>JAJJWW010014078.1:0-182709 GCA_023531295.1 Papaver armeniacum
TTTTTTTTTTTTTAATAAGGTCATTTTTTTTTTTTAATTATTTTATACTAAAAGAATTTCATTATCATTTTTTACTAGAGTGATCATGTCATCCGGAAAATCGTCTAAAAATTGGAAATTTGCTCCATGTTATCTAGCTTTTTGTGCTAGCTCATGAGCTACATTATTACAAAGTCTATTTATAGACTTGCAAAACCAAAAACTATTACTTCTAAATTTGTATTTAACAACTTGACCTAAATTTTAGATCAACTCCAGTTATTGATACGACTACAGCTTCACAGTCCATCTCAAAAATTGTCTTTGTTATTCCAAGCTCCTCCATCCAGACCACAACTACCTCTATTGTTTTGCATTCAAAATACTCATCCCCATATTCTTCTTCCACCTCATCATTACAGCATAGACCTTTTGCTCCTAGACAGGTGTCTGCAAAGTTTCTAAGAATTAGCCCCACACTTCCTTTTTTAGTTAGTGGTATATAAGAACCATCAATATTGATTTTCACAAACTCCTTGTCTGGAGGCCTCAATTCTTAATCTGCAAATTATTAGTAAGAGAAGATTGTTGTTGATTATCCAGATTAGTATACAAGTGTTTTGGGGTAAAAACTGATTCTGCTGAAAATGGTAAATTGGGTGTGCCACCGAGAAACGAATCTAAACCCTAACAAATGTACTACACATGAGTACTTTAGATTCGAGAGATCAATCACACAATTCTAGCCTAAACCAAGAAACAACAGTTCCAGTCTTGCTTCGGTCACAAAATGAAGGCGAAGGGTTGATCTTAGGGAGGGAAGCAAAGAAGGTGTTGAGATAAGGATTATGAATTATGAAGGTGTGGTTGTTTTATGACTTGTATCAGAATATGGAACTTGCTTGCAGAATGTAAGCTATAAGTTCTTGGTATTTTCTGGATACTTGTGTTGATAACACTGTTGTCTTGTTGAAATAGATTGAAAATATATTTATACAAGTCATAGTCGAACTCCCTGATCTCATAGGAAGTAGAAGTAGTTGAGTGATGGAGAAGTGGAGAACGTGTAGAATGGTGAAAACCACGTCCCTATTATGAGGGGAAAAATGGTTGGTTTTATTCCCACTACTTCTCTACCATCACTAACTGTCCGCCTTTCCTGACACTTTCTTATAATGGGCGTGTTCCACGCCGCACGCTGTAAACCGCTGAGACCAATACCCCCCGATGAACATCCCCAGTTTGTGACATGTTTCTTTGTCTCGAGTATTTTATGAAAATACGTAGCAGATTTCGAGTGGGTCTTGCAAGCAAGACCTAATTCTTTTGACCAATCACGCGCAAGCTAGGCGGCGGGCGATCATATGCTACAAGTCAAGTTGTGAGACTTGCTCAATAAATAGCATGTAATGCTCTAAGGTTAAATAATTAAATTATTTATGAAATCGATATTTATAAAATATCGCATGTATTCGATGCATGTAAAGCATCTCTTTTAAGCAAGCTGCTCAAAATAATCGATGCTCATGAAGCATAATTGTATAGAGCCTGTCTTGGCTGGTCGCGGAACTTAATGTCTTAAAAGGAGCGCGGCCGGCCATCTTTGGGAAGGAGCCGCTCGAGCAGGCTAAAGACAAGTCAATCAGCCCTTATGGAAGAGGGGCGGCCGGTGATCACTGTGGCACCTTATTAGTCGCCCAGAATTGGATCCAAGCCGGTCAATTTGGCTAGCAAAGTTGGACGACCAAGATGATTTGCGGAAGTCACCGATTGTCGTTGGTCGACCTTTAGGCTTTTGAAGCCGTGTGACCAACCATCTTTGAGCTAACGGTTTGAGGCGTTAGTTGCAGGCTGTGAGCAATTCGATTGGTCGAGGCTAATGGCGAGTCGCCGGTGAGCATACCGACACTTCATTTGTTGCCTAAAATTGGACCTGGGCCGGTCGATTTGGTTAGCCAAGTTGGACGGCCGAACACAAATTAGGGTTTTCAAAACCGCGCAACCAATCTACTTTTAGTGATCAGTGTTATGTGCTGCTGGCAGGTCGTGAGCAACATGATTGGCCAAGGTTAAATGATCGCGGTGAAGATACTGACACTTCATTGGTCGCCCAAAACAAAATCTAAGCCATCCAACTAGGCTGGCTAAGTTGGACGGCAGTGATGAATTTGAGACTGCCATGGCCAGTCTTAACTCGTTAAACATCTTTTTCAACAGCGCGGCTAGCCTATTTTGGTTAGCGATTATGGATGCTACCTGCAAGCTAGAGGAGTTCCGATCGGCTGGGACAGAAGTGGGCCCATCGGTAAATGTTGTGGAGCTTGTTTACGCTAGGAGGCAACTAAGCGTGATAAATCGGCCGGTAAAATCGTGCGTTCGTGATCGTTTTAAGACTGACATGGGCAGCCTATATTCGATTTCTCAAGGAATTACATGTGTCGAACAGCCAACTTCCAACTTTAATTAAAAGTGTAGGCTGCGCATTTAGAGCGATTAGATTGGTTGATGTAAAAGAGGGGCCGACAGCCAACAAAATAGAAGAAGGAACGCTTGCCAAAGGAAGCTCGAGTTAGGGCAAATTGGCCGGCCAAGTGACGCGGCCAAGCCCTTTCTGCGGCGGCTTCAGTCGGTCACAGTTTCCTCTATTCTTCCTATTTCCCATTTTTTGTAGGATTTGCTCCTACTAGTTCCATGATGGATCAATTTCCCAGCTTGCCTAGGTTTGGTCTCAACCAATAGGGTTCGAGATATTGCACAGGCCGCAAAAACCTAATTTTTGTAAATTGGTTAAATTAGGATAAAAAATTGAATTTTGAAAGCTGCCACAAAATTAATGAATTTTGGTGAATTTTGTGTGTTGACACAAAATCACTAATTTATTCTCAGAGAGCAGCACAGCGCTCTTCCGATTGAGTACTTTCATGCAGATCTTAATGCTGACACTTCAGGAAATTCATGCTACTCAGCTGCGAGCGGACATTAATCGTCATGTCGTGTCAATATCAAGAGTTCAGCTGGGGAACATAGAATAGGAAAAATACTCGGCAAGCCATACATTAGCGAATAATGCAAGCGGGAGATTAATTAAAATTCACGGAATATCTGGGATTTTTGCAACCAACATTATTCTTAAGTAAATTTCATATATATAAGTATACTGAATTGCTCAATACATATGTAAGTAAAGAGGCATATGCATTCATCACTTTTGAATGGCTCAATTTCTTTCGGAAGAGACGGCACATTAAATATAAGGTTTTACAATTTTGGCCCTGAACTAAAAACCACCATCAACAACAAGTAATTAATTTTAGCAACAGTAATATGCAAATTTGAGTTCTTGTCTTGAAAAACCACTAAACACCTATCTTTCCATATGTACCAGACTGTACATATGAACCTGCATAACAGACTCTAACATAAAGCAGAGACATTATTAACTTCCAAATGAAACCATCCTATAGCCCATTTCTCAAAATCAGTATGTTGATCTTTGATAGCATCAATGTTAATATCCATAGCAAACCAGATGGCCCTACTATAACTGCACTCCATGAAAATATGGTTCATGGTTTCCTCGTTGTTTTTACAGAAACAACAATGAGTTTCTATGCCTTGTTTATATCTAACAACTCTAGTTCTAGTAGGAACTATTTCTTAAGACATTTCCAGACAAATTATTGGACTTTATGTGGAACTTTAAATTTCCACAAATTTTTCCAGACATCAGTAGGAATAGTACTATATGCAATAATGGAATTAACATCAATTTAGGGGTGAGCATTTGGCCCATCATCTGCCAATTTAATCGGGACCAACCATATTTTCGCGGATGGATGTCCGGATTGTTCATTAATTCACTAATGGGTTGGATCTGGATAGGATTTTTGAAATCTAACGGATTACGGATTGGGCCCGGATGCAACCTTGAAAATTCGTTGGACATCCATATCCGTTAGATTAAGGGCATTTATTTAGTTTTTAGAAAATATATAGATAGTTTAGGAATTCTTAAGGTGTTTGCTTTGAGTGTTGTCCATGTCACTTTTATATTTATATACAAATATAGAATGTGTAGGTTCTATAAGAAATCATCTATGTTGGCGTTATTTCTTCATTATAAATCTTAATTAACTAAAACAAATCCATTGGATTATCCATACCCATTCCGTTCATCCGTGCATTAATTGGATGCAAATCCGTTGGATGTTGGATTTGATGCGGATGTCAAATTTAAAATCCGTAATGAATTGGATTGGATACGAATGAGAGAAAAACCGACCCATACCGGCCCATGCTCACCCCTAACCAGTATAGGTAGGATAATACAATGCCCAACTGAATTAAGGATTATTACTTAGTTCCTGAATTAAATCAATTAGGTCTTCCTTTGTCCATTTTGTGTTAATGATATACTGGTTACAAAGTTTTGAGATATTAACCGATATGAAATTATTAAATCTGCTAACCAAATTGAAAGACATGTGCTGAAAGTTAACAAGTTTTGAGTTTTGGTCTTCAGAATAAGAACTATTCTTGAATCTTTCTTTTTTCTGCTTTAGCGTACATTCCAATTAGCAACGTAAGGATAAGTTCTGAATCGCTCTGAAATTCAATGTGGTGACCAGTTAGCTCTGTTGCCCACTGGAAGGATGCTTCACCTTCGTTTAGCTCTAATTGTTATCTTGAGTTCTATCTAGAAGATTCCCCTCTAGCTTCATTGCAGTTACGTGCATCATCAACCAAAATTAGTCGTTAGCTAAATCACATATATCTAGTAACGTTGATATTGCAATGTTAATTCTTTATCACATAAGACCATAATAATGCCACCAGTTGAGGTTAGTAATTTGGAGGTTAGAGTCCTACATAGGATGATAATAAAGACTTTGATTAATGTTGTATAATTAGCATTAAAACATTAATAACGGACTTTATGAGTTTTACTATGGTATTTGCTTTCGTCCAACTGCTCTGTACTTCTTTTTTGAAAACTTTGTTACAACGAGCTTTACATATGTGCCGAGTTATGGTACTACGTAACTCTTCCCACCCGATGTAAACTCCATCTCTACTTGTATTGTTAAACTAACCATTTATCTATTCACGACAAGTGTTACCGTCGTGTTTTGCGTAATTCATCTGAAAGTTGAGATGATTCCAAACTTATGAAGCAACGTTACATTCTAATAACAAGTAAGTTAAAGTTTTACATTGATTATTGAAAAGTTGACAAGTTATGCAATGCTGGGAAGGATAGCAACAACTCACATACTATTTGGAAGTATAGATTGTGCAACTTTCCACATGAACATTTTTATTGAAGATGAGACCTTCAACTTCCAAATAGGCCCCCAGTCTGTAGCTAGAATTGGTTTTATGAGTCTATTTCAGAGTAGACTTTGGTTTTTTATCTTTTCATTGTCGTTCTTTTCGCCATTAAAAGTGCCCATGTTTGAGCTAGCAGAGCCGTGGGTGATTCCCAGAGGTTGTGCCAAAGTCGTATTAGTTAACGTCACGATATCCATGCAGATGAAATTGGCTCTCTCATGACCAGAGTGCTCTCTAGATACCTCGTACGTGTTAATTTTAATACAATATGGCAAAGGAGGTACCCATCCTACTGAAATCATTAATGTTTTTCTGTTTCTTAGGTTTGGATTACCACTGGTGGGAAATCTGGTAAACGAGGGGGCAGAACCCTGCTAGCCTGTGTAAATTCCTAACCAAGTTTCCGAGCTATTTGGATAATATTTTTCGATAGTTGTTTTTTGTGTCAACATATGAGTTCATTTCTAGTTATTCATAAGATTATAGGAGAAAAAATAAGTATGTGGTCGTGGGAGTTGGGGATCGGAACTGTAAAATTTGTGTAATCGTCATTTGTGGGTTCATCAAAGATGTGATGTTATGCACTTTAGTTAGTTGACATGATACTTGGGTGAAATAAATATGCCATGTTTTCTTGGCAACTTGGCATTGTAGGAAAATATAGATAGTCATTTTTGCATCCGTATTGCATCTTGGATAGAGATTGGAATTGGTTAAATGGATTTTGTTAAGGATGTTGAAGTTGGATAATCCTTCATTCATCCTTTTGCACAAGAAAGTTGTATTTTTGGTAGACAAGGTAGAGTCCAAAGAAAGTTTTTGTTGAGAAAAGTGTCTGTCTGATTGATGTTCCGGTTGAAGCGTTTGTATCCGAGATAATTATGTAAGATCCGAATTTTGTGTATGGGTTGATTATCTTATCATTTTATTCAACATGAGGAATGTGATGGGTGGGGTGGGGGTATCTAGGTTAAATTTCATTGAACCCAAATCTACTCTTGGCTAGTGCTTTTTATGTCCACAAAAAGAAAATTTTACTTTCATACTTTTTAGTTAGGTATTCATTATGCTCTTGAAACTTTAAGCAATGTCTTTGAAACTTTTCATGTTGATAGTAGGTGTCGACGAAATGCAATTGGTAAAAATTTTATGTCTATGGGTCACAGACGGTTATGAATTTAATCAGTTTTCAATAAATTTGCATATCAAAATGTCAAAAAATAAAAGAAATAAAAAGTAAACGCATTGCAATAAATAAAATAAAAAAAAACGTAGTGACACATTTAAACCAGTTATAACGGTGTTTGCATATGGTAAATCAATTCGGTAGGAATTTCATATCGTAATTTATTTATTTTTTCTATTTAACCCTTTGAAAAAACGGGGGTACAACAACCACACCCAATATTTCGCTTAGCAATCTGTATGGACAAACTCCAATATACTTTCTAGAGAATCAACTAGACAGTCAGACTCAAGCTAGACAAAAAGTATATCAAAGAATTTATATCTCAATCTCTCGATTTGATATATACTCAAGCAAATAGAAATCTGTGAGTCTTTATCAAATACTAGAGAGATAACTTGGATGGTACCAAAGACCAATATCCAAGTCTCAATCAATTTAAATCAACAACCAAAAGGTCGGATATTCTAATTGATTGAACAACGCACAACCTGTGATATTTCAATTATAGAAACAAATATAATGCGGAAATAGAAATAACACAGACACCAGAATTTTTTTAACGAGACCTAGTCCAGATTGAACACACACTGTATTAAGCCGCAAATGCAGAAAAACCCCAGGACCTAGTCCAGATTGAACACACACTGTATTAAGACGCTACAGACACTAGCCTACTCCAAATTAACTTCGGTATGGACTGTAGTTGAACCCCAACCAATACACTGATCCAAGGTACAGTTATGCTCCTACGTCTCTGATCCAAGCAGGATGCTACGTACTTGATTCCCTTATCTGATCTCACCCACAACTAAGAGTTGCTATGAACCAGAGTCGAAAACTTTAATAAACAAATATGTATAACATAGAAAAGTCTACGGTAATAGATAAATCCATCTCCCACGAATATACCTACGAGTTTTGTTCCGTCTTTTGATAAATCAAGGCGAACAGGAACCAATCGATAACCCGGACTTATATTCTAGAAGAAACGACCTAGTATTATCGATCACCTCATAATAATCTTAATCGACGCAGTGAAAAAGATATTGCGGAATCACAAACGATGAGACGAAGATGTTTGTGACTTCTTTTTATCTTGCCTATCGGAGATAGAAATCTCAAGCCAATTATTACAATTGTACTCGTACGATAGAAACAGCAAGATCAGATCACACAACTACGAGAAAGTAGTATCGGTCTGGCTTCACAATCCCAATGAAGTCTTTAAGTCGTTAACCTGGTTTAGAGAAGAAAACCCAAGGTTAGAGGAGAATCGACTCTAACTTATACAACTAGTATCAAATGTAAGGTGTGGGGATTAGGTTTCCCAGTTGCTAGAGTTCTCCCTTATATAGTCTTTCAAATCAGGATTTGCAATCAATGTTAGCTTGGTAACAAAGCATTCAATATTCACCGTTAGATGAAAACCTAATTAGATTCAAGCTAATATTTCTCAACCGTTAGATCGAAAACTTAGCTTGTTATACACACATGAAATGCACGTTTCTAGGCTTGTGTAACCGTACCCAAACATGTACATTTGTTGGTTCAACAATAGTTAACCAAAGGTTAGCCATATGAGCAATTTCATATCAACCATATTATTATTCACTATAACTAGTCCAAATGACTCAAATGAACTAGTTAGAGAGTTGTTCAATTGATTAGATATTTATGTAACTACATAAGACACAATTGAAGCAAAACTGATTTGATTCACTCGAATCGGTTCATGAACGTTATAGCCACGGTTTGCAAAAGCATTCCTTAGTTTATTTAAACATGAGTTCAAGAACAATCGTTTTTAGATATAACCAACTCAAGTTCGCGAACTGGGTTCACGGACTTAAGTTCACGGAAGGAGTTCACAAACTCCAGCAAAAATTCTCGGGTCGAGAACTTCCGCCAGTTCGCGGACTTGGCTCACGCCACCATTCCGGTTCTCTTGATCAACAAAGTTCGCAAACCTTGGTTCAAGGAATAAGGACTTATTATACATATATGTGTTTCCACAACAATGCTTATATCCTACCATGGTTATGTAATCTAAACTCTCATTTCAATCATTGAAACATTCTCAGAGGACGTTATATAGTTGTTATTCACAAACCATTTTTCGTCAGAGCAATTTTCAAAGTGATTGAAACATAACATGACTTTCGTCACTAGGTAAAATTCGGCTAAAGCGAAAGCTTACCAACACATATTTCGAGAAATAGATAGGCGAGATAAACTCGGCTCGAAAGACCAAATGTGTATAATCTTAGTCTATATAACAAAACGACTTTTGTCTCAAGATAGGAGATAAATAGACTTTTGAGTGATAGATAAGTTCAAGTCTCCACATACCTTTTAGTTGATGAAGTTCCACCGGTTCCTTGAGTAGTCCTTCGTCTTGTATGATGATTGCCACAGAGTTCTTGAGCTCAACTACACTTTCTATCCTAGTCCGAGACCTTAGATATAGTAGACTAGAAATCAAGACTTATAATTTTGATCACTAACATTGAGAAACATGCTTGAGATAGCAACGCATGCGAGTTCGACCGAGCAATGCTCTAACAATCTTCCCCTTTGTCAATTTTATTGACAAAACTATCAATACATATGGAATACAAAAAATAAATAAATTAACTTTTGTAGCTCCTATTCCACATGTCTAATCTTCAACATTACTTGAAATCTTCGTCACTTCCAAGTACTCCAATGATCCCAAAGGTTGTAAGTTTAGTATCATCGTTGTTGAAAAACAGTAGTAACAACAAGAAAACAAGAGTTCTCAATCATTGTTATACAGTGTCATAGTATCATTACACAGTGTCAAAGTTCAATTGTATCACAACTTCAACAACAATACTATGGTGATATGTATCACTCCCCCTTAGTTAATACTCCATCTCACATGGAAACCACTCACCCTTACATAATGATCCTAAAACCATATGTATTTGTAGTGTGAACTACATATTAATTCTCCCCTTTTTTGTCAATAAAATTGGCAAAGGCAAAAGAACAGGATCCTAATGAAATTTCCGAAAGAGACATTTCATGACCAAAAGAAAGAAAACACATATCATCTTATTTAGATGCAATCATAAAGCCGAAGCTAAATGCATTCATCAAGGAGTTTAAAGATACAAGATAACCCCTCAAATATTCCACAGTCGCACTCCCCACAAAGATTTGGCAATTAAGCATAAGTTCAATTAAGAATTCTCCCCCATAATATGTCATTCCCGAAAGAACAACAAGAGCAACCTTAATTTCAAGAGAAAATAAGGATTTATTTGGACATAACAAATCACATACAAGTATGAATTTCATTTCAAAATAATCAATTAAATTAACCACAAGAGAACCCATGATTAATTTAATCGGATATGCTCAACATAAGTGAACTTATGGAGACTCAAAAATACTCAATTAGATTAATCACAAGAGAACCCATAATTAATCTAATCGAAATACACAACCAAACTAATCACAAAAGTAATCAATTTAACTGGCCATACTCGACATAACAGAATCTATGGAGCAATGACTAATTTAATCATAAGAAAACAATCAACCCAGTCAAAAGTGCTCAAACATAAGAAAACTTACGGAGCCATAACTAAAATAACCAAACAAGATGATTAATTTAGTTGATTATGCTCGACATAGAGTATCTTACGGAACAACAACAAAGATAATCATAAAAATAATCAACTTGGTCATTTAGTGCTCAACATAAGACACATTACGGAGCCTCACATTAATACATAAAATATGGATCATTATAAAAACACAAATCTTGCTCAGGTTTATAGACATACCTTTTTAGAAGAATCCAATTGAATTCTACAGCCTTACCGAACATAATCTGTGTGCCTCAATTCTCGTGCTTCCCTCACCGTATACATAGCAGGGCATTCCTAGGTGAGGATGCACTTACAACACAATCAAGTTGTGTTGGGGTGAACAATGTCTTGATCACCACAAGTGACCTTTGGATTATCATGAAAGAGATCGCTTTTAGAACCTTTCATATCAAATTCCATTTTTCCAAAAAACTTGTTAAGTTCCAACATCATGGATATTGCTTTCTCCATAGTCATGTAATTTTCTGGAAGATCATTCCTTTTAACACTCAAAACATCATTGACTTTCTTTGATATCCACTTCTGAGTGCGTTTAGGAACAATCAGAACCTTCTTCCCATTACTCTCTTCTAGAATTCTCAGAAGAGAATTGGATTGACTATTCTTTTGCAAGTTAGTTTTCCTCCAATTGGGAGCATCGGATCTTGTCTTCGTCTTTACGAAGTTATCCTTTTGATAACCATTACGATTGTGAAAAGGAATCATATGACGTTTATAGGCAAATCTAGGTTATCACATCACTGATTCCTTTGCCTAAAGGTTGGACAATTACAACCTGTAACGTTAAGGGGATTAGTCTTAACATATGATCTTGGTTTCACAACTTCTTGTGATGCCCAAACAAGAACATCATGAAGTTTCTCATTCCTTATACGGAAATGACATCTCCTTTCCATGTGACCTTTATTTCCGTAATAGTGGCAAACATAAGGAATGTTCTTACCTCGATCCATGTGTGCTGACTTTGGAGGTTGATAAAATTTGTTCTTTTGAACCTTAACTGCAGGTGAAGGTATTTCACTTTTGCCATCAGTGGAAACCTTTTGTTGAGAAGAATCACTAGCCTTGACAAATTTTACCTCTTTGCTAATACTTGGAGCATCTATTCCCTTATAGCCCAATCCTCGTGTATCACGATGATTTTTTACTTGCTCCTAGCATAGTGGTTGATTTGCTTGAACTAGTATTGAACTTTTTCACGTCATCTTTCAACATCTTGATTTTATCAAGAGCAGCAGCTAAATCAGCCTCAAGGCGTTTTTCTCGAGTGAGATAAGCACTTTCTCTGTCGTCAAAACTTGTTTGCTGAGAGTTAATCCTTGCTTCAGATTCGAAAAGTTTCTCTTCCAACAACTAATACTTTTGATAGAGATTATGACATTCAAGTGACTTCATACGTAGGTTTTCCTCAGAATCCTTGAGGATCGATTCGTTAGAACGATTCGAAACATAAACACATGCGTAATATCTTCTCAATTTCTTGTTTTCACGACAAAGAGGAGTTAGAAGAGGAGTGACATGAGAAGTTGTCATCTTCTTATTTTCTAACGAATTCAAAACCTTCACATACTCAGAGACTTCCTCATCAACATCTCTATCAATATATGAATCACCTTCATCAGAAAGTTCATCCAACTGTTCTTCTAGGCATGTTTCCCATACTTCAACATGTTTTACATTAAGATAATGTTTATATACTGACCTAGATGTGACAGTCCTCTCTGGTGAATCCAAGATTTGAAAATAATCTGGTAATTTATGAACATGTACGTTATTAGAGATAGACTCGTCCATAATCAGATCGCTACAAACACAGACTTATAAGGTCTTTAAACGTGTTTGCCTGCTCTAATACCAATTGAAAAAGCGGGGGTACAACAACCACACCCAATATTTCGCTTAGCAATCTGTATAGACAAACTCCAATATACTTTCTAGAGAATCAACTAGACAATCAGACTCAATCTAGACAAAAAGTATATCAAAGAGTTTATATCTCAATCTCTCAATTTGATATATACTCAAGCAAATAGAAATCTGCGAGTCTTTATCAAATACTAGAGAGATAACTTGGATGGTACCAAAGACCAATATCCAAGTTTCCATCAATTTAAATCAACAACCAAAAGGTCGGATATTCTAATTGATTGAACAACGCACAACCTGTGATATTTCAATTATATAAACAAATATAATGCGGAAATAAAAATAACACAGACACCAAAATTTTGTTAACGAGGAAACCGCAAATGCGAGAAAAACCCGGGACCTAGTCCAAATTGAACACACACTGTATTAAGCCGCTCTGAGACACTAGCCTACTCCAAATTAACTTCGGCCTGGACTGTAGTTGAACCCCAACCAATCTCACATTGATCCAAGTTACAATTATTCTCCTACGTCTTTAATCCCAGCAGGATGCTCCGTACTTGATTCCCTTAGCTGATCTCACCTACAACTAAGAGTTGATACGACCCAAAGTCGAAGACTTTAATAAATAAATCTGTATAACACAGAAAAGTCTACGGTAATAGATAAATCCGTCTCCCACGAATATACCTATGAGTTTTGTTTCGTCTTTTGATAAATCAAGGAGAACAGGAACCAATCAATAACCCGGACTTATATTCCCGAAGAAAAACCTAGTATTATCGATCACCTCACAATAATCTTAATCGAAAAAATTGCAGAATCACAAACGATGAGACGAAGATGTTTGTGACTTCTTTTTATCTTGCCTATCGGAGATAAAAACCTCAAGCCAATTATTACAATTGTACTTATATGATAGAAACAGCAAGATCAAATCACACAACTACGAGAAAGTAGTATCGGTCTGGCTTCACAATCCCAATGAAGTCTTTAAGTCGTTAACCTGGTTTAGAGAAGAAAACCAAGGTTAAAGGAGAATCGACTCTAGCTTATACAACTAGTATCACACGTAAGGTGTGGGGATTAGGTTTCCCAGTTGCTAGAGTTCTCCCATATATAGTCTTTCAAATCAGAGTTTGCAATCAATGTTAGCTTGGTAACAAAGCATTTTATATTCACCGTTAGATGAAAACCTGATTAGATTCAAGGTAATATTTCTCAACCGTTAGATCGAAAACTTAGCTTGTTATACACACATAAAATGCACGTTTCTAGGCTTGTGTAACCGTACCCAAACATGTACATTTGTTGGTTCAACAATAGATAACCAAAGGTTAGCCATATGAGCAATTTCATATCAACCATATTATTCTTCACCATAACTAGTCCAAATGACTCAAATGAACTAGTTAGAGAGTTGTTCAATGGCTTAGATCTTTATGTAACTACACAAGACACAATTGAATAAAAAACGATTTTATTCACTCGAATCGGTTCATGAACTTTATATCCACGGTTTGAAAAAGCATTGCTTAGCTTATTGAAACATGAGTTCAAGAACAATCGTTTTTATATATAACCAACTCAAGTTCACGGACTGGGTTCACGGACTTAAGTTCACGGAAGGAGTTCACAAACTCCAACAGAAATTCTCGGGTCGAGAACTTCTGCCAGTTCGCGGACTTGGCTCACGCCACCATTCCGGTTCTCTTGATCAACAAAGTTCGCAAACTTTGGTTCAAGGAATAAGGACTTATACATATATGTGTTTCCACAACAATGCTTATATCCTACCATGGTTATGTAATCTAAACTCTCATTTCAATCATTGAAACATTCTCAGAGGACGTTATATAGTTGTTAGTCACAAGACATTTTTCGTCAGAACAATTTTCAAAGTGATTGAAACATAACATGACTTTCGTCACTAGGTAAAGATGAATTCGGCTAAAGCGAAAGCTTACCAACACATATTTCGAGAAATAGATAGGCGAGATAAACTCGGCTCGAAATACCAAATGTGTATAATCTTAGTCTATATAACAAAACGACTTTTGTCTCAAGATAGGAGATAAATATACTTTTGAGTGATACATAAGTTCAAGTTTCCACATACCTTTTAGTTTATGAAGTTCCACCGGTTCGAGTAGTCCTTCGTCTTGTATGATGATTGCCATGGAATTCTTGAGATCAACTACACTTTCTATCCTAGTCCGAGACCTTAGCTACAGTAGACTAGAAATCAAGACTTATAGTTTTGATCACTAACATTGACAAACATGCTTGAGATAGAAACGCATGCGAGTTCGACCGAGCAATGCTCTAACACCCTTATCACACCCGTTATTTAACAAAAAACATCAAAAAACGCGTTTTTCTTACATAACACACTTTTGGCTCAAAACATGCTCACATTCGCCAAAACGGCATGTGACCTGTTTTACAAGGTTTTAACAACTCTCTTATACATATTTCCTGTTTCGCCACTAGGGTTGTCAAAGGAACATATTGAAACTGGCTTGGCCGTTTCCGTTATGATAACTTCTATCCTATATCCAATAACTTCCAATGTAATTCTAAAAATTCTAGGTGATTACGTTTCGTTAAGGTTATCGGATATTTGATGTTTTTCCAATAGATTTCGTTATCTTACGTAATTTTTTTAACTTGTTTTTAACTCAAATATAAAGTTTTCAGTTTAAGTTTCAGTTTAAACACAAAGAAAATACACACCAATGCTCTAGTTTTGTAGATTACATGTTGTTGCAAAAGAAAACACATAAAGATGCAACAAATTAGGATCCTTGGACTTAAATGTGTATTGGATACAACCTGCATTCTGCAACCTCGCTGCTCCTCTTACATTCAAACTTCATAGTATATCTGCATTACAAAGAAACTGAAATGTGTTAGTTGGCAGCGCAAGAAACTATGAAAGGAAAGGAAAGGAAATCAAAGTTACAAGAGAAATAACTAACAAATACTAGCATTTTCTTTGAGATGTGGAAACCAATCACTTAAGCAAAGCATTGCTTGAACAACTTCTGGAGCTAATGAACTTTTGTGTATTATAAGAACCCTACCACTAATATTGAACATGGATTCTGATGCTACAATTGTTGCTGGAACATCCAATACATCTCTTGCAATCTTTCCTACAATTGGGTACTTAAGATCATGATTCTTCCACCAATTCAATATATCAAACATAAATTCTTCTTTGGGTGTGCCTTTAGTAAGTAGTGGTGTTTCTAAGTATTTCTCCAACTCTGACTTCTGAACCTCAATCTCATTGATTCCCATTATAAACTCATCATACTCATGGCCACTTCTAGTTGTTCTGGAATTCTCAATTTATGCTTTACCTATTTCACTAGTTGAATTACAAAATAATATGAAGCTGTAGAGTTAGTTTCACATTCATATGAAGAGAAAACTGTGTTCAGTGATGATTGAAATTTTTTTATAATGAGTTACATAGTTATGCAAATCATATAATTTCTTATAAAAAAAATCTATCCATACTTATACTAAAATTGCTCCAATGCTCGTCAATAGGTTAGACCCTTTCCAATAACTATAAAACTTTGACCTTATCTTCAACCCCATTTCTATGATATACACATGGGGACTAGATTCCCATTGCCGAATTTTCTTATTAATTTCATAGACCCCATTATAACATATTAATTTGTTGTTGAATACTTAATCGCTACAAATTTAGTTGAAATAACATCAAAGACTTACAAACACTCACAATTATGTATTCCTTGTTGTCGCTCCTCTGTACTTGATAGTATAGTGAAATTAGAATTCGAATCATCTAACCTGAAAAATCCTTGTCGCAAATCAATTGCATTCTTAAACATCTTAAAGGTGGAGTTCCATCTGATGTCCACATTGAAACTGACAGAACTTGCAAGAAGCTTAACTTGTGATAAAGTATTTGCAAACTTCTCTTTTCTAGCCTGCAGAGACTTGACATGTTTCACACAGTTTCTAATACTTTCTATAAATTCAGCATCCACTTTCATCCCACATAGTACAACTATAACTATATATGATTGCTACACCTCATTTAAAACAAAGACCCCTCAAGAACTAGATAATCCTTGCTACCAAGCCAAGTTTTTATATTTTCCATCATAACATCATACTGGCTCTGGCATTGTCAGCAGCTAAAGCAAAAAGCTTACTATCAATATTCCAATCTAGAATACTGCTTTCATAAAATCAACAAGAACTTCTCCAGTATGTGGTGATGATACTAAAATGCATGCTAGTGTTTTCTTAATCAGTTTTCATTCGTCATCTATGTATTGATATGTTACACATAAATAACCTTCTTTTGTATGTTCGAAAAGTCCACATATTAGTTGTTAGACTATATTTAGATGTCATTGAATCAAATTGTTCTTGTAATTGAACTTTGAACTCAACATACAGTTTCACAATATCATCAGTAGTTGTATTCCTACTGTAACAGTTGGAAGAAGGGTTCAGAGACCTGACAAACTCTTTAAAATAAGAATGCTCAGCCATAGTTATTGGATAATCATGCATATCAATCATCTTAGCAATAATTAATCTAGTAGCATCAGGATCATATTTCCAATTAGCTAACTTAGTTTGTGTGTTACATGTTTTGATAGCAGTTATCTTTCTTTGTCCATGCTAATTCTCTGATTTCTTTTTGCAGGTAATTTAGATGGGATTTCAGGCGGCTAGTTCCTTCTGCACTTGCTGCTTGTATTCTCTTGCTACAATGACTGCATTCTCCTATAATTTCAACCACCTTCGTCCCATTTGCTCCAATCTTTGTATTAACAATTATTTCAAATTCATTTTATACTTATGACATTGTTGTACGTATTTCTTCTTTGCTTTAGCTATAAGTGGATCTTCCTCTTCTTCTCCTTCTTCTCTTGGATGACTCACAAATGTTGATTAATTTCAGAACCCTGAACACTTGTTTCTTGTTCTTGTAAGTGTGAGGCCACTAAACTTGATGTATTGTTTGAGGTACTGACATGATTGGATGCTCTTTGACTTTGTGACATGATTACCTTCACAAATCGACTCTGAAAATCCTAATTTCAGAAACCTTAAATTAAGTTTCAAAATGAAAACTCAACCAAAAATTGGCTTTTAATGGAAACTCAAGTTTTCCAATCATACATATTAAGATATTCACCTGATTAATTTGAACAAAAACCCTAATTGAACTGAATTACAGAAACCCTAGTTTTCTAATATCTGATTTACTGATTCAATGATAGAGAGAGACTAGAGAAGAGAAGAGATGAGGAGAGCCTGAGACAAATTAGAGGAGTAAGAAGAAGATTCAGAAGAAGAAGATATGAACGGAGAACAAGAGAGGTAAGTTTTTTCTTTCTTTTGTATCGACTCGATTCAGAAGAAGATATGAATGAATAAAGGGTATAACGGATTAATACCCTTATATCCTATATGTATCGAAACTTATCATAACGGAAACTGGCTCAGCTGGTTCCGTTATGAGAACCCAATAATTTCGAATAGCTTTGCGTTTTCGGTACCCGATAACCGTTATGTTGGAAAATATCCCATAGGATTTCCGGATTATCGAAAAAGACTATCGAATTTCAGATAGGTATTGACATCCCTATATATCCACCACTCCCAAAAATGTACGTCCCAATAGATAGTAATAATGAAGTTTTCTGGATTCAGTATACACCACATGATAACCATGTGATCCACTAGAAAAATATTTATGTACATGGCTAATTTTGAGAGCTTAAGGGAAGTTCCTACAACAATTTGCAAATCATGAAATCTGACCAGCCATGCGTATGGGAAAACTTGATTTTCCATTATGAAAAACTAGAACAAAACGCACAAAGTTGATATTTTTAGTCCCACCACCAATTTTTTTAACATTAATAAATAAAGACATGGTCCCACCAGTAATAAGACATATTAATAAATGATTAAAGTTGTTATACTATTATAATAAGTAGTAAAATAGTTATAATAATAATAATAATAATAAAAGCCTTTGCGGCGCCTTTTCTCAAAAAAAAATAAAAAAATAAAAAATAAAAAAAATAGAAAAATAATAATAATAATAATATTAATAATAATAATAAACCCTAGAGGAAAGAGAGGCTCCGGCGACAGGAATGGCGACTTCTGGTGATTGAAAACCGGATTCCTCTTCCCACTGTTGCTCGTGATTTCAACTACTATCCTGATTTCCTCTCCGTTTTATTGTTTATCTGCATTCAGGGATGCTTCTTCTGGCATTTGCTTCTCTCTTTTTAGGGTTTGTTTCTTCATTGATACAGACTTTGCTCTGAGGAAGTATGTCTAGAACTCGTCGATCTGCTGCATCATTTGTTCGTACTCACCATGGCCGTGACTCTCTTGGCTCTTGTCCTTCCTCTCAGGATTCTTCTCAAGGTACACCATCATCTCAGGGTTCTTCTCAGGGGGGCAAGATTGCTTGTCCGTTTAAAAATTTTGATGGCTGTTTAGGAGGGAGGGGGGGATTGGGCTATGCTAAGAGTGCCATTTATAAACACCTGACAGATCACCATTTTCCAACTGAGTGCGACAAAGAAATTTGCAGAGAGAGGATCAAAACTATAGAGAATTGATTTGTTGCCTGGGAAAGTGTTTTGCGAGACATGCAGGGATGGCTGTGCATTAAATGTATGCGAATTCATGCATGGAAAATGCCTTGCAGATCCAAAGTTCATCCGGCAGATGTCATAGCAGGTCCTTCCAATGGAGTAGGGGTAGAATTTCTCATTCATGGTGCTGAGAAACCACTTGCTGTGATTCCTGACGCAATCGACAATACTGAGCTGAGTTCGATTGATGACGAAGCTGCGGGTCTCACGGTGGATTTCCTTAACAAGATTTTGCAGAAGCAGATTGTCACGACTGTTAGCATTCCACCACATTGCAGGTTGATGTTCTCTCGCACTATGAAATTTGCCCTTGATGTTGTTCTTGCCAATCCGATGAACCTTGCTGCTTGGATTCGTTTACTTTTATTACCTGCATGCACATTACACTTGTATGTGCCTCAGAACTCCAGGGAGGAACGTTCTGGCTGTAGATGGAAGCTGCACGCAGCTGCAATCAACAAAGCTTTGGTGAGTTGGAAGGAAACATCAGGATGTTTAACTTTGGCTCAACATTTGCTTGACCAGACTAAAACAACCTCTAAACAGCGGCCACCGGGTAAGAAAAAGAAGAACAAGAATTTGATGGCCTGTAGAAGGAAGATGAGTCAGGGTCATTACAACGCAGCTGTCCGTATTCTTTCGTCTGATGGTGTTGCCCCTCCAACTCCGGACACTCTTTTTGAACTTCAACAAAAGCACCCCTTTGCTCGGCCCCCTGTTATACCAAGTGAAGATATCTCAGCACCAGCATTATCTGTTGTGGCGAAGGATGTTCTTGATGCTATCAAAAGCTTTCCCAAAGGCACTTCTTGTGGAAGAGACGGTCTTAGGGATCAGCATTTGCTAGATGCTATGAGTGGTGTCGGTGCTGCTGTTGCTGACGACTTGTTGGTGTCTATTACTGGCGTTGTTAACCTCTAGCTTGCAGGTAAATGCCCCCATATTCTTGGTGAGTTTATAGCTAGTGCTCCCTTAACTCCCTTACTCAAACCCGGCGGTGGGTTGAGGCCAATTGCTGTTGGCACCATATGGCGCAGGCTATGTTCGAAACTAGCTGCCACTTCTGTTTCTAAGGAAATGACAAATTACTTAGGGACTCATCAGTATGGTGTCGGCATTCCTTGTGGTGGGGAGGGTATTTTGCATACTGCTAATAGAATATTGGAGTTGAAAGGGGCAGATAACACCAAGACTATGATGTTGATAGACTTCTCAAATGCGTTTAATCTTGTTAATCGATCCACTATAATTCGGGAAGTGAGAACTCATTGTCCTAGCATCTCTTATTGGATTGAGTTTTGTTATTCGAAAACAGCCAGGCTATACTACCAGGATCATGTTCTTTCTTCGGCTTTAGGTGTTCAACAGGGTGACCCCCTTGGTCCCCTATTATTTGCTCTAGTTCTTCATCCACTTGTTGAGAAAATTGCCGCTAGTTGCACTTTAGACATACATGCGTGGTACTTAGATGATGGCACCATTGCAGGGGATACCATGGAGGTTTCTAGAGATCTTAAAATTCTCCAAGAAGATGGTCCTAGATGTGGTTTGCATTTGAACATCACGAAGACGGAAATATTTTGGCCTTCTTATGATCCGAGAAGAGATGCGGATGATGTCTTCCCTACCAATATTGGCAAGCCGTTGGGTGGTGTTAAACTTCTTGGTGGCCCAGTCAGTTTAGATATGGATTTTTGCAGTGGCATTGTTTTGAATAGGGTGGATAAAACCATACAGCTCATGAATAAAATTCAAGAACTGCATGACCCCCAGAGTGAACTCTTACTCTTGCGTAGTTGCACTGGGGTCTCTAGGTTATATTTTTCTCTTCGTACAACATGCCCTGAGGCACTTGATTCTTTGCATCTCGTTTTGAGGAACATCTTATGGGTTATCTACGTCGATTAGTGGTTGGAGATGGTGCTGGTTTTGGTTTGGTTCAACAACGATTAGCTACCCTTCCCATGAAAGACGGGGGTCTTGGTATTCTCACTATGGAAGATACCATGAAGTACTGTTATTTAGCATCTCAGGCCCAGACTCAGCATTTGCAGAACTCAATCTTGAAGCTGCCAGCACCAACAGATTTTTCGCACGGTTTTCAACAGGCTCTACAGGGGTTCACCAAAGCTTGTGGTCTTCCTTTACCTGGTTTCAACATCAATAATGCTGCCCCCCATTTTATGAAGTCTCTGGCAGTTATTTATTTCGGTGTTGTCAAGGAAAAGGTACCTTCTTGCTTTTCTTTATCTGTACGCGAGTATAACATATGGCAATGCAATCGAGCAGATCATGCAATGGATTTCCTTAAAGCGGTTCCGATACCTGGACTTAATCAGGTAGTTGGACCAAGACAGTTCAGTTCTGTTTTGCAATATCGCTTGGGCATTCCTCTCTTTGAAGAAAACAGTCAGTGTCCTTGTTGCGGGAAGCTAATGGATATCTTTGGAGACCATGCTATCTATTGTGCTAGTGAGGTGGGGCTTAAATTTCGACATGATATGGTAAAAGATGTCTTGGCTGATATTTGTTATAAGGTAGGTGTTGTAGCTAGGAAAGAAGTCTCTTTGGGGCTTGTTTCTAATGACGACAAGGAACTCAGGCCAACAGATATCATGGTTTACAACTGGGAAGATGGCAGAGATGTTTGTATGGATGTCACAGGTGTCTCTCCTTTCACAAGTGCCAGGACTCGCAACTTCGCACCAGGATACGCTATCTCTGCTGCTGTCACTCGCAAGAACAATAAGTATCTGGATAGGTGTACTTCACACGGCTATGGTTTTGGGGTACTAGCATTTTCTACCTTTGGTGAGCTCAGTGCTGATATCATATCCTTCCTTAAGAGAATGAGAAATTGTATGGCTAGACATGATGCTAATTTTAAGATTGGCAATTCTCTTTTCATAGGTTAGGGATTGTTATTCAAAAGGGTATTGGTGCCCAGCTGGTCGCTAGGTTACCAACCATTTCTTGTAACTTCGATTCCGATTCTTAAAATAATAATAATAATAATAATAATAATAATAATGCAGCGATATGGCCTTAACCAGAGTCGATAAAACTATTCAACTAATGGACTGTATCAAAACTCTGAAGGACCCTCAGTGTGAACTCTTGCTGGTTCGTAACTGTGCTGGCGTATCGAAGTTGTATTTCGCAATGCGTACGACTCACCCTTATGCACTTTAGGCAGCTACAACTCGTTTCGATCAATACTTATTGTTGTTCTTGAGGTATTTGATTGCAGCCGATGGTGCAGGATACGGACCACTTCAACATAGGATTGCCACACTACCGATCAGAGACGGGGGACTTGGAGTATACACCATGCACGACACCACCCAATACTGCTATCTCGCATCATGTTACCAGACTCAACATCTGCAGCGAACCATACTCGGTAACTCTACAGTCTCTGGCCTTAGCCCTCATTACCAGCTTGCTCTCGATCACTACTCGAGGGTGTGTGGTCTATCTCCCACTTTCGACATCAAAGAACTTGCCCCACAGCCCATGCATTCTCTGGCAACTATATTCTTTGATGCCGTTAAACGTGAGATTCCAAACACATTCCCCATGTCAGTTCGAGACTCCATTCTATGGCAATGCAATAGAATAGCCAATGCACAAGATTACCTCAAAGCCATTCCCATCGACGGCCTCAATCAAGCAATAGGACCTCGTCAATTCCGGTCTGTACTTCAATATCGCCTCGGCATACCTTTATTCGACGGGGACAGTTTGTGTGCCTCTGCAATGAGACCTATGGATCGCTTCGGAGACCATGCGCTACATTGCGCAAGTGACATCGGTCTTAAATTCAGACACGACTTGGTACGTGATCTTTTTTCCGATTTGTGTTACAAAGCAAATGTAGCGGCAAGGAAAGAAGCTGTTGTTGGTTGTCTATCGAACAAAGATAATGCTCGACGACCGCTGACATTCTAATCCACAATTGGGAAAACGGGCGTGATGTTTGCTTTGATGTCTTTGGCGTGTCGCCCTTTGCGGGAGTGGGTCTCGCAACTTTACACTGGTCATGCCATCATTCTTTGCTATTACTCGCAAACGGAATAAATATCGCCAATTGTTTGACACATGGGTATGGATTTAGTGTCTTAGCTTTCTCATCGCTAGGGGAACTGGGAGACGATATCACCGCTCTTTTGAAAAGACTGAAGAATTGCATGGCTGCACATGACGCTAATAACAACTTAGGCAGTTCTCTTTTTTATAGGTTGGGAATTATTATTCAGAAAGGTGTAGGGGCACAACTTGTTGCTCGCCTTCCAACCCCTCAATCTGATTCTATGTAATACCGCTTTTGCTTATCCAATAAAAGCCTCCGCGGCTCCCTTTTATAATAATAATAATAATAATAATAATAATAATAATAAAATTAGGGTTCCCTCTTTCTCCTTTTGTTTTTTCCGTTCGTTCAACATCAAAATTCTCTCTTTGGTGGTTGAATTATCAGATTCTTTGGTAGTTTTCTTCGATTCTCTTGTGTTAGTGATTCAATTAGGGTTCAAGTCTTGTTGTCACAGTTCGTAGAGAGGTTTTATTCGTTTGGAGTTTAGGGTTCTGTTTTTTATTTTGTAATTTCTTTGGGGGAGTTCTTCGATTGGTGATTAAGGTGTTTCTGTTTGAGGATTCGCACCACCAATTCTGGGTCGTATGCTGTTGAGGATTTGTACCACCAATTTTAGTAAGTGGTTTCTTCAATTTGTGTTTGTGGTTGATTTACCAGATTTGTTTGAAGGTATTGATTGTAATTCGATTTAAGGTTTTGTGAATTCGAATTTAAGAGGGTTTGTAGCTTCTGAATTTAGTGCTTTCTTTGTGCAATTGTGGTGCATCTGATTTAGGGTTTCTTCGATTTAAGGTTTTGTGAATTCGAATTTAGGAGGGTTTGTAGCTTCTGAATTTGGTGCTTTCTTTGTGCAATTGTGGAGCATCTGATTTAGTGTTTCTTCGATTGGTTTTAGCATGAGTTTGTTGAGACAGTAACAGGGTGTTTGCTCATTATTGCTTTGAGTAAGGTTCGAATTGAAGGTGTTTGTTGAGACAGTAACAGGGAGTTTGGTTGATTAGGGTGTTTTGTTCATTATAGAGAATATTATTGCTTTGAGTAAGGTTTGAATTGAAGGTTTTTGCTTTGTGCCATTTTTGAAGACTCTGTTATTGAGGTTTCTGGGTTTGGTTTGGATGAAGTGGTTTCTCTTTTGTGATTGATTGAATTTCAGTCTTGTGGGTTTCTTTGAGCAGTATTGAGCAGTATTTTTGGTTTTTGTTCTTTTTCTTCGGGTTAGGGTATAAGTGTATTAAGATTTGGATTTAGGTGTTCTGTGATTGTATTGCAGCTGTGGAGTTTGTTGGTGACCTTGTAGAAGATATCTCAGTAGGGTAGATTTTTGATTTTTGTAAATTGTTTTGTGCAGCTTTTACATTGTGGTTGGTCACCACCTCACTGTGAAGGTTCTTTTAGTGTTTTGATGTATGGTAGTTTGAGTTTTCATTGTTTTTTTTTTGAAACCTTAAATTCCCATACACTAAACTCTACTTTTTAAGCCATGCCTTGCACTCGTTCTAGAGCTTCTTCGTCTACAATGCGATATTCAACATCATATTCAGCATCACCAAGACACCCAGATAAAATCCCATGCCCTTTCAAGAATTTCGATGGTTGTCATGGAGGTAGTAATGGCATAGGTTATGCTAAATCTGCAATATATCGAGACACCTTCATGATCAACACTTTCCTTCCGAAAGTGACAAAGAGTTATGTAGAGATAGGATTCGGACAAACAGTGAATGCTTTACTGCATGGGAAGAGGTTTTGGAAGCTATGCAGATGTGGCTTTGCATCAAATGCTTGCGCACCTATGCTTGGAGGAAACCCTGTCGCAACCATCTGCCTGCTGAAGTTATTGCTGGACCATACAATGCTGGAAATGCGGATTTTTTAATTTATGGTGTTGAGAAGCCTCAATCTAATTGTGAGACTGGTGGTACATCCAGTGCTGATTCTGTCCACTCTAATGCTGCTGCTGACACTAACAGTCTCTCAGTGGAGTTACTTAATCAGATTTTGCAGAAGCATATTACAACCATTGTAAGTATCCCACCTTCATGCAGACTAAATTTTTCCCGAACTCTCAAGTCAGCTTTAGACAATGTTATTGCTAAGCCTAGAGATTTATTTGTTTGGTTGCAACTTCTTTTACTCCATGTTTGTACATTGAATCTCTATGTTCCGAAATATTCTGCGGAAGCACGGTCTGGCACAAGAAAGAAACTACAGATCTCTGCAATTAACCAATCATCGACCAAATGGAGAGAACCCCTAGGTTGTGAATTCTTGACTCAGAAGCTTCTTAGTCTTTCTAATGACTACAACAGTTGTAAGAAGAAGAATACTGAGAATTCCAATATACAAGCTTGTCGGAAGAAGCTAAGGTCTGGTCAATATACTGCTGCGATCCATGTTCTTTCCTCTGATGGTATTGCTCCTCCAACGCCAGATACTCTATACGAATTGCAACAGAAACACCCTCATGCGCCTCCTCCTTCTATTCCGGCAGATGATATCGCAACACCCTCAGTGTATGTGGATGCTAAAGCTGTGTTGGCTGCAATCAAAAGCTTTCCTAAAGGTACAGCTTGTGGGCGTGACGGTTTAAGGGCTCAACACTTAATCGATGCACTGAGTGGACCGGCTGCTGCAGTGGCTGATGAACTGTTGGAGTCCCTGGTTGGGGTTATCAATCTGTGGCTTGCAGGAAATTGTCCATCAGAATTGGCTGAATATGTGGCTAGTGCTCCATTAACGCCTTTGCTGAAACCTGGAGGTGTGGTGTAAGGCCAATTGCTGTGGGAACCATCTGAAGACGTCTGTGCTCCAAGTTAGCTGCCAACGTCGTATGCAAAGATATTACAGCCTATCTTGGCTCACATCAATTTGGGGTGGGAATACCCTGTGGTAGTGAGGGGATTATGCAAGCAGCTAATAGATTGTTGGAATTAAAAGGTACTCAATGCACTCAGACTATGCTTTTGGTTGATTTCTCAAATGCTTTTAACTTAGTAGACAGAGCTACTTTAATTCGTGAGGTTAGGAACCATTGCCCAAGCATTTCTAGATGGGTAGAGTTTTGCTACTCCACACCTGCTAGATTGTATTACAACCAACATATTCTTTCATCTGCTTTGGGTGTTCAGCAAGGTGACCCACTTGGGCCGCTGTTATTCTCACTTGCATTGCATCCCCTGGTTGTTAAGATTGCTGCAGAATGTACATTAGATATTCATGCTTGGTATCTAGATGACGGTACAATTGCTGGTGATACATTAGAGGTTTCTAAGGCATTGAAGATCATTCAATCTGAAGGTCCTACGAGGGGGTTGCACTTGAACATTAAGAAAACAGAGCTCTTTTAGCCATCTTTCGATCCTAGAAGAGATATTCCAGGTGTATTTCCTATTGACATTGGTAAGCAACATGTGGGTGTCAAAGTGCTTGGAGGGCCAGTCAGCATGGACCACCAATATTTCAGTGACATGGTTTCAGGTAGAGTTGACAAAACTATACTTCTCATGAATAAAGTGCGGCAACTACAAGACCCACAGTGTGAATTATTGTTATTGCGTAATTGTTCTGGAGTCTCAAAACTTTACTTTACTCTTCGCACAACTAGTCCCACTGCTATACAGTTTGCTACAGCCCAGTTTGATGATAGCCTAATGCAATTTTTACGTCAGATAATGGTTGGAGATGGTGCAGGCTTTGGTTTAGTTCAACAACGCCTAGCTACGTTACCTATGATAGATGGTGGTTTAGGTGTCTATACTATGGCTGATACAGGTGAGTATTGCTTTCTTGCCTCTTGTGCTCAGACTCAACACTTACAAAATAAGATTTTGAACCTTCCATCTGTATCCGAACCAAGTCCTAGATATGAGCAAGCTTTGCAGATTTTTACATAGGCTAGTGGTCTCTCAGCTTCCTCTTTCAACATCATAGATGCTGCCCCCCTTTATATGAAAAATCTGGCAGTTTTATACTTTGATTGTAGGAGCAGAATATCGCGACATCAATACTTTGCGAGAATAATAAACGACTACACTGCGAAGGCGTCGCAGGGAAGTAATATAAATGACGCAATGGATGACGACAGTCAAAACATGAGAAAAGTATGAAGACTTGGCGAGATTTAGGAGTGTCACGAGGACAAACAGTTACACACTCGCGACACTTCGCGAGTCGATTCCGAAAATAAAGGACAGCTTAGTTGTCATCCACTATGTAATACCCTATATAAAGGATCGAGTAAGTCTGTTGTAAAGGGCATTCTTTTTGAATTGTTAAGCAAGTCATTAGGAGAGAGAAAATCAAGAGTGATTGTAATTTATTTAGCTCTGTTCTACATTTCTTTGTAAACCTTTCAAGAAAATAATTAATAAAAGACATTATTATTCATCTTCAAATGGATTGATTAAGCAAATTCGAGTGAGGGGTGTAGTGTAGGATTTCCTGCAACTACATATGCGCTAGAAACAGGGATTGAACAAGATTGAGGATCGAAGAGTACAATTAAAATCGTTTAAATCAAGAAAATGAGAAAGGAAAATGTTAAATCAGATGAGATAGAGGAGTTAAGAAGCAAGGAACATAATGAAGATATGGAATACAATTCAATTGCAAAAGCAATGGTTAATGAATTCCACGAAAATATTAGAGGAAGGATACATAAACGAGATTTTGAAGGAAAGAAGATTATAGATGAGGAGAAGACATCGTCTTTGAAGGAATGGGAAAAGCAGAAAATAACATTCACAAAGAAAGCGAGAAGTACCTAGAGAAAATTTGAATCATATATCTTCACTAGTGATCACGATAAATGCAAGCAGAAAAAGAGAAGAATCGGCAAAAACAACGGAAGAATGGGAAATAAATAGAACTTTGGTGGATACAGGGAGTTTGGTGAGTATCATGTTTTACCATACCTACAAAAAATTAGGATATAAAGATGAAGAAATGAGTTCTCCAAGATATTATATTCATGGTTTTGGAAAATCTATAACAGTACCTAAAGGGGAGATAAAATTACGAATTTTACTCGGAGAAATTGAAACACAAGTAACATTAAGTGTAGTGGATATGGAATCGTCGTACCACATATTGTTAGGGAGACCTTGGATACATGCAATTAAGGCGGTAGCATCAACACTCCATCAGTGCATCAAATTTCCTATGCCGAGTGGAATTGGTGAGATCAGAGGAGATATTGATAAAGGAAGAATATATCATCAAATCGAGGTAAAGCATTATGAAGGGCAAGTGAAGAAGCGAAAAGATTGCAGGAAGATGATAAAAGCAGCTAAGAAAGAAGAATAATTTAGAATTTACATGATAAGAGCAAAAGAGGGAAAAGGAATACTGGCGAAATCATGGAAAAAGGGAGTGAGTTCGCGAAGGAAATGAGAGGACCAACTCCTATGGGAGAACCGAAGTCTAGTTATGTCGCAGTAGAACAAACAAAAGAAGTGAATGTTGGAACCGAGGAGGAGCCTAAAATCCTAAAAATTGGGACTAAAATGGAAGCGGATGAAGAAAGAAGAATGTTGAGTTCTCTGCGAGATTACAAAGATATTTTCGCATGGGATATGGATGAAATGCCTGGTATAGATCCATCAGTGGCTTGCCATAAATTGGAAATTGACAAGAATGTAAAACCATTTAAACAAAGAATTAGAAAGATCGCGACAGCATATCATCCTCAAATAGAAGAAGAATTGCAGAAAATGTTGGACGCGGGAATTATTAGACAAGCAAAATATCCCGAATGGATAGCAAATATGGTTATAGTCCCAAAGAAGAAAAAAGGAATAAGAATTTGTATAGACTTTACTGATCTAAATAAAGCTTGTCCTAAAGATAGTTTCCCATTACCAGATATTCCGCAATTGGTTGAAGCAGCGGCAGGAAACGAAAGGATATCATCTCTTGATGGATATAAGGGTTACAATCAAATTCCTCTCGCCGAAGAAGACCAAGAACATACTGCTTTCTTTGCTCCAAGAGGATTGTACTGTTATACAAAAATGCCGTTTGGTCTGCGAAATTCCGGTGCGACATACCAAAGGATGGTGGAGAAGGTGTTCGCGAGATGGATACACAAAACATTGGAGGTATACGTAGATGATATGTTAATAAAAAGTAGAAAAGCAAAAGACCACGTACAGGATTTGAAAGAAATTTTTGAACAAATGAGGCAATTTAATATCAAAGTAAACCCAGAAAAATGCACCTTTGGAGTCGCCTCTGGAAAATTTTTAGGGTACATTGTATCCAAAGAAGGAATTCAAGTCGACCCAGAAAAAGTACAAGCAGTTCGCGATATGCCAACACCGGCGACAATAAAAGATGTTCAAAAGTTAAATGGGTTGTTAGCTTCGCTAGGGAGGTTCATCTCGCGATCATCGACAAATGCAAGCACTTTTTCAATATCCTTAGAAAGGGATCGAAGTTTAAATGGACAGATGAGTGCGAGAAAGCCTTGCAAGGAATAAAGGAACATTTAATGGATATATCAATTTTGCAAAAAGCAGAAGAAGGAGAAGAATTGTTGATCTATATAGCGACAACCCCGCATGCATTAAGTGCGGTGTTCTGAGTGGACTTGAGGAGTAGAAAACCAATTTATTACATCGCAAAACTTTCAACGCTGCAGAAAGGAATTACTCAAAAATTGAAAAACTAATCTTGGCATTAGTTTATGCAACATTTAAGCTTCAGTATATATTTTCAAGCGCATGTTGTCAAGGTGGTGACAAAAGTACCAATAGAATCGGTGATGAAGAATTCAAAGAGGTCGGGAAGAGTTGAGAGATGGAATGCTCAAATAAGTCATTGCAAACTCAAATATGAAATACTATCTTCGCCAAAATCACGGGTTGTCATGAGACTTTCTATGAAATTTCCTTTGGAAGAGGATGAATCAGTAGAAGAAATGATGGATGTAGAGGAAGAACATGGAGATCCGAAAGATTTGTTAACGGAACCAAATAGATGGGAAATATTAGTAGATGGGTCATCGAATGGAGAAGGAAATGGAATAGGAATTGTTGTGATATCGCCGGAGGGTAATAAAATAGCTCTTTCTTTCAGATTGGAGTTTGCATCAACAAATAATGAAACAGAATATGAAACTATAATACATGCTTTGCGATTTGCAATAGAAATGAAGTGGAGAATGTAAGGATTACTAGTGATTCACAATTGGCAATTCGCGGATAAAAGAAGAATATGCCATAAACGAATTGTCTTTGCAAAAATATAAGAAACTTGTTGACGAGTTGTCGACGCAGATACCAAGAATAAAGTGGAGACATATATCAAGGAGAAATAATAGGCTCATGCAGACGCTTTTGCCTTTATATCAAGTATGATGACAGATCCGGTTGCGAGAAATATTAAAATACAAACACTTTTGATGCCGGCAATTGACAAAGAAGAAGAACAAGAAACCGATGTAATGGTAGTAGAAGACGGAACACAAACACTATGCGAAGAAGATTGGAGAGCGAGCTTCATGCATATTTCCGACAGGAGAGACACCAAGAAATAGATTGGAGACACACAAATTAAAAAGCCGTGCAACAAATTATGAATTAAGAGATGGAGTGCTATAACGACGATCTTTTAACGGGCCTTCACTTAGATGTTTAACAAGAAAGGAAGGGGAAATCATATTGAAGATGTTGCATAGTGGGGATCTTTGGTAATCACAGCGGTGGAAGATCTTTAGCATATAAAGCAAAAATGCAGGATTATTATTGGCCATATATGCATGAGGACGCGAAACAAGTGTCAAGGCGTTGCGAGGATTTCCAAAGGCATGGGAAGAAAATACATGCACCAGGAGCTCCGTTAAATTCTTCAACAAGTGTCTGGCCATTTGGAAAATGGGGTTTAGACATTGTAGGACCATTTTTACCAGGAACGGGACGAGAGAAGATATTTAATCGTCGCTACTGATTATTTCACAAAATGGGCAGAGGTGAAAGCGGTACAACATATTCGCGATAAGGATGTTTTTACTTTCATATTTGAGAACATTATATGCGATTTGGGATTCCGGCACGGTTGGTATCCGACAATGGGAAGCATTCGAAGGACAAAATATAGAATTCTTGCTTAATGCATTTCGGATACGATGTGGGAAATCAACTCCTCTATACCCGCAGAGCTAATGGTCAGGCGAGCGACAAATAAAACAATCGCAGACATATTGAAGAAAAAGTTAGAAGGATACAATAAAGGATGGTGCGAACAAGTACCCAATGCGGTATGGGCTTATAATACAACTAGAAGAGAAGCTACAGGCATGTCCCCTTTTTGTTTAACATATGGAGTTGAAGTTGTACTCCCGACAGAAGTTAAGATTCCAACTACAAAGAAAGAAGCTTGGGAGAAAAATCTCAGTGCGGGTAACATCTTAATCAAGTTAGATGAACTAGAAGAAAAAAGAGAGAAAGCACTACAACATATGGAGAATTATCAGCGAAGATTGGCCAGAGAATATAACAAGCGTGTCAAGATACGTGAATTTCAGCCAGGTGACTTGGTGTTGCGAGAAACACCTATATATCAGCGAGAAAATGGTGGCAAGCTGGCAAGAAAATGGGATGGACCTTATATCATCAAGGAGATAGTTGGAACAGGGGCATATAGATTAATGGATCCTGAAGGCAAAGATGTAGGTCAAAAACTAAATAGGCCATGGAATAGGTTATATCTTAAGAAATATTACCCATAGAAGATGGGAGAAATGGAATGAATCTGTGATATAATGTTTTTGCAACAGATAGATTGCGAGATCAAAGGAAATAAAGCAAGATTATGCGATAGCTTCGCAAACAGAATGAATGCTTGAATGAATTAACAAATATGAATGAGTGAGTGAATGGGACGAACCTTTATGGCGTACACCTTAGTTCGCGAATGATATTTCGCAAGAGGCAAATGTAAGACCTAAAGTGCGTCATATAAGGGGTATCTCTTGACATGGCTCAGGGGAAAGGTTACACCGCTCCTGGAACCTGAGTCATGGAGATTTGGGGCCCATGAAAGCCTATCCGGGGGAGATACCTTGGATTTCCAACTATATATATAAGGTTATACCCTGGTTGGACGCCCGAGGATCTCTTCCAAGGAGTCAGTGTATGACCAAGGCGCCGAGGTACACGGTTGAGTCAAGAGTGCGGGAGCATGGAACTTCCTTACCACTCTTGACAAGTCTTGGCACATGCTGCACTCCTCCCGAAGAAAACTCCACTTAGGGTGCAGTCTCGTAACCATAAGACCTATAGGTATAAGGGATAAGAGGCTGCGAAAACAACTGCTTGCTGTTAAGACCGGATGGGAGGAGCTAGTCTTGTATGGCCGATGTACGCCTCCTTGAAGGGGCAACCAGGGAGAAGATAAGGGCGGCACCCTCCATTAGGGAGCTGATAAGTGTCAAAAGACGCAAATGTCACGAGGCTTTATTTTCGCAAGAGAATTTAGGCTTGTCATATTTGTGCAATGATCCTGCAGAGGCAATAATACTAACGCAAGGGTAAGACGAGATCAATGGGTTTTTACATGAAAGTGTAAGAACGTCCTGCGATTTCGTCGCAAAAACGACAATGTCACAGGATTTTATGGTCGCAAGAACGTTTAAACCTGTCATATTGTCGCAAATATAATGTCCTGCAGAGGCAAAAATACTTAAGAAATGATAAGACAAGGTCAATGGGTCATTACATGAAAATGTAAAGACGTCCCGCGATCTTGTCGCAATGAGGGGTGGCAAAATAAGACCTTTACTTAGGAAGGCAAAATAAGACCACACAAATATTGATAAGGCAAGATCAATGGGTCATTATATGAAAATGTAAAGACGTCCTGCGATCTTGTCGCATAACAGCATTCAAGAAAGATCTTTAAACATTTTGAATATAGGCAATTGAGATCTTTTCATCGCAAGAAAGGGTACATGATAAGCTTGCGAGCTTGAGAAAATGATTAAATGATAAGCTTGCGAAACATATAAATAATAATGAGACTGAGGCAATGCTTGTGAGATTACAACAAAAGACTTAATGGAAAATAAAGGAATTGCTTGATAAGAGGGTGAAATGAGTTCTTATAGTAAAAAGGAAAGAGAAACTAAATGATTCATTCAACACAGGACTTAATCTTATCTTTTGCAATCAAAAAGGAACATTCAACAAGGAAGTTTAATTCTCTATATCAATATTCTCAGCTGAAGGAGATGGTAAAGATTCTTCAACAATCTTGTCAGTCTCACCCTCGCCAGTTGAAGGGTTTTCATCAGAGATTTTTTCGCAAGGTTCCTTATTGATAACTTCATTATTAGCGAGATCTTCGCAGCTTTCATAATCATAATCACTATCAGGAGAGTTGGGTATTTCATCATCTTCAACTTCCAACGGTTCAACAAAGACAGGATCAAGGGATTTAGAAAGTAAAATATTATTCACAAGAACTTCTGCTTTGGGGTGAAATTGACGAAGAAGTGCCTTCTGTTGATTTCTACTCTGGATCTCTTTAAGATGATTAAGGTAGTTAAACCTCCTTCTGGCTCGGTCGCGAGATTGAGCAAGGGAAGAAACTAGAGTTGCATTTTCCTTACGAATTTTAGCATGCGCCGCTTCCAAAGTAGATAGAGAAGAGTGAAGATTTTTCTCAGACTCTGCAAGAGTAAAGAAAGACATTAAAATTATAAAATGGAAAGTAGAAAAGAAAAATAATGGAAAAGGCAGTCAAATCTTATGACTACCTTCCTTCTGCGAGATAAGATATTGAGTAAGGGCCAAGCAATTATTCCCCAAGTTTTCCATGGCATTATCAAAACCATCACCAACAAGACCTTTTAACCGCGAACGCAAACTCTTTTCGTTAGAAATCAATAACTTATTTTGCTTCGCAAGGGAAGAATGGGATTCTTTTAACTTGGTATAATCATCCTTGAGTTGGTTTGTTTTAACACTTAGATTTATTCTATTCTGAATAAGTTTATCTCTTTCAGTGGTAGTATCTTCAAGTTTATTTTTCAGTAGGCAGATAGACTGTTCTTGCTCATTCAATGCTTTTTTACAAGCATCAAGTTGTTGCGAGGATATCGCCACCTTATCCAATAAAGCTCGCTTCTCTTGAGATAAAGTTCCATTTTCATCTGATAAGGTTTCCAACTCCAAATTAGATTTATTCAAAGAATATGAGAGACGCGACACTTCATTACTTAATAATTCTTGATTTTGAACTAAGCAGATGTTTTCCTGAGAAAGATTATTTATTTGATCCATAGAAAATGTATGGAGGTTATCTAAACGATTATATTGCTCCATCCAGGCGTCTCTTTCCGTTCGAGTTTCTTCCACAATAAATTCCAATTGATATATCTCCATCTTACGTTTCTGGTGCAAAACTTGAGAGGCGAACCAAGTTTTTAAAAAAAAAAAAAAAAAAAAAAAAAAAAAAAAAAAAAAGGTGGGGAGGAGAGATACCTTTTAGTTCTTCATTTTTCTTGCGAAGGTTATCGCGATCCAGTAAAGTATTATGAAGACTATTCTTCAAAGTCTTAATTTCTTGTTCCAAGGATATTTGCGATATCGTATCGGAACCAAAATATTTACCCAAAGATTCGTAAACACTAGTTCTGGTGGGATCAGTGGAGGCTTTCTTAACATCATTCATGGTATCTGATAAAATTCTAAAAGCTATATCCATCCCCTCCAAATTTTCTTTGGTAAGAGAGATAGATTTTGAGGAAGAAGAAATAGTAGAGGAAGAAGGAAAAGTTGAATCACTCGTGGTTATAAGATCGCCAGTTGGAGAAACCTGATCAATAGGTGGAGGCGAGACAAAAGTAAAAGTGGGGAGAGGCACGTCTTGAAGAATTTCATTCACAGAAAATTCAGGGATTGATTTATCCTGCGAAGATACTGTAGGGAAAGTAGAAAATTTAAATCCCGAAAAGGGAACAGTAGGAGTAGCAGCAGGAACATCAGGTTTATTATGGAAAAACCTTTTGGGATATCTATCATCATTCTTATCATCCTGCGAATAATAAATCAATTGAGAAAAAGAGGCAACAAAATTGCTATTGAAGAAGTAAATATTTCTAAAATACCTTACTACTCGCAGGCTGTTTTTTGGAAGCGAGAGACTTCAGTTGCGAAGAAGATTTTGGTTGCGAACCCGTAGGGATGTTAGGGTTCACCACGGTATACTTAGAACTGGATTTATTCTTGCTAAAACAAAAAATGGCGGAAGAAATATCAAAAGAAGAATAGAATTAAGATGAAGTAATTTCAATAAGGAAGATCAATCAAGAGAATGGTCAAAATCAATAAAATTAACGAACCTGGATGCCATGAAAACAGTAGCAGAAAGACAGTAAAAAGAAGGTGATGAAGATGAACAGCAGGAAATAATTGCAGACGATGAGGAAGATAGAGAAGAAGATAAAGAGTGCTTTTCGCAAGAGATTCTCCTTTAAATAGAAGAAAAAAGAGTGACCGGATAACATTAAATATACCGGTAAAAAGAGTAATTTTAGACACGTGTAAACGGTTATCCCAAAATTCAAGGAATCAAATTAAAGTAGATTTCTGTGGGAAATAGAAGAGATTTTTTTCATACTATTTCATGAATACTTCATGCTTCGCATACTTCAAGAGATAGTACTTCTTGTTCACTTCGCAAAGCTTCGGAACTTCGCAAAAGAATAGAGGAAAGTACGTACTTTTCAAGTCCAGTATTCTTTCACTCGTTCCTTCATCAACAAATGTCAAAGATCACCACAGTAACAAATTTTTCCTTAAAAATCGCTCTCCAAGCAATATTCAAGGAAAAAGAGGCAAGATGTAGGAGCAGAATATCGCGACATCAATACTTTGCGAGAATAATAAACGACTACACTGCGAAGGCGTCGTAGGGAAGTAATATAAATGACGCAATGGATGATGACAGTCAAAACATGAGAAAAGTATAAAGACTTGGCGAGATTTAGGAGTGTCACGAGGACAAACAGTTACACACTCGCGACACTTCGCGAGTCGATTCCGAAAATAAAGGACAGCTTAGCTGTCATCCACTATGTAATACCCTATATAAAGGATCGAGTAAGTCTGTTGTAAAGGGCATTCTATTTGAATTGTTAAGCAAGTCATTAGGAGAGAGAAAATCAAGAGTGATTGTAATTTCTTTAGCTCTGTTCTACATTTCTTTGTAAACCTTTCAAGAAAACAATTAATAAAAGACATTATTATTCATCTTCAAATGGATTGATTAAGCAAATTCGAGTGAGGGGTGTAGTGTAGGATTTCCTGCAACTACATTGATGCTGTTAAGGAAGCTATCCCAACCAACTTTTCTCTTACAGTTCGTGAGTCTCACCTGTGGCAGTGTAATAAGACTGAGCATGCAATGGATTTTTTAAAAGCTATCCCCATAAGTGGTTTAAATCAGGCTGTTGGGCCTAGGCAATTCAGTTCAGTCTTGAAGTATCGATTCGGAGTACCCCTGTTTGTTGAAGGCAGCAAGTGTTCATGCTGTGGCAAGGCTATGGACATATTTGGTGACCATGCCTTGCATTGTGCTAGTGATATTGGTCCCAAGTTTCGTCATGATATGCTCAGAGATGTTGTTGCAAATATTTGTTACAAGGGGGGTGTTGTTGCAAGAAAAGAAGTCTCTTTAGGTTTCTTATCAGATGATATTAATGGTAAGGAAGCGAAGCCTGCTGATGTTCTTGTATAGAATTGGGAAGATGGGAAGGACGTTTGTTTTGATGTCACGGTTGTATCTCCTTTTACGAGTGCCAAAACTCGCAACTACACACCGGGCCATGCTATCTCTTCCGCCGTTTCTCGTAAGTGTAACAAATATTTAGACAAGTGTTTGTCACATGGCTATGGGTTTAATTTTTGGCTTTTACTACATTTGGTGAGCTTGGCGAAGATGCTATCATATTCATGAAGAGATTGAGAAATTGCTTTATTCATCACGATGCTAACTATAAAGTTGGTTGCTATTTGTTTCATATAATAGGTATTACTATTCAAAAAGGTGTGGGTGCCCAGCTTGTTTCTAGGTTGCCCACCATCTCTTGTAATGTTGATTTCGATATTGATTTTTAATAAAAGCCTTCGCGGCGCTCTTTAAAAAAAAATAATAAAATAATAATAATAATAAAAATAATAAAATAATACCTAGACGATGACACTATTATTGGGGACACATTGGAGGTGGCCAAGGCTTTAAAGCTCATACAGTCGGAAGGTTTGCTTAGGGGGTTGCATCTTAATGTCAAGAAGACAGAAGTTTTTTTGGCCTACCGTTGACGCTAGAAGCTTCAATGAAGGTGTGTTTCCTTCCGACATTGGTAGACCCGTTGGTGGTGTGAAGCTTCTTGGAGGTCCTATCAGTCTTGATTCACAATTCTGTAGCGATATGGTTGTTAATAGAGTTAACAAAACCATCCAGCTCATGACCTCTATTAAGAAGCTTAAGGACCCTCAGAGCGAATTGCTTGTGCCAGTGAGGTCGGGCTCAAATATCGCCATGATCTCGTTAGAGACGTTGTTGCTGATATGTGTTATAAAGCTGGTGTACATGCTAGAAAAGAAGTGTCCTTGGGCCTTCTTTCAAATGGCCCAGCCTGAAGCCTGCAGATATCCTTGTCTATGGGTGGGAGAATGGGAAAGATGTGTGTTTTGATGTTACTGGTGTTTCACCTTTTACTACTGCGGCAGGGAATGCTTTCATACCAGGCAAAGCCATTTCTAACGCAGTTTCACGTAAACGTACCAAATATTTAGACATATGCACTTCTCGTGGTTATGGTTTGGGTGTTTTGGCTTTCACTTCCTTAGGTGAACTTGGTGAGGATTTTGTAATGCTTTTAAAGAGGCTTAGGAATTGCTTGGATAACCTTGATGCCAGCAGTGGTCATGGTAGTTTTCTTTTTCATAGATTAGGTTTGGTTATTCAGAAAGGTATTGGTGCCCAGCTTGTGGCTAGGCTACCAACTTCTTCTTTGTAAAAACAATTTTTATAATAATAATAATAATAATAATAATAATAATAATAATAATAATAATAATAATAATAGTATTCCTCCACAATGTAGGCTACAGTTTTCTAAAACCTTAAAATTCTCATTAGATAAAGTGCTTGCACACCCTGCTGACGTATCTTCATGGATTCAGTTGCTGCTATTGCCCACCTGCACCCTCAGCCTTTACATCCCGAAAAGCACAACAGAAGAGAGGTCTGGCATTTGTAAGAAACTCCAAACTGATTCTGTTAATAAGGCTTTGGCCAAGTGGAAGGAACCAAATGGTTGTGTTGCATTAATTCAGCAGGTTTTGGATGTTCACAAAGAGCTTCAAAGGTGCAATAGAGGTACTAAACGAAAAAAACGAACTAACGCCCAAGCTGCGGGGAAAAACTCAGCCCACGGACATTACGCAAAGAGCTATTCGTATTTTATCTTCTAATGGTGTCGCACCTTACAATGATGGTACCTTGGATGAGTTACAATGAAGCATCCTTTTGCTCCTCCTCCTCTAATACCTCCAGATAATATTAAAGAAGCACCAGTTTCGGTGGATGCTTCATTGCCTTAAATGCCATTAGGAGCTTCCCTAAAGGCACATCGTGCGCAGAGAGACGGGCTAAGGGCTCAACACCTTATTGATGCCTTAAGTGGTTCAGCTGCAGCTGTTTCTGAAGAGTTACTCACATCCATTGCAGGGGTTGTGAATTTGTGGTTGGCTGGTAATTTCCCTCTTTCCTTAGGGGAGTATGTTGCACGTGCCCCACTCACACCTCTCCTAAAGCCTGATGGTGGGCTAAGACCAATAGCTATTGGGACAATTTGGAGGAGGTTATGCTCTAAATTGGCTGCAACTTCAGTTTGTAAAGAAATGGCAGGCTACTTGGGAAACTGCCAGTTTGGGGTAGGTATTCCTTGTGGAGGTGAAAGCATACTGCACTCCGCAAATAGGCTTCTAGAACAGAAAGGTACACACAAAAACTTAACTATGATGCTCGTTGACTTCTCTAATGCCTTTAATCTAGTCGACAGATCCATTCTCATTAGGGAGGTCAGAGCTAGATGTCATAGTATATCGCGTTGGGTTGAGTTTTGCTATGCTAGACCTGCACGATTATATTATAATGAGTCTATTCTATCTTCAACTCAGGGAGTGCAACAGGGAGACCCTCTCGGCCCTTTGATTTTTGCTCTCGCATTACATCCTCTTGTTTGTCATATTGCTAATAATTGCTCCCTGGATCTACATGCTTGGTATCTTATTGGTGACACTCTGGAAGTTTCACGAGCTCTCAGTATCATTCAACAAGAAGGCAGTGCAAGGGGACTACATCTGAACATTAAGAAGACTGAAATCTTCTGGCCTTCAACAGATCCTAGATATCTTGAGGAGGGTGTTTTTCCGGCCAATATAGGCAGACCAGTAAAAGGGGTGAAATTATTAGGTGGTCCTGTTAGTTTGGACGATCAATATTGCAGTGACTTGGTTGTGCAGAGAGTTGATAAAACAATCAGACTTATGGATCGTGTTAAGACCCTTAAAGACCCACAGCCAGTGCGAGCTTTTGATCCTTCAGCATTTGTCCGGAGTCTCTAAACTCTACTTTACCCTGCGGATAACTAGTCCTCATGTCTTACAACCAGCTACAAGTCACTTTGATCAGCACCTATTGAAATTTCTGCGACATTTGGTCACCGGAGATGGTGCTGGGTTCAGTCTTCTTCAACAGCGGATAGCTACTCTGCCGATGAAGGACGGTGGTTTAGGAGTGCATACCATGGAGGACGCTAGTAAGTACTGCTACCTTGCTTCATGGATACAGTTTCAACATCTTCAGAACTTCATTTTGAACTCCATTGACAAATCAATACCATGTCGCGACTTCCAGTTTGCTCTCAACGAGTTATATGCAAACGTGGACTGTCCACTGCAACTTTCAACATTAATTCTGCTGCCCCACATCCCATGAAAAAATTGGCAGCCCTATATTTTGATGTTGTTAAGCGTGAGCTTCCTTCCAGGTTTAATATGACGGACATGGATGCAATCTTATGGCAAAGTAACAAGCTTGAACACGCTATGGACTATTTGAAGGCAATCCCCATTGCTGGACTAAACCAGAACATTGGGCCTTGTCACTTCAGAGCATTAACTCAATACCGTTTAGGTATACCACTTTTTCCCGAGGACAGTGTATGTGCTTGCTGTAAACGTGACATGGACATCTTCGGAGACCATGCCCTCCAATGTGCTAGCGAAGTCGGTATCAAGTTTGGGCATGATTTTGTTCGAGATGTAGTTCTTGATATTTGCTACCGAGTAGGAGTTGCAGCCAGAAAGGAAGTAGCTTTGGGCCTTTTGTCTAACAACTCGGCCTTAAAGCCGGCTGATATACTTGTTTACAATTGGGAGAACGGCTTGGATACATGCTTTGATGTCACAGGGGTCTCTCCCTTTGCTGGTGGAGGCATACATGGCTTCAGACCTGGGCATGCCATATCTTCTGTTGTGAGCCGGAAGCGCAACAAGTACTTGGACATATGCACGTCTCATGGATATAGCTTCGCAGTTTTGGCCTTCACGACTTTATGTGAGCTTGGTAATGATTTTGTTGTCCTTTTGAAGAGATTGAAGAACTGTTTAGTTAATTACGACGTTAACAACAAAATATACGGTTTTCTTTTTCATAGGGTAGGTTTGGCTATCCAAAAGGGAGTTGGTGCACAGTTTGTTGCTCGTCTCCCAACCATTCATGTATAAATAAGATTTTATAATATAATAAAAAAAATAATAAAAAATAATAATTTCTAGGCTTCCCACCACCGACGAGTAACAGGCCGCTTGTTGCTATTCAAAAAATAATAATAATAATAAAATAATAATAATTAGATTTGAATTGGAACTACTATTCAAAAAGGTGTTGGTGCCCAGCTTGTTGCTAGGCTTCACACCACCGACGAGTAACAGGCCGCTTATTTATTTCTAAATAATTTCTCATATATTTATGAATAATAATAATAATAATATAATAATAATAATAAGAGATTTGCCTCCCGAGATCACAGATTTGCCTCTTGATTCTCCCCCTCCTTCTCAACACTTATCTGTTTCACAACGAAACAAGTTCCATTGTCCGTTTAAGAACTTTGATGGATGCACTGATGGCATAGGGGGTAGGGGATATGCTAAGAGTGCTATCTTTAAACACTTAAAAGATACACACTTTCCTGATGAAGCTAGCAGCGAGGTTTGCCAAGCACGGATTATGTATAATGTTAACTGCTTTGTTACTTGGGAAAGGGTTTTAAATGATATGCAGGGTTGGTTATGCATTAAATGCCTGTGTATACATGCATGAAGAACGACTTGCAGGTCTCATATTCATCCTGAAGAAGACATTGCTGGTCCTTTTAATGGTTTAAGCGCAGATTTCCTCATTCATGGAGCTGAGAAACCACAAGTTGAGTCCCATGTCACAGTTGATACTGCTGAGACTAATACTCCTGTGGTGGATGATGTTGTTGCTGGTCTCACCGTTGAATTGCTTAACAAGATATCTTTAAACAGATCACAACTACTGTAAGTATCCCACCGCCTAGCAGGTTGCATTTCTCGCATGCCTTGAAGTCTGCTCTTGATTATGTGCTTGCAAGCCCTAAGAATCTTACTGCTTGGATACGTTCATTGTTACTGCCTACCTGCACCTTGAATTTGTACGAACCAAAAAGCTCCAGGGAAGAACGATCTGGCAACATGAGAAAATTACAGATGGATGCAATAAATAAGGCTTTGCTGTGCTGGAAAGAGCCTTCTGGCTGCTTTAATTTGGCTCAGCAACTGCTCGGCCTGCCTAAGAGAGCTCCAAGAAAACAACAACCTGGTAAGAAAAAGAAAAATACTAAGTTGTCAGCTTGCAAGAGGAAACTAAGTAACGGCCACTATACTGTAGCCATCCGTATCCTTTCCTCCAATGGTTTAGCTCCACCAACCCTGGAGACGCTGTTTGGACTCCAACAAAAACACCCATATGCTCAAAGCCTCCTATTATACCAATGCGAAGATATTCACGCTCTGCTTTATCCGTTGATGCAAAGGATGTTCTTACGGCCATTAAGAGTTTTCCCAAGGGTACTTCCTGTGGGAGAGACGGACTTAGGGATCAACACTTGTTGGATGCCATGAGTGGAGATGGTGCAGCCGTTGCTGATGAATTGCTTCAATCTATCACCGGTGTGGTGAATCTTTGGCTTACCGGGAATTGCCCTTCCATCTTGGTGACCTTGTAGCCAGTGCTCCCTTAACCCCATTGCTGAAACCTGATGGAGGGTCGCGACCTATAGCAGTAGGGACTATTTGGAGGAGACTGTTTTCAAAATTAGCAGCCACCTCGGTTAGTAAAGCTATGAATTCATATCTGGGAAAATACCAATATGGTGTTGGTATTCCGTGCGGTGGTGAAGCTATTCTGCACTCGGCTAATTGATTGTTGGAGCTACAAGGTGCTGATTCGTCCAAGACCATGTTGCTCATAGATTTTTCCAACACCTTCAATCTCGTTGACAGGTCCAGCATCATTAAAGAGGTGAGAGCTCATTGTCCCAGTATCTCTCGTTGGGTTGAGTTTTTTATGCAAAACCTGCTAAGTTGTATTACCTAGACTCAGTTCTATCTTTGGCTAAAGGAGTGCAGCAGGGTGACCCCCTTGGTCCCCTTCTTTTTGCACTAGCCCTTCATCCTCTTGTTGAAAAGATTGCAGCTCAATGTACTTTGGATCTTCATGCGTGGCACCTAGATGATGGCACCATAGTTGGTGATACTATTGAAGTATCTAAAGCTTTGAAGATTATACAAGACGATGGCGCTAGTTATGGTTTGCACCTGAATATATCGAAGACTGAAATTTTCTGGCCTTCTTATGACCTTAGAAGAGACAACTGTGATGTTTTCCCTCCTAATATTGGTAAACCAGTGGATGGTGTTAAGCTCCTTGGTGGACCAGTCAGCTTGAGCATGGAGTTTTGCTGTAACATGGTGTTGTCGAGGGTTGACAAAATAGTGGAATTAATGGGCAAAATCCAAGAACTGGAGGATCCTCAAAGTGAGTTACTCCTTTTGCGTAACTGCACTGGGGTTACCAGGCTGTATTTTACCCTCCGTACTACAAGTCCTAAAGCTATTCAGCCTGTTGTAATCGTTTGATAAACATCTCTTGGATTATTTGCGTCTTTTGGTGGTTAGTGACGGTGCTGGCTTCGGTTTGGTCCAACAAAGACTGGCCACACTTCCCATTAAGGACGGTGGTCTGGGTGTGCTTACAATGGCTGATACAGGTATGTACTGTTACCTTGCTTCTCAGGCTCAAACTCAACAGCTGCAGCAAACGATATTGGGATTAATGGATATTACAGTTCCCTGCCTCGGTTATCAACACGCTCTACAGGTTTTCACTGAAGTTTGTGATCTTTCCCCTTCGAGTTTCAACATTAGTAACTCTGCCCCCCATTACATGAAGTCTCTGGTAGGTATTTACTTTGATGTTGTCAAAAAGAAGATACCTTCTAGTCTTCGCTTAACAGCGCGTGACTACACTTTATGGCAGTGCAACCGAGTTGAACATGTTATGGATTTTCTTAAAGCCATTCCTATAACTCGGGCTTAACCAAACTGTTGCTCCTAGACAATTCAGTTCTGTCTTGCAGTACCGGCTAGGGATACCTTTCTTCGAGGAGAACAACTTATGCTCTTGCTGCAAACGACCCATGGATGTCTTCGGCGACCATGATATTCACTGCGCCAGTGAGGTTGGACAGAAATTTCGTCATGACTCAGTTAAAGATGTCTTTGCTGACATTTGTTATAAAGCGGGCGCCACTGCTAGGAAGGAAGTCTCTTTGGGTTTCTCGAAGGACGGTAATGATCTCAAACCTGCGGATATTATGGTTTACGATTGGGAGGACGGTAAGGATGTATGTATGGATGTTACGGGTGTATCGCCTTTTACAAGTGCTCAGACTTGTGTACCTGGCCAGGCCATTCTTTATTCTTTGTCACTCGCAAGAACAAGAAATACTTGGATACCTGCTCTTCACGTGGCTATGGTTTAGGTGTGCTAGCCTTTACCACCTTTGGTGAGCTCGGTGTGGATACAATTTCCTTTCTCAAAAGACTGAAGAATTGCATGGCTAGACATGATGCAAATTTCAAGATGGGAAATTCTCTTTTTCATAGGCTAGGAACTGTTATTCAAAAAAGTGTTGGCGCCCAGCTTGTTGCTAGGCTGCCGACCATTCCTTGTAATATTGATTTTTCTTTATAATAATAATAAGTTTTTATAATAATAATATTAACATGGAAGGTAGTGTTAGTTTGCCCCCCTTGTGACACAATCAGCCCCCCTCCCGCCGTTTCGGCTCCCTTTGGCTAGGTTACCCATGAGGCTCATTTGGTAGGTTAGCACAACAACTTTGTTCAATTAATGTAGTAGTATGTCGTTGGAGCTTAGCTTGTTATGCTTCCAACTAGTTTCATGTAATAATATTTAAAATAATGTTTCTTGTAAAAAAAATAAAAAAATAAAAATAAAAATAAAAATAAAAATAATATTAAGAGAAGACCAGGAGGCGATCAGGAGGCGATTTGCAGGCGACTGAAAACCTGCAACTCTTCCCCCCTTCTCCGAACCTTAATCTCCACCCTTTCCTTCTCTTTCTTGTTCATTATCATTAGTAGGCTTTAGAGAAACCCTAACTTTCATGTCTTTCATCATCTTTGCTTTCCTAGAGGCAGTTTCTACGGTTACAGGCAGTTATTGTTCTTGGCAGAAATGCCTAGTAGGCGTTCTACACGATCTTCAGCCTCACAGGGATCGAATGACTCGCCATTAAGATCTCCTCTTTCTCCACAAAAGACGTTTGCAACAACATCACAAAGTGAGGGACTACATTGTCCCTTTACAAACTATAACGGATGTCATAATGGAGTTGGAGGTAGGGGATATACCAGAAGTGGGATCTATAAACATCTGAAGGACATGCACTTCCCCACTGATGATGCAAAAGATACTTGCAGGGACAGAATCCGCAATAACCTTGATTGCTTCACTGCTTGGGAGAGGTATCTGACCGAGACACAATTATGGTTGTGCATTAAATGCATGCACACTCATACATGGAGGAAGGCATGTCATGATCCAAGCCACATTACTGAAGTTATTACTGGTCCTTACAATGGCACGAACATTGCTTTTCTGATACACAATACTGAGAAACCACAATCTCAGATTTCATCAGATGTGGTGGATGACAATGCAGATGCACCAGTCGATAATGTTACACCCATCCCCAGCCTAAATGTGGAGTTGCTTAACCTGATCTTTCAGAAACGTATTACTACTACATCTAGCATTCCTTCACCGTGCATGTTACATTTTTCAAGAACCCTAAAAAGTACACTAGACAGGATTATAAACAACCCCAGTGATTGTTCTGTATGGATACAATTACTCCTTTTACCTACTTGTACACTGAATTTATATATCCCTAAAACTGCTATGGAGGGCAGGTCTGGTAATAGGAAGCGTTTGCAGATTGCAGCCATCAACAATTCTCTAGAACTTTAGAGGGAAACAAATGGGTGTTACAACTTAACTCAGAAGTTACTCAACGTGACTAAGCCAACTCAAACGCGTAGGCCTGTGCACAAGAAGAAGAAGAACTCCAATGTTGACGCTTGCAGGAAGAAACTAAACTATGGTCACTACACTGCCGCCATACGGGTGCTTTCTTAAAACGGTATTGCTCCAGCAACTCCGGAAACTTTACTTGAATTGCAGCAAAAACACCCGCCTGCCCCTCCTTCAAATATCCCTGCAGAAGATGTCTCCACCAGTGCACTCTCTGTTGATGCCTCTGCAGTATTAAAAGCTATTAAAAGTTTTCCTAAGGGCACCTCCTGTGGTCGAGATGGACTCATGGCACAACACTTGCTCGATGCTATGAGTGGCGCTGCTGCAGCCGTTTCCGAGGATCTTTTGGAGTCAATTACTAGAGTTGTGAACCTATGGTTAGCTGGTAAGTGTCCATCCGTCTTAGGTGAATATGTTTCCAGCGCTCCGTTAACCCCGTTACTCAAACCGGGAGGAGGTTTAAGACCGATCGCTGTTGGTACGATATGGAGACGGTTATGCTCGAAACTTTCTGCTACATCAGTGAACAAGGAGATGAATTATTACTTAGGCAATCACCAATTCGGAGTTGGTGTTCCATGCGGTGCTGAGGGTTTCTTACATTCGGTTAACAGATTGATAGAGCTGAAAGGTGATCAAAATAACTTAACCATGTTACTGGTAGATTTCACAAATGCCTTCAATCTAGTGGATCGCACTACATTGCTTACTGAGGTAAGAATCAGATGTCCTAGTATTTCTAAATGGGTCGAATTATGCTACTCTAAACCAGCAAGATTATACTACAATGAGTTTATTCTCTCATCTGCCAAAGGAGTACAACAGGGTGACCCTTTAGGGCCCATATTATTTTCATTGATTCTGCACCCTTTAGTGAACAAGATAGCCATGGTATCTGGATGACGGCACCATCATCGGTGATACATTAGAAGTTTCTAAGGCCCTAAATATTATACAAGCTGAAGGATCATCCCATGGTTTACATCTCAACATCAATAAAACGGAGATCTTTTGGCCATCCCCTGATCCCCGGTGCTTAGAAGACGGTGTATTCCCAAGAGAGATCAGCAGGCCTGCATTGGGTGTTAAGTTGCTAGGCGGCCCTGTGAGTTTAGATCACCAATACTGCTATGAGATAGTTATGAACCGCGTTGATAAAACTATCCATCTGATGAACGCAGTCAAAAGTTTAAAGGATCCACAGAGCGAACTCCTGCTTCTTCGCAACTGTACAGGAGTCTCACGTCTTTACTTTACAATGCGCACTACAAACCCCATAAACTTACAGGCGGCCACAACGCGTTTCGATCAACATCTATTGCAGTATCTACAACAGCTAATCACAGGCGACGGCGCTGGTTTCGGCCCTGTTCAACAACGTTTTGCAACACTCCCTATTAGAGATAGAGGCTTAGGTGTTTATACGATGGCAGACACAAGTAAGTACAGCTTTTTGGATTCTTGTTTACAAACACAGCTGCTGCAAGAATCTATTTTGAACCTTCCACCGCTACGAGATACCATTGACTTTCAACATGCTTTCTGGTCTATTCACAAGCCTGCAAGTTGTCACCCGCCTTTTTCAACCTTACAGAAACTGCCCCCCATCCTATGAACTTACTGGCAGTTAGATACTTTGAGGTTGTCAAGAGGGAGTTACCTTTGCAGTTTTCATTGTCAGACCGAGAAGCATATTTATGGCAGAGCAACAAAATGGACCATGCCTTAGATTTTTTAAAAGCGATACCCATCTCTGGGATAAATCAGTCCGTTGGGCCGAGACAATTCCGTGCTATACTCAAGTACAAGTTAGGTATTCCTTTCTTTGAAGCTGATACCTTGTGCACTGTTTGTGACCAACCCATGGACATCTACGGTGACCATGCACTCCATTGTGCTAAAGAAGTTGGACTCAAATTCCGCCATGATATGGTCCGAGATGTCTTTGCCGATATTTGTTATAAAGCCGGAGTTGCAGCTAGGAAAGAAGTATCTTTGGGTTTTTCGTCCGCACATGGCACCAGCTTGAATCCAGCAGATATCCTTGTGTACAACTGGGAAAACGGACGTGACGTTTGTTTTGACGTCACATGTGTCTCTCCTTTCACTAGTGCTGCCACTCGCACCTTTGTACCTGGACATGCTATCACTGCTGCTATTACACGCAAACGCAACAAATACTTGGACATTTGTACCGCTCATGGGTATGGCTTTGGTGTGTTGGCCTTCACCACCTTGGGTGAATTAAGCGAAGATACAGTTGTGTTTCTGAAGAGACTGAAGAACTGCCTTGCAAGTCACGATGCTAATTATAAAGTGGGTAGTTCTCTTTTTCATAGAATAGGGCTAGCTATTCAAAAAGCAGTTGGAGCTCAGCTTGTTGCTAGACTTCCAACTGTGCATGTGTAAAACATTATTTGTTTTATTAATAATAATAATAATAATAATAATAAAACTCTTAGGTGGCCCTGTAAGTCTCGACGTACAATTCTGCAAAGATTTGGTTATGCGGTAGCGTGGAGAAAACGGTTGAAACTTATGAATGTGGTGAAGAAATTAAATGATCCCCAATGTGAGCTTCTCCTACTGCGAAATTGCTCAGGTGTATCCAAGTTATACTTCACTTTACGCACAACTGCTCCTGCTGCAGTACATCAGGCTGCCTCCTACTTTGATGATCAGTTGTATCAATACTTACGACTGTTGATCACGGCAGATGGACTGGTTTCGGCCGATTCTGATTCCGTATAGCAACCCTACCTATCCGGGACGGTGGACTGGGAACCTATACCATGTCTGACACCGTTGCCTACTGCTATTTAGCTTCCCAACTTCAGACGCAATCTGTCCAGCGAATCATACTACACAGCGAGACCAGTGGAATTCCTAGTGCCACGATTCAGCAAGCTTGGCAGACGTACACTCGAGTTTGTGGTAATCTGTCTTCTTCCATCAAAGCTTTGATAATACAGCCCCCCAACCCATGCACTCGATGCATTCCCCATTTGTAACTTACTTTGAAGTCTGTCAAGAAACGAATACCAAGACACTTTCGCATTGTCAACAAAGAGATGCGATACTTTGCGGTGCAACAATTTGAAACATGCAGGACTACTTGCTAGCTGTCCCCGTACATGGCTTAAACCAAACACTAGGTCCTCGCCAGTTCCGATGCGTCCTCAGTTATCGTCTAGGTATTCCGTTGTTCCCTGAGGGAAGTCATTGCATTGGTTGCAATAGGGAGATGGACATATATGGTGACCATGCTCTCCATTGTGCTAGCGAAGTTGGGAATAAGTTCCGCCACGACCTCGTTCGTGATGTTTATGTTGACATCTGCTATAGGGCTGCTGTTGCGGCAAGGAAGGAAGCATCACTCGGCCTCATCTCCTCAGATAACACCAAGTTGTTACCTGCTGACATACTTGTTTATAACTGGCAGAATGGAAAAGACGCGTGCTTTGACATCACAGGGGTTTCACCCTTCACGAATGATATTCGTTACTTTGCACCAGGCCAGGCCATTGCTAGAGCGGTTCTTGAAAAACGTAACAAATACCTTGCTGCTTGCGAAGCTAATGGGTATGAGTTGGGGATTACGCCTTCACTACTGCAGGGCGAATTAGCGAGGACACTATCGTTTTCTTGCCAGAGATTGAAGAACTGTCTTGCGAACAACAATGCAAACGGTGACTCTGGAAACTTTATATTTCATAAAATAGGCATTACAATTCAAAAGGGCGTTGGTGCCCAGTTGATGGCTAGACTGCCAACAAACCCTGTATAACTTTTTCATAATAATAATAATAATAATTGCCTCAGTGGCTCCCAAAAAAATAAAATAAAAAAATAATAATAATAATAATAATAATAATAATAATAATAATAATAATAATAATAAAATTTCGACATGATTTTGTTCGTGACACATTTGCGGATATTTGTTATAGGGCAGGTGTGCACGCTGAAGTTGAAGCGCCTTTGGGTTTCTTATCACGTGATGGTGGTGATTCAAGACCAGCGGACATTCTTGTCTACAATTGCGAGGAGGGCCGAGATACTTGTTTGGATGTGACGGGAGTTTCTCCTTTCGCTGGGGTTGGCGTAGACGCTTTCACACCGGGTTTTGCTTTGTCTAAAGCCGTTGAACGTAAAAGATGTAAATACCTTGATGTTTGTAGAGACAATGGGTATAATTTTGGTACCTTGGGTTTTACTACTTTAGGTGAGCTTGGTTTTGAAACTATAGAGTTTTTGTTGAGGTTAAAAAATTACATAGCTAGACATGATGCTAATGTTAAAGTTCGCAATTTTCTTTTTATTAGATTAGGTTTAGCTATCCAAAAAGGGGTTGGGGCGCAACTTGTTGCGCGGTTACCAACAAGTTTCTTATAAAAACTTTTATTTTCTTCTTTTTTATAATAATAATAAAAAATAAATAAATAATAATAATAAAGAAGTTATTTCAAGAAACTAGAAGGAATCCTAGCGACAAGCTGGGCTCCTACTCCTTTCTGAATAACAATCCCTAATCCATGGAAAAAGAATTTATATTTATTAGCATTAACATCAAACCTAGACAAATGGTTATGCAACCTATTTAATAAATCTACCAGTTCATCTGCCAAATCACCGAGTGTCGAAAAAGCTAAGGTGCCAAGAACATAACCTTGAACTAAGCACTTATCCAAGTATTTTTTGTTTTTAGGAGTAATAGCATGGTTGAAAGCCAAACCCGGCTAAAAAGCACGAACCTTACTACCAGTGAACGGTGAAACCCCGGTGACATCCAAACACACATCACGACCATTATCCCAATTATAAACAAGAATGTTTGTCGGACGCAAACCGCTCCCTTCACTGGACATGGACCCTAACGCAACTTCCTTGATGACAGGGATCCCTGCACGGAAACACATATCGGCAATGGTGTCACGAACATGATCATGTCGATATTTGAGACGTACTGCAAGGTATGGTCTCCAAAACAATCCATGTCTCTGTTAAGCTATTTTCGGATAAAGGGATACCTAACCGATGACTCAAAATAATACTAAATTGTCTCGCAACAACCCTGTGATTAAGTCCTTCAATAGGTAACTCCTTAAGAAAATCTTGAGCATGACTAGTCTTGTTGCATTTCCAAAGAGCACTGTCGCTCATAGACATGGAAAATTTGGTAGGCATCTCCCTCATGGAAACGTCGAAATATTCAACTACCAAGGTCTTCATGGCATGAGGAGCAGTTAGATCAACGTTGACGTCAGGACCACAAACACTCGAGAACAGCTCAATATCACGCGGCAAGCCTATGTCAGGACATTGAAAAGAGGTGTTACGAAGAATGACGGACTGGTAGAATACGTGACGCTAAATAACAATAATACATAACGTCGGACATGAAGTAAAGCTCGAGCAATACGTTGTTGCAACAAGACTAACCCAGGGCCATCATTCGTGACGATATTCCGCAAGTGCTGCGAAATATGTGAGTCAAAAACAACTTGAGAATCGGCTAAATACTCCGGCATGGTGGTCCTCATAGAAAAATACAGCTTAAACACCCCTGCATAGATTCTCAACAAGTGTAATTCGCACTGCAGATCCTCCAATTTCATCAATGCATCCATCAAAGCAGCGGTCTTGAGCACTCTGTTCCAAACCAAATCACTGCAGAAGTTATGGTCAAGACTAACCAACCCACCAAGCAGCTTAACCCCATGCACAAGCCAACAAGCCTGCTGGCTTGAGAAGGGAAGGCACCGTCATATAATAAGTTATATTGATTTCTGTTTAGCCAACTATAAAATGAATGATCAAAGTTGTTATATTATACTAAGTTATATTGATTTCTGTTAAGATGACAATAAAGTATTAGTTAAAATTTGTGGCGAGCGGTCAATGTTTGCTCGCTGACGGTTCAAGTTTTCTTGCCCATTCGGAGGTGGGCCACGAGGATTAAGAAAAAGCGCGCGGTTCTTGTCGAACTGTAATGGACTAACCAATAAATTTGATTTTCTGTTTTTGTCATCCCATAGTGGGTTGACAGGCCAGGCTAGGCTGACCAAAAGCAGGCCGGCCTGGTCTGGAAAACCTATCAACGAGCCCAGCCTGGGCCTGAGCCATGCCTGCTTTAAACTAGGCCAGGCTAGCCCGTATGCCGTTAATTAAGTTGTCAAAAAATCGTTGTGGATGGGACTCGAACCCAAGTCATCAATCATACTAGTCCGAAGTCTAAGCCAGTTTGTCTAACCACATTTCACGTTCAAAATGTCAACATATACGAAGACAACGGGCTCTAAGAGATTCAATCATCAGACGAACAATTCATACCGAATTGGCTTCAGATGAGACTGAATTAAATGATTAGTTACTCTCTGTTTTATCAATATATTTATCTTCAAAAAAAAAAGCGGGTAGTATGAAAATATCATGTTTTTATTTAAGGTCATGAAATCAAATCCAAACTTTTATTTAAGGTCAAGAAATCAGTCCAAACTTAATTGCAATCTGATTGCTTTAAATTAGGCAATACTTAAATAAAAGAAGTTGTATGACCAAAAATGCATTTTTACTATAGATAAAATAAGTTAACGTAAATATAAACATAAATTATCTTAAATTTTGTTCGACTTATCGAAAAATAACTAAATCAGATAAAGATTTATGCTTATCGACCGTATATAGAAATATCTATTTAATAGCTAATTCAAATTTAAGCAACTAATTGAAATGTCTATGTAATTTAGATCTAAGAAACTAAAATTACTGACCTTACAAATACAACTGAATGTGAATAGTAGGTATACTACGACACACAGATCAGTGGTAGCGAACCCCCTTTTAGATGTAAAAGGTGTTGGACATGGATACTACTATACAGGCCGAGGCAGGCCAAGCCTGACATGCTTGTACAGGCCCGGGCTAACGCAGGCCTGGCCGTAGCAGGCTAAAAGGCCGAAAATTCAAGCCTGGCCTGGGACTGCTTTGAGCCTGGGACTGGCCAGGGCCTTCTTATTTACGGGCCAGACCAGACTTTGGCTTATTTATACATGCCTGGCCAGACCAGGCTTGGGCCGGCATGGCCTTTTTGACACCTCTACATAGTGGGATCAAAATGGGAAAATCTCCCACAGGAATTGCCCTATAACTAGACAGTAGGTTTAGAAGATTTTTGCAGTTTTAGCACTAATTAAAATGAATTGGGGTAGCCGTGCAGTTGGCCAGTGCATAGGTCTATATATAGTGTTCCCGAGAAAAGAAAGGATCAATGCACCAAACAAACACGCACAAAAGCCCCTATTCAGAAAAGTCGCCAACATTGGTTCATTCTCACAGTGCCGTTTTCGCTTAACTTTATCACTGCTAGCAACAGTTTCACATTGCACCTCAATAGATATTGACTACTACTTAAAAAAATAAATAAAAAAATAAAAAAATAAATAAATGATATTGACATAAAATTTGTTTAAAATTACTTGAAGTGGGAAGAACAATGAGACTCAAAGCAAAGTCAAACTAAAAAAAGCAATTAGGTAAGCTATTGAATTTCGAAAAGCTAATTAAATCATGTCTTTGTGCTGAAATCCATGTACGAAGCAATGTAGTTAATATCGGATACCAATTTGTCTCGGCCAGGGACCGGTATACTGGTACAACATTGTATCGGGGAGATCTCGGTTTCAAATATCGGTGCAGTATCGGTTCTAAATTTATATCTATAATTTTTATAATATTCAAATACCATCAATTTTAGATGCAAATAAATCAATTTTAGATACAAATAAATCATACAAATAAAAGAAAAATCACAGCAAAACCCCAACCCGTTGTTAGCACCTTGACCATCAATTGAATCTCGCCATTGAGATTGAGAAGAAAATTGACAAATAAAAACCCTTTAATCTTTTGAATGTATAACTCTGTGCCAGTGAGTTTAAAGAGAAGGGCTTGTTAGGTGCTGATGACCAATGTTAAGGGTCTTCCTCAGCAATCCGTTTAGTAATGGAAAGGAAATAGAGCAGTTAATCAGATTTGAAAAAACAAAAAAAAATCGTTCTATAATTGAAACTCACTTCACATTTTGGAAATCAAGACTACAACCCTTCAACAACCAAAACCCAATTCTAAAATCAATCTAAACTAACCGAATCTGCATCAGGATAAGACCAAATATCTAAAGCTCAGTATAAAAAAAAAACCTAAATTTTTCCCTATTTAGAAAACCCTCATTTACATAAACTGAATTAACTATGAAATAGCAGGAAAAACATACCTTGGTGAAATTGGTTGAGTTTTAATCATCAGTATTATCATCGTCATCTTAAATTACAAAAGGTTGAGATTTTTCTCGAGATTGTTTGATGGTTGAATCAGGGACCTGGTGGTTTCTGATAATTGTTCTAATGAACGTTCGATGAGATTTAGGGATTTTAACCCTTCACTTCACTTAAAATTCCTACAGCAAATTCTGAAACCATCATATATCGGAAAATCGGTTGTATCGTTTTCGCGTATATCGGCCGATATTATCGGCAAAATATCGTATCACGATATTACTCTTTCCGTTTCGCTTTACCACCGAAACCGATAATATCGCCGATATTTCGGCCGGTACGAGCGAAATTGACTACATTGGTCTGAAGTAACACCCTAACTACATATAATCCATTGAGCATTATACTCCACTGTTTGTTTTTGCCTTTCTTCATATAGGCACCATGATGTTTCTATTGTAAGTACCCGAGTTAAGTGAAACGAGGCTCTCTATGTAATTCTCTGGTTCACTTGTAAAAGCCCTATGTACATCAAACCATTTTGACGCTCCAGTTTTTGTGTCACGTAAAAATAAATTACTTGTATTTAAATTATGAGACATCAGAATCTCACCGTTTTTAAATTTCCATATGGGGCGATGACTCACGTCGAAGAGCTTACAAATAGTAAATTGTTTAGTCCAGGATTCTCCCACTCCGTAGTTCCGCATCACCCATGTAACACTGTTGCTCGACCAACTATAACTCTCATCAACAACTAAACATAGACATTCTCCCAATACTCCAAGAATTCCATTTGGGTGTGACATAGCTTCTTCTGGGAATGGTAAATCCGCAAATGTCTCGCTAGCAACATCAAAATAAATAATAACTTCAGCAGAAGGTTTCCGGTGGGAGGTACCCAACCAATGAAGAACTCCATTCAAATGCACACCACGATATCTAGTTTTACGAGGAAACGAGTAAGAAATCGATCGAGTATTTTTCCAAGAATCTGATCCTAACGTATAAACTTGAATCCTCCAACATCCTTCATAACCCCCAATTATCACTACCTTGTAATCGTCATTAACACGATCATGACCAAATCCATATCTAACATCAACCCACATTGGAGAATTGACACAAAATTTACAATTTTGTAGTGATATTTTCTTATATTCTCTGGTTAATGGATTCCAAATACAAAAGAATTTATGACGAAGTCTAAGACTAACATAAATACATACACAAATCAAACCATTACTAGAACCCCAAATCCGAACAGAATCAAATTTATATTCAAACGGGTAAGCCATTTCAACAACTTCCTAGTAACTTGATTTTGATAGCGATATTGAAGCATAAGCTATAGATCGTAGTTTCATCCTCACGTCAACAAAGATTAGCTTACGTACAACGTTATTATGATGATACTTGATGAAGTTAGGGTTAGAAATTATATAACGTCAGAACTTGCAAACACACTTACTACTTAAGATGGATTCCACTGGTAACTTCGGAAAAATATCATGTATAACCTCTTCTGGTAAGTTTGACATAGCTACGTACCAAGTCAACTGATAAAGCATCTCCATCTGAAAGTGCTTCACTCACTTCAAAGTTGCAAACCCCGAAAAAAACCAAGTCCGCATAACCATCTCTTTCACCTGAAATTAGGCGATCATCACCAAGGAACAAGAAGTTAGCAGAAGATAATGCTGAACCATCTCCAAATGCAACGCAATTAAGGAGAACACCAAGGAATACAAAGGTAACTGAACCAAGTGCTGCAGTTTTTCCAATTAAATGTGCAACAACAACTCCAAAGCGTCGTCGACAACCTGAAAGTGCTAAACTGTCGTCACCAACTACAAAGAGACAAGCTACCAGGAAGAAGAATATGCACTCTTAAAGTGCTCGACATTCACAGTTAATAACTACAACGTCTCAATCTAAAAGCTCTAAAGGAGATACTGGAAATTCTGGAGTGGGGCGAAAGAATGTAAAGCGGAAACTTGACACAAGCAGCACAGGCCCATGTATGAATGTTCAACTTAGGAATCCAAATGACACACTCGCATATTTGCAATATGAAAAGGAAGAGGAAAATCTACGTACCCGTAAAGCTGTGGAAGAGGATAACTCTAATCATGTTGAGCCTGATGTGGAAGAAGAGAATGATAATGGTAATGATGATGAGCCTGAATTGGAGAATGGTAATAGTTCTGATAATGAGGAAGGTGAAGAAGGAAAAGAAGCGAAGAAAGGAAAGTATGTTCCACGTGTCCCTACCCAGATGCATGCATTGAAGTTAGATTCTGTTGATCCGAAGAGAAAAGTTTCCTTCAACGCTAATGAACAGCCGATTGGCGATCCATCTGTGCAACTGGACAGTGTACTAGGGGTGCTTGTTCAAAAACTTTCGTTAACTTTCAGGGATTGGAGACGTGTCCCTATTCAAGCCAAAGAAAACATATGGAAGATAGTCTTGGTACAGTAATTCATAACTCTTTATCTCTTTTCGTTTAGTCAACAACTATTGAATTCATAGCGTATTCTAATTCAAATTATTTAATTTTATTTGTAGAACCGATTCATCCTGCCTGAGTGTTACAAAGACTACTATTTCAGAAAAATGGGATCTTATCTTAGAGAAGCAAGGTCAAGGAAAGCTGGTTTGGTACTCGACGCTTTGGATCGGCTCCAAGGGGAAGAAAGAGAGAAACGGCTGGAAAAGCTAATGCCCAGGACCATGACAGTTAGAGAGTGGGAAGAATTTGTGAAACATGTAGACTCTGTTGAATTCAGAGTAAGTTTTTTTATTATAATGAATGACTATATATTTGTATTAAAAACTTTAAAGTCTGTCGAATGATGTCTCTATTTTACCAACTAATCAAATAGCAAGCAAAGTTGGGATTCTTACGATTGTCTCATAGATGGTATGAGCCCACGATCCAGAATATCCAAATAGAACTTTGCCCCATCTCTAGGTTCTCCTCTAGGTTTACCACTTCGAAGAGGAGACAACATCAAATGAGTAGCGGGAACGTGTCTCGCGCTGGGTGCAATATCAGTTCCATCCTTCTTAACCCTCTTTACCGTCTTCGGCTTTGCATTCTATTCCTCATGTTCTACATCTTGTTTACCATCATCCTCTTCATCATCCTTACCAGCGGCATCATCCCCTTCATCCTCTTCCTCCTCCTCATCACCACCATTATTACCTTCATCCCCTTCCTCCTCCTCATCACCACCATTACCATCATCTGAATCATCACCATTACCATTATTGTCATTATCCTTATCACTCACTTCTTCCTCTTCTTCTTCCCCACCTCGTACGGGAGGATCTTCTTGTATCTCACCTTCTTGTATCTCACCTTCTTTTATCTCATCTTCTTGTATTTCTTCTTCTTCACCACTACTGTTAGCGGAAATAACATGAGAGTCTGATTCTGATGAATCCGAAAACTCATTACCTTTGTCTCTTGGTTCAGTGATAGAAAATGATACCTCACTCGGCTTTTTACCACGTAATGGACTGGCAAGTAAGTATTTATCGTGGCGAGGAGCTTTGGAAGGAGGAGTTATCATCATTGGAACCTTGTCTTTGGTTTGGTACTATATTCAAAACAAAAAAACAAAAAAAACCAATAAGACATCAACTTTATGGTTATCAGTTCAAGAGTCGTCACTCAAATCTATCTATAACTATTATAAAGGGAACACCCCTTAGGCATAGTAAGTGAAGCTAAAAATTTCAAAAACCCGAATTTGCCCTTGAATGTATAACATTATCAAAAATATTATCTAAATTAAGTGGGGTTATAAAAGTAAATATGAAAACAAATTGGAATTTAGGAGAGAATCGAGAGAAAATGTATCACCTGTGCCAGGGTCCCATGAAGGGGTAAACAAAAGCACGTGCAAAGCACGTGCGGGCATACTTGTGATTTACAAAACAAACGACCCTTGTATAACATGTGACGACTCAAAGTTATATGATGACGACCCTTCCAAATAACAAAGGGTCGTCAAAATGGCAATAACGATCCTACGATTTGGGTTGACGACTCTAGGGCGTATAGCTAAGTGACGACTCTATGGGACCTGAGATGACGACACTATCATTTTTCGGAAAAGAAGGTTGTTCGAATTCCATTTAGAGTCGTTAAGAAATAAAAAAAGGGTCGGCAAAAGAGAGTCGTCATCTTCAACCTAAAACATTAACGAATCTATTCTAGGGAAAAAATTATAGAAGGAGCAGAATTAGGGTAGTCATCTTCAACCTAATACACTAACTATTTTTCATATAATACGCATGAAAATGAAAAGTCGTTAGGGGTTTCCATTTCGATAGTAACGACCCTTTAACTGAAACCGCTAAATTTCAGTTACCAGACTCAATTTCACAATCAAAACACAACAACAAATCGAATAGAAGGTGGGTTTAAGTTCACTTACCTTCTAATTGGAGCCATATCTTTTTTGGGTTTCGATTTTTTTGGTTTGGGAGTTTGTCCCTCGACAACCTTGCCTTTGACGGTGTCAACGATATTAGGGATTTGAAGTGCTTTTCGAGCGGTCTGCTTTGTACGAGCCATGTTTGTAGAAGAAGTTAATCGTCGATTAACTTCTAACATCGACGATTACGCGATGAATCGGTTGAAGAAGAAAAAAAATCCCGGTGGAGTCATTAATGGTGGTGGTGGAGAAGAGAAAGGGGAGGAGAGGAAGATGAAAAGAAAAAAGAGAAACTGATTTTCTCTTTTGGTTTAGGATTATGGTATATAGATTGGGGGCCAAATTATAGTTTCTAATTAGAGTTAACTGATTTTTAAGATTTATGTTTAGTAAAGGGTAAACAGTCTTTTCAATATCGGTTGTAGGTGCAAATAATCCACAGAGACAGGTGGAACCATCCTGGCCAAGGGCGCACCAAGAGAAACGAGTACTAGAAGCACTGAATCATCTCATCAGGCCTGGGCGCGAGAAAAGAGGAATGGAGACAGCTCGAGAGGTCGACATAAAGGAGAAAAGCTCTGATGTGATGCTCATCGAGTTCGAGGATAATTAATGCACCGCGAGGGTTGGTGAAGAGATAAGAGAAGCTCGGTCGAAGCGAGACTCGGCCAAGAATCTGAAGGGCGACATCGATCGCCTCCACCAAACGAACGACATCGGGTGATGACACCACTCGGCTAGATGATTCGGCTCGAGCAAAAGGAGAGATCGACTGAAGCGTCAGCAAGTCACCCGAGAAGAACATCCAGGAAGCTATACCAGGCTCAACACTGTAATATCGATGTATCACCACCTGCAACTATAAATAGAGATCGTGTAGAAATGTAAAGGGAGGGATTTTTTGGGAGAGTAAGAGAGAGAAGTGATAGAGCAGTGTTGAGTGTATTGTGGAGAGAGCATTGTTGAGTGTATTGGATCCTTGTAATCTTGTGTGAAGTAATAAGATCATCCCTTAACCCCGTGGACGTAGGTAATCATGCCGAACCACGTACATCTTGTGTTCTTCTATGTCTTTTGCTTATTTACTTCTTAGCATACGTCTGAAATCTTTTGGATGTAGTAGTAGGATTTTCTACATCTACATTCTGGCGCCGACTAAGGGGACCGTATAACATCTTCGGATACCTTGAAATCGGTTACCAAAAGAGAGAAATCCAAGCTCTAAGTCACCTTGTGTGCTAGTTGAAGCTAAGGGAGAAACTCTTTTGGTTAAGAGTGTTGGTAGGCAGAGCTTGTGAGATTTTATTGTCTTTGTTTTCTTAGCAAAGCCTTATTGAGTTTTGATGTAGGTTCGCTTTATTTTCTTGTCTTTCGTTTGAATAAAGTCGCCAAGAGTAAATCATTAATCTAGGCTGTTTGCTTAAGACGTCTAAGCGAGTTATTGGAAGATCAGTAAGCTCCCGAAATAACATCTTTTGATGTTGGTAGAAGCTAGAAGGAAATTCCACCTCGCTGGCCACCTTTTCGTCTCAAGACTCTAAGGATGGTTAACGGTTAAAAATAGCATCAACATCGTTAAAAGAGAGATTCAACAGCTCTTATAAATATCTATTGATGATAGTCGATGCTAAGTGAAAGACTCTAACGGTTGAAATGCATAGGTTTCTAGATTTATCGTTTAAAGTTTACCTTTGTGATTAAAAGCTCGATTTCGTTACATTTGTCTTCACTTACTTAATCCTTGAAAAGATCACGGAATTTTAGTTAAAAAAAAAAAAAACTTGTTTAGTTATTTTCACCGTATTAATTTCGTCAAGTAAGTGCCCTAAGATCTCTTACCTTATGAGTGAGGGATTCCGACCGGGAAAGTTTGATTAATCTTCCTACGTCGAGTTAAGTGTTTTGTGTTGAGTTAAGCTTCTTGATTAAAGATCGCCTCGTCTTCGATCTAAGTCAACCGTTATAACACCTCAAAGATCCCGAATGGATCATCTTTGATGATCGGTAGAAGCTAAGTTGAAACGTTATTTCGCCGTTTAAACCTTCTTAGTGAGTTAAACAAAGTACAATAGTGGTGGAGGCAAGACTAACTCGAAGTCATCGAGTTTAGTTTTCCGGAAACTACGGCTGGAAGGAGAATAGTGAGCGCTTCGTTAATAAGTCTCATCTTGATCCTACACTAAAAGCCTCACATCATCAGCAGCGAACCAAAGGAATCCTATGGTACAACCGTCTTCGGGGATTCCCGGCAACTCGTATAGGTAGACCGTCAGCACAACAGCTGGTGAGGGTTGTCATTATTATCAACCATAGCCAATAAAGAAATCTTTCGATCTAACGTCTGAGATGATTAATGACTTCGGCACTAAGAATGTTAGGACAAATAATGATTAATGCATAGAGAAAGTAGAAAGCGATGTGTCGAGACATCTTTTCAAAGATTGTCCTTTACGGTCAAAACCACTTGATTCTTTGAGATCAACACGCTAGCATAAATGGAAGTGTCTTTGAAAACTTTTCCCACCTTACACAAAGAAGAACTGTACTTCATCCTTAACCTTTTCGAAAACAGTTCGAAGTAAGTGATGTATACTTTGCTGACGTAGGTACGGACGGACGGGCGAGCCGAGGAACAAGGGCAGTATCGAAGGTAATGGCGAGTACCTCCAGGACAAGCAGGATCCTTAGGAACCGAGTCACGGCGGGATCTAGTATACAAGAAGGACTCACGGATTCCCGACACGAAGATCATCGGCCAAATAACCAGGACGAGACTCGGGCACTAGGCAAAGGCATGGCTACTGTCGACGAGGAGGTCGATTTAGGCCGAGACGACGATCTCCCACCTAGGATACTGAGGATCAACCCGAGCCAGATGATGCGAGGGAACGAGGACGACATGGTAGACGGAAGAACTGCATCGGATACCGAGGAAGAAGAGGAAGTGCAGACAATACATGAGGAACGAGGGCGAGAAAGACAACCGACAGAGTACCAGTGCGAACTAGAACGAGAAGGTGAGAGGCTTAGGCGAGTACACTTAGCAAGGGGCGACCTCAACCGAGACATCCCTCGGCGAGCGGCCGATCATCCCGTAGCTCCAATCGTTCCCCCATTGTTCCCTCGACAAGGCCTCCAACTGCACCCCCAATGTAATAGGAAACCAAGTAAATGGCCACTCTAGCCATGAAAGCACCGAACCAATGTTACTCGCTATATTGGCAAGCCAAAGAAGGCAAGAAGACCTTATGAGAGAGCTGCAAAGAAGAAACCTAGCTTTAGAACATGAAAACTACCGACTCCGCAACAAGAGAGCGGGGTCGAGAGGATCGTCGAGCCGAGGCGCTTCTAGCAATCACACTCCATCGAGAAACACCCCACCCCCATCCCCGAGCCGAGAACGCATACCCGACCCTAATCGACCAAGAGGAGGGTATGGGCCAGCCGAGGATTCTTCGACCGAGGAAGAGGCAACCAATGAGGGTGCGGATGCGACAACCAAACAAAAGATCGAACAACTTGAGCAGATGGTCAAAAAACTGACAGGAAACAACGAGGACGATAAGCTAGCAGAAGTAATCAGCGAAGCCCAGAAGACACCGTTTACCAAGGAATTGGATCGGACTCCATTCCCGCCCAAGTGTACGTTGCCGATCTTCCCATCTAGGTTTGACGGCACGGGCGACGCTGGGGAGCACATCAAAATGTACAAATGTCCTTGTTACAATGGAAGAATTACGATGTGGTCATGTGCAAGTTCTTCCCAGCAAGTTTGGAGGGCGAGGCAAAGAGCTGGTTCTACACCCTGCTCGATGAATCCGTTGGAAATTATGCAGTACTGGTGGAAACCTTCCTTGAGACTTACATGCATAACAGTATAGCTCGGCCAAGAGTCAATAAGCTCTTCACACTTGCACGAAGATTCAGGGAACCGCTGCGCTCTCTAACGGACAGATGGAGAAAGTTATGTACGGACATTGGAAAGGTGCCGGTCGATCAACATATATTCGGTTTCGAGAATTCATTAGGGAAGTCAGATCCATTTGGGTAGCAATGTACACTGAGAAGCCTAAAACATTAAGGGAGATCCGTAAGATGCAATAACACTACATCGCCTTAGAGGAAATACATGAAGGAGCGCAAGATAGAGGAATACAATAGGCAAGCGCCACAGTAGAGGCAACCCCACGAGAAGCTCCAAAGCGATCTGAGAAAAGGCCGAGCACACAACATCATAGGGAGAACAAAAAAGTTTGGGTCGAGAAAGGAAAGAAGCCTCGTCACAAACCTAGATCTTACACTCCACTAAACGCACCATTAGAAGAGATATTCAAAGAAGTCGAGAAGAGGAATGATATCCGATATCCTAAGACTCGGGAATTCGGTTGTGAAACAAGGAACCACCCAGAGTTTTGGCATTACCACCAGTTTCGAGGCCATTCAACTAACGATTGTCGGGAGGTGAAAGACATCGTCCAACACCTAATCCGAGATGGATATTTACGACATTTCGTCAAGACATCGCCGACACCTGCTCAACCCGACGTCCCAGTGCACCAAATAAGAATCAATCGTGGCACCCAGTTCGCCTGCAACACCATATCACACTCGGCAACTCAAGGGTTCGATTTGGGAACCAGTATCACCTCGAGGATTCATAAAAGGGATCGATCGGGCAAGGAAATCCTCAGTATGAACAAAACCCTGCCCATGGAACCATGGATGATGCAGCCGATCACCTTCTCGGCGAAAGACGTCCCATTGAATGGTCAAGCACATGGGGATCCCTTAGTAATAACTCTGCTGATCGAGGAATGGGGCGTCCGAAGGATATTGATGGACAGCGGCAGCTCAGTCGAAGTCCTATTCTATGACACCTTCAAGAGGATAGAATTGTCCGATAACATCCTGATCCCGTCGACCTATCGAATCTACGGCTTCAACGGTACAGTGACAGTACCAAAGGGAGAAGTCACCCTCAGAGTCTCGGACGGGGAGGGATTCCTCGACATACTCACCACCTTTTGCGTGGTCGACGTTGTGTCACCATACGAAGCGATTCTGGGTCGGCCTTGGCTTGCGGGAATCAAGGGAGTCGCCTCGGCGTATCACCAAAGATTGCGGTTCTCATCTTATCGAGGAGTAGTAGAAGTGCTAGGAGACCCCCAGGCGGCGAGGCAGTGCGTGCAAATAGATGTCCAGCAGAATGAAGAGAGGCGATCGAGAAAACGCCAAGAAAAGAAAAAGTCTAAAGAAATAAAGGCGGGAGAAGAGTTGGAAAAGGTGATGTCACAAGCCATCGCTACCTATGAAGTTGGCGAGAAAGAGATCTTATAGCAATCACGGGAGCGTAACAGTCGGCGAACCAAAGCAAAATTTCTCGGCCTTAGAACCTACCCGACAAATCAATCTGGGTACCGAGGAAGAGCCAAAAATAGTGAGAATAGGGACTCTCTTGACAAACGAACAATCTCAGCAGTTGACAACTCTTTTGAAGGAACACATGGATGTATTCGCCTGGCAAATGCACGATATGGAAGGAATTGACCCGGAAGTCTGCTCGCATCACCTGCGGATAAACCCCAAGTTCAAGCCTATCCGACAAAAGATGAGGAGAATTGCACCCGAGCTGCAAACGGCGGTGGAGGCTGAGTTAAAGAAGTTGCAAGTAGCAGGAATCATTCGAAAAGCCCAATACCCGCAATGGATATCTAACATGGTGATAGTCCCCAAAAGGAATGGAGGTGTTCGAGTCTGCATCGACTTTAGTGACTTAAACAAAGCATGCCCAAAAGATAGCTTCCCCCTCCCCAGCATCGATCAGCTAGTAGAATCCATAGTCGGGTATAATGCGATAACACTCATGGACGGGTATTCAGGGTACAACCAAATACCCCTGGCCCCCGAAGATCAAGAGCATACATCCTTCTTCACACCGAGAGGGTTGTATTGCTACACCAAAATGCCATTTGGATTAAGAAATGCAGGTGCCACTTATCAAAGGTTGGTGGAAGACATGTTTGAAGATAAAATACACAACACCATTGAGGTATATGTGGACGACATGTTGGTCAAGAGCAAGGTGGCCACCAACCACATCGACGATCTCCGAGACATATTTCAAACCATGAGAAGGTACAAGATGAGGGTAAATCCGGCCAAGTGCACTTTCTGGGTCACCTCGAGCAAGTTTTTAGGATACATAATCACCGACAAAGGCATCGAAGCCGACCCAGATAAAATCAGAGCCGTCGTGGAAATGCCATCGCCTGTAACAGTTAAGGACGTGCAACGATTAAATGGGAACTTGGCAGCATTAGGACGATTCATCTCTCGGTCGTCTGACAAGTGCAAGGATTTCTTCGGGACATTAAGGAAAGGAGAGAAGTTTAAATGGACCGAGGAGTGTGAAGAAGCATTTCAGAAAATTAAGCAACATCTCGCGAGTTTTCCGGTGTTATAAAGACCCGAGCCCGAGGAGATACTGACACTATATCTTGGGGCAACCAGTTATGCCATTAGTGCCGTACTAGTCAAGAACGTTGGAGGGGAGGAAAAGCCGGTGTATTTCATAAGCAAAACCATGAATCCAGCAGAGAGGAACTACACCAGGATCGAGCAACTAATATTAGCATTGGTGTTTGCAACACAGAAGCTTCGGACGTATTTCCAAACTCACAAGATTAGGGTGCTCACAAAATCCTCCATAGAATCAGTACTCGACAATGCAGCCAGGTCGGGACGGATCTCTAAGTGGATTGCACAAATAAAGCAGTTCGACATTTGTTACGAAATGAGAACAAAGATGAAAAAGCACTGACGATGGCCGACTTTACGGTGACTTCCCCCTCAGCGACGAAGATGAAGTAGAAGACATCCCCGGAATGGAGGAAGACCGAGGGGACTCGTCCGACCAACTCGAGACATGCAACCCGACACGATGGGAGGTTTTCGTGGATGGGTCATCCAATAAAGACGGATCGGGCCTAGGATTTGTTTTCACGACGCCGAAGGGCAAAAATATGGTCCACTCCTTTAGGCTTGAATTTAAAGCGACTAACAATGTCACGGAATACGAAGCGGTAATACATGCTTTGCGTTTGATAGTGGAGGAGTCCAAGAGGTACGGCTTACAAGCGACTCTCAGCTAGTCGTCCGACAAATCAGCGGGCAGTACGCCATACATGACCCCTTATTACAGAAATATTGGGTGCTCGCCCAATTCTACATCGGCGGATACCGAGCATCAAGTTTTCGGCATATCTCATAGGAAGGATAACCGCCACTCGGACGCCTCTAGCATACATTGCCTCCATGTTGATGGATGCAAGTGTCGAAGGCATCAGAGTTATGAAAGTCTTAATGCCCTCAGTACCTGAGACCGTAGACATCGGCGCACATGTCGCAGCAACCACTACCGATCGATATCGGGCCGATGATTGGAGGAAACCGATTCACGAATATCTCGAAACAGGAAAGTTGCCCAAGGGGCGACCCGAGATCAACAAAATCAAAAGCAAAGCAACTGTGTACGAGCTTCGAGACGGCACTCTGTACAGAAAGTCATATATAGGACCATTACTAAGGTGCCTGAGTAAAGAAAAAGGGCATACAATCCTCAACGAATTGCACTATGGGGCGCGGAAACCACAGCTCAGGCGTAGCCTAGCAACACGAGCTAAAACCATGGGATATTTCTGGCCTTACATGAACGAGGCCGCGAAGCATATGGCCCTCATCTGCGACGAATGCCAAAAATTTGGAAAGAAGATACATGCACCTGCAGTAACATTAAACTATGTTATCAGTCCCTGGCCTTTCGCTAAATGGGGGATCGATATCGTGGGACCATTGCATGTCGGATCGGGGCAGAGGAAGTACCTAATTGTAGCTACCGACTATTTTACTAAATGGGTAGAGGCCGCTCCATTGAAACACATACGGGATAAATACGTTTTCCGATTCATCTGGGAACACATCATATGTCGCTTTGGAGTACCGGCAGCCATCGTCTCTGACAATGGGAAACAATTACAGGGCAAAAATATCGACTTGCTATTCAACACCTACAATATTCAAAAGAGCAAGTCTACACCCCTGTACCCTCAGAGCAATGGAAAAGCTGAGATTACAAACAAGACCATCGCCGATAACCTGAAGAAGAAGCTTGACGGGGAATATGGAGAATGGTGCGAAGAACTGTATAACGTTTTGTGGGCATATAGGACAACTCGCAGAGAGGCAACCGGATTATCGCCTTTCATGTTAACATATGGGACCGAAGCCATCCTTTCCCACAGAGGCAATGATACCTACAACGAGAACCGAAGCATGGAGACGAAACATCTCAGCAGATCTTATCCTGGCTAAACTCGACGATCTAGAAGAAACAAGAGAGATGGCCCTGCAAAAATGGAAAATTACCAACGAAGAATCCAGCGAGAGTACAACAAACGGGTTCGACCAAGAGAATTTCAACCAGGGTAGTTGGTACTAAAGGATCTACCCAGTTATGAACGTGATAAAAAAGGCGGAAAATTAGCAGCACGATGGGGAGGACCCTACACCATTGTTGAGAAGGTCGGTGAAGGGGCATACAAGATACTAAAAAACCAGACGGAACACCTGAGCCACGACCGTGGAATGCTACGCGACTAAAACTATATCACCCATGAAAGCAGGTATGATATATTGTCATTTATTTCCGTGAAAGGCCACGTGGGGTTGGAAATATGACAAGTGCGTCTAAATGGCCGTTTCGAACCCGAGGCGATGGCATTGTGCAAGTGTCGGGGCGGCTTACACTCAAATGGTCGTTTCGAACCCGGGGCGATGGCATTGTGCAAGTGCCGGGGCGACTTACACTAAGACGGACTATTCGAACTCGGGGCGATGGCAGTGTGCAAGTGCCGAGGTAGTCCTAGGGCCCTGGCGGTTGGAAACCAGTGGCCGATTGTCGGGGCATGAGTACTCGACAATCGAGCAGTCAACATTGCTCCCCTTGCAAGTGGCCGAAATCACTTGCCCAAGAAAGTTAATCGATAACTTCTTGGGATATCGATCCCCTAGAAATTAGGAAAGACCAACTACCCTGCCACTAGATCTCGAAAGACGGTGATGAGATACCTCAATCGGGACATGGCATTAGGCCCGATGACCCTCCCTGTTGAGTGTGTTCGACAGAAACGACATTTATGATTAACCAATCTATTCATGTTTATGCAGGCATACATAACTTAGTCGCAAAAATAAACCACACATCGTCGGCGTAACATAAATAAGAACGGTAACATGCATAATAGTGTCGGATAGCAAGAAAAACAATCAACCTGGCGACGCAACACCCCATTAAAAAGTGTACGAGAAATTAAAGGTGTTCGAACGGATTACAACCCATGGCAAAGGGTAAGATAGCGACGCAGCGCTACAAAAGACAAGCTTACTCTTTAGAGGGAACCGTCCCCGGAATCGCCCTCTTAGCAGCAGCATCGACTCACTTCTTTTCAAGCACCGCCTTTACACCGGCTTTGACCTTCGCAACGAGCTCTGTAGGATCAGAATATCGCGACATCAATATTTCGCGATATTAATAAATGACGATATCGCGAGGGAGTCACAGAGAAGTAAAATAAATGACGCAATGAATGACGACAGCCAGAACATGAGAAGAATGTGAAGACTTAGCGAGATTTAGGAGTGTCGCGAGAATTTGTATATGTACATTTGCGACACTTCGCGAGTTGTTCCCGAAAATAAAGGACAGCTTAGTTGTCATCCACTGTGTATTACCCTATATAAAGGGTTGAGTCAGTCTGTTGTGAGGGGATGCTCTTTGAATTGTTAAGCAAGTCATTAGGAGAGAGAAAAATTTAGAGTGATTGTAATTTCTTTAGCTCTGTTCTATCTTCCTTTGTAAACATTTCAAGAAAATAATCAATAAAATCTATAGTTATTCATCTTCAAATGGATTAGTTGAGTAAATTCTAGTGAGGGGTGTAGTGTGGGATTTCCTGCAACTACATATGGCTTTGGACGTCTACTATAACTCTTTTTTCAATTTGGTAATCTGAAGATTTTGTAAATTTAGTAAATATAAAAGGAAAGAAATATCGCAAAAGCAAATCTGAAATAGGAAGTATACCTCTTTTGCCTTTTCGGGCCATTTAAATTCCCAAGGATGATAGTCTGCGAGATTCATAGGAGTACATGTGAACCTCGCGATATAGGGTCCACTCGAAATAAAGGAACAACCCACCACTTCTCATCTTTGGAGTGCCGAGGAACATTATTTTTGCCCGAATGCTAGTCAATGTCTTGCATGAGCAACTTATCAGCATCAATGTTATCTTTTCTTTTCAATCGAGCACCCCAGCGAGATTTATCATTTCTCATATTTATTACTGCATAATTCGCAAAGAAGTTTTCTACGGTATATTTCTCAGCGACTATTTGTAAATGTGCGAATCTAGGATCTTTGACATCATCAGGATATAAAGATCCTTTACCAGCGCCATGGTTGGCGAATTCAACCATTAGACGGATGCAGTCGCCGCTCAATTGATAAATAACACGCGAGAATTTCTCATGAGCAAGAATTTCATAGAATGATGGCATCTCAGGATTGTATAGAGGAATGGGAAGGCCTGCGAGGATTTGACCTAGTGAGACTATGATCTTTTGATCATTACATTGATGATCAGAAAATAACTTTGCAGAAAGTATAGATGAAGACTCTTGATCAGGAATGGTCGATAAGATGAAACCTTTCTCTTGAAATTTCTTTTGAGTTTCCTCAAAAGGGGTTTATATGTACGACCAAGTGAAGCCATTATTAGAGTATGGGAATGAATAGAGAGTTGAAGATTGAGAGAAAGAAAAAAGAGAAGGTTTACAGTAGCAGAAGCGCAAATTACGGAGGAAGAAAGTTAGAAGGAAAGTTGCAGAGGGAAAATAAAAGAGAAGAAGAGAAGGGTAAGAAAACTATATATAGAGAGGAGAATCCTCGAGAAAACAAATGCATTTAATGCGAGATGGGACGTGAATGGTCAAGAATAAACGGTTGAAAGAGACGTGTCAAGAAAAGAGTGGAAGAAGAATTACCTGTAATAAATTCCGTACGTGAATAAAACAGACAAAAATGAACATTTGCGAGATAAAGATGAGCAATTGCGGCATTTTAAAATATTGATTCTCATGACATTTTCTCCTTCGCAGAGAAGACATGAGAAGAGGCAAGATGTAGGATCAGAATATCGCGACATCAATACTTCGCGAGATTAATAAATGACGATATCGCGAGGGAGTCACGGAGAAGTAAAATAAATGACGCAATGAATGACGACAGCCAGAACATGAGAAGAATGTGAAGACTTAGCGAGATTTAGGAGTGTCGCGAGAATTTGTATATGTACATGTTTGTACCATAAGTAAAAATACCACTTAATGGGCCAAATTGATACTTGAATCATGTTTTGGTCCTCATCCAAGCCCACTAACCGATCAACCAAGGCAGACCCACCGATGCACGGATCAAGTCAATGGTCAAAGTCGGTCAACTATCAAGGTCAACTTAGGTCAAGGTCGATGGTCAAAGTCGGTCAACTATCAAAGTCAACTTAGGTCAAGGTCATGGTCAACGGTCGGTCAACAAATCAAGGTCAACCGTCGGTCAACTATCGAAGTCGATCGCACCCCTAGCCAATTTTCAGTCTTGTAGCCAGCAAAGCTGCAAACCAATTCCCAGCCAAAAACTCTTCCACGCTGCCAACCAGTCTCCAACCATGCTGCCAGCCAGCCTCCATCCACACTGCCAGCCATCATGCCTGTCAACCATCAAGCCAGTCCCTACCCATGCAATCACTATTCGCCAAAGAAATGTCCACAATCTCGCCACCATCATTTATGCGAGAATTTATCATGGAAGCATAAATGTGCGGTTTCATGTAATTGAATTCAAAGATTTCAGCTATGCGAATTGAAGTCCAAGTGATTTGACCATGCATTGCTAAATGCGAAGATTTCAACCATGCGGTACTAATTGTGATTTCATACATACGCGAATTAACTCCAGTGTTTCATACGGTAATTGATGATGGAGACATGAATGAGCAGTTAATGTAATTTATGTTTATATTTAGATGTGAAACTGTATAAATAGGAGAGGGCAGAAATCAGGAAGGGGGCAGCCAATAGAGGCAAAAGAGAGAAAAAATAGATGGTAATTCGATTATCAATAAAACACTACTCCCCAAGGGGATTCACCCGTGGATGTAGGCAAACCATGCCGAACCACGTTAAACCTCTGTGTCTCTTTATTTGCTTTCCAATCCGTCTCCAAACCCTAATACTCATCAAAACTATCCATTCATCGTGTTTCGTGCCCAAAAGTAATTTTGGGTACAAACAGTACATTTGCGACACTTTGCGAGTTGTTCCCGAAAATAAAGGACAGCTTAGCTGTCATCCACTGTGTATTACCCTATATAAAGGGTTGAGTCAGTCTGTTGTGAGGGGATGCTCTTTGAATTGTTAAGCAAGTCATTAGGAGAGAGAAAAATTTAGAGTGATTGTAATTTCTTTAGCTCTGTTCTATCTTCCTTTGTAAACATTTCAAGAAAATAATCAATAAAATCTATAGTTATTCATCTTCAAATGGATTAGTTGAGTAAATTCTAGTGAGGGGTATAGTGTGGGATTTCCTGCAACTACAAGCTCATCATTAAACTTCGCCTTTTCATCAGTGAGATCCTGTATTAGCTACATCGACGCCGCTTCGGCAGTGGCTACCCGCTCGAGTAATTGAGACTCCTTCCCCTTCAATCGAGCATTCTCCTCTTCCAACGATGCCACCTTCCTCTGCTCGGCTGCCAAAACAACAAGAGCGGTCAGTTACATAATAACAGCACTAAGACAATGACAAGGAAAACACAATGTAAGGCACACCACCTTCCAATAAAGGGGTAACTACTCTAATGGTCTCTTCAGACTCAGACAAGCTACACTCGAGAGAAGACATCTTTGAAGAAAGTTCTAGATATCGTTGTTCGTTAAACTCATTAGAGGGGCAGTACTTCTTATGATCACTACATTCGGCCCTCTGCCGGGAATGGGCTATCTGCAAACCTGATAATTGAGCGTGAACCCACTCCAACTCCTCAGAAACTTTCTGGGACTTTCTAAGCTTCTCAAGGGATTCTTGGCTACACTTCTCGGCAACATTCTTCTCCCCCAAGATCCGAAGGCGATATGCGTGCAAGTCTCGAACCTGAAGCCTCAGCCGACCACATTGACTCTCTAAGTTATCGGCCAACAGTATTTTATCGGCGGCAATACCTTGGAACCGAGCTAAGCTCGCCCTAAGATTATCAATTTCCTCGGGGACATACTCAAAAGTCTCATAACGATGCAGTTGGGTCTGCAGACCCTCAATCTCGGTCTCCAGACGATCGATTTTATCATCCTTGTTGACAATCCTTTGTTGTAAATTCGACACGTGATCCCGTTCTATATTAATTTCTCTCTTCAACAAACGATACCTCGTAGCAGCATCGGCCTTCGCACTAGAAGTTTCGTCTAGGAAGGCAGTACTAAACTCAGGATATTGGCACTACAGAATCAATCATAAACACGTGAAAGCTAAGTAACTACCTTGGGTCTTGGCTAGTCGTTTTTCCAGCCCCCAGGATCGCTCGTGCTCTTGCTGTAATAAGAGACGAAGATTCTCTCTCTCGGAAACCTCCCTACGCTGAATGGCAGCGTTTAGCAACGAACGACTGACATCCTACAAACACCAACAACATTAGCACTTACCCTATAACATGAATGCATGACCTGATCAACACAACTCACCAGCAGGTCAAAAGTACTCTTCAAGCTGGCATCATACAACGAGACCGCCTTGATCTTCTCTTCATCCGACATCGGGGCAAAATCAGGAGAAATAAGAGCTCCAAGGGAATTGCACATAGGGCCTGAGACAGTAAAAGAGGTGCTGCTCCCTGAATTAGGAACCACAGGAGAAAGGGGCTCTAGAAACTCGCCCCCAGAAGTAGTGTTCTCTACTTCCCGAGTACCCGCATCATCCCCACCAGACTTCTCCGATTGTTTCGGATCCTCTTCATCACCATCGGCTTCGTCCTATCCATCAAAAAGATCATCATCATCATCACCATCAGACTCAAGATACACAACACCATCGGCAAGAACAACCCCTCTACCAGCTGACTGCTGGGGCACAGTTTTTTCTGGGACGCGTAAATCGCCCTTAGTCTCCTTGCCCTTTCCACTGGGCTTCCCACCTACAAGGGTAGACGAAACATCAGAAGTTTTCTAAGGAGACTTCCTCATGAAATGCGATAAAGGCAGCCGATCCTCGAGATCCTCACCATCCCTCGCCGAAGCACCTCCAGCATCATCGACCCTCAGCTTCTGCGCATGAGACAATGTCAAAATCATTCAAGGCAACAAATAGGGGCAAGTACATGTACTTTGCAAAGAAGGAGTAATATATTTGTTACCTTCCCTGTTTCCTCCTTGGCCCCTGCGCCAGAACCCCTATCCCTTTTGCGAAGAACGAGAGAATCAAGGAACGTTCGGAACTTGGATTTGAAAAACACGTAAATTGAAACATCGCCTATCAGTCACCCGAGCCGATCAAATAAATCTAAAGCCAAGAAACATACTTACTCGATCAACATTGACCACCCAGAAGGGATAAGGCTCGGACGGAGGAGGAAAATTTCCACTCAGAAGGGGACCATAGATAGCCAAAGGAACACGGTCCCAAGCCGCATCACTAGTATGACGGGCATGCCTGTTGGAACTCTTCCCCTCGGGATCCTCGTCCAACAAAATCTTCTTGACACCCTCAGGAAGAGTTTTATGACGATGAGGGCTAGCAACAAAACCAGCAAGGTCACCATTGGTAGCAGTCCCGCTCCGATAGTTATCAGCAAAACTGGCAGGAGTATAGCCACCCGCCTGGGAAGGATCGTAGGTAGACCAGGTGGTATGAGTACACTCGCCTCGACTGCGCCTCTCCCACTCGGACAAAATACGAAAGGTATTGCCATTCCACTGAGCCAAGGCACGTGACGGGCAGATCTTAGAAAGAGCCTCGTACCAAAATGAGCGGCTGGGATCGTACAAAGGAAAACGCAGCCCGAGCTCTAGCTGACCCCTGGTGACAATGGTCGCCTCGGCCGATCGAGGAAACTTTAGAACATCATCCTTCTTTAAAACGCCTTTTCGGCCCGACAAGAGCCTGACATCATAGCCATGAAGATCGAATTCATCTTTCAGCTGTCGGATGAATTGTTCATCCGACAAGTCTCTGGAAGTTCTCTTGTCAGCCCTACATGAAAACGAAGAAGGATTATCAGAAAAGATAGAATCCAGAGCACGATAATCATGCCTAGAAGGGCTCTCCATAACAAACAGAGAATCAAGAGGTACACCGTCTTCATCAGAAAACACATAGCTCACGCACCTTTTTTCCGCCATGGAAGGGGTTGAAGACGCCATGAAAGCTGGTAGAGAATACGACAGGAGGAATAAAAATACTACCGGAATCGGAAATTACAGCGGCAACGGAAACTGAGAAGACCCAGGACAGTGAAGGAAGAAGGAAGGAAACCTATGGAGAGGATAACTAATGGCGAGGAAAGAAGCAGAGGAGAACGGAGAGAGAGAGGAGAAAAAATGGCTAAGGAAAAGTAAAGAGATAATGAGGTTTAAGGATCGGACTTATAAACCTCACCTGTGGTAACCGACGAGGAAGGTAAACCGGTTGCAGCAAATGAAGAAAGTGGGGAACAACATGGCGCAGAACCCGGCATGACTGAGGACGTGGGAAGACGAGGCGGTTTCTTCCCCACGTGTCGATCACACGAGTGGAAGAAGGGGCATAAATGTAGGTGCAAATAATCCACAGAGACAGGTGGAACCATCCTGGCCAAGGGCGCACCAAGAGAAACGAGTACTAGAAGCGCCTGGGCGCGAGAAAAGAGGAATGGAGACAGCTCGAGAGGTCGACATAAAGGAGAAAAGCTCTGATGTGATGCTCATCGAGTTCGAGGATAATTAATGCACTGACAAGGTTGGTGAAGAGATAAGAGAAGCTCGGTCGAAGCGAGACTCGGCCAAGAATCTGAAGGGCGACATCGATCACCTCCACCAAACGAACGACATCGGGTGATGACACCACTCGGCTAGATGATTCGGCTCGAGCAAAAGGATAGATCGACTGAAGCGTCAGCAAGTCACCCGAGAAGAACATCCAGGAAGCTATACCAGGCTCAACACTGTAATATCGATGTATCACCACCTGCAACTATAAATAAGGATCGTGTAGAAAGGTAAAGGGAGGGATTTTTTGGGAGAGTAAGAGAGAGAAGTGATAGAGCAGTGTTGAGTGTATTGTGGAGAGAGCATTGTTGAGTGTATTGGATCCTTGTAATCTTGTGTGAAGTAATAAGATCATCCCTTAACCCCCGTGGACGTAGGTAATCATGCCGAACCACGTACATCTTGTGTTCTTCTATGTCTTTTGCTTATTTACTTCTTAGCATACGTCTGAAATCTTTTGGATGTAGTAGTATGATTTTCTATATCTACATCGGTTTAATACGCCCCTCAAAAAATTGGGGTGCAAATAAAATATTCTGACCCCAATTAAAAGTTCTCGCCCACAATCAAAGGAGGATATATATATGTATATGGTGTTCCTGAGAAAAGAAAGGATCAACAGTTTCACAGTGCACCTCAATAGACTCCGATACAACAAAAAACTAATATGTGCACACTTAAATGATATTGACAAGAAATTTGTTCGAATTTATCTGAATTGGGAAGAACAATGAGACTCAATTAAATCATGTCTTTGTTCTGAGAATTATACTCCACCGTTTCTTTTTGTCTTTCTTCGTATAGGAGTACCCAAGCTAAGTGAAACTAGGCTCCCTACGTAATTCTCTGCTTCACTTGTAAGAGCCCAATTTACACCCAACCCTTTTGACGCTCCAGTTTTTGTGTCACGTAAAACAAAATCTCTTGTATTCTCCATCAGAATCTCACCGTTTTTAAATTTCCATATGGGGCGATCGCTCAAGCTGAAGCGCTTACACATGGTAAATTGTTTAGTCCAGGATTCTCCCACTCCGTACTTCTGCATTACCCACAAATCAATGTTGCTCGGAAAACTACAGCTCTCATCAACAACTAAACATAGACATTCTCCCAATACTCCAACAACTCCATTTGGCTGTGACATAGCTTCTTCTGGGAACGGTAAATCTGCAAATGTCTCGCTACCAACATCAAAAGCCACAATAACTTCAGCAGAAGGTTTTCGGTGGGAGGTACCCGACCAATGAAGAACTTCATTCAAATGCACACCACGACATCTATTTTTACGAGGAAACGAGTAAGAAATCGATCGAGTATCTTTCCAAGATTTTGATCTTAATGTATAAACTTGAATCCTCCAACATCCTTCATAATCCCCAATAATCACCAACTTGTAATCGTCATTAACACGATCATAACCAAATCCATATCTAACATCAAACCACATGGGAGAATTGACACAAAATTTACAATGTTGTAGTAATATTTTCTTATATTTTCTAATTAACGGGTTCCAAATACAAAAATTTTTATGAAGAAGTGTATGACTAAGATAAACACATAAACAAATCAAACCATTACTAGTGTGAACACGTGAATCGGGTCTCTATTCCACGTGATCACAAACAATCTTTATAAGAACTGAATACGTGCACTGAGGTGTAAGAAGTGTATAATATGCCTAGGAGGATGATGATTCATAGATTCCAAACCCCTCTAGCTTGTCATGATCTCATCATCATCCCCAAGGTTTTAGGTCCGAGATATGAGTATGTAGATGAAACTATCGGTGCAAAATGTAAAAAAGACAGAGGTTTACGTGGTTCAGCACTAAGGCTTACATCCACGGGTCTGAAGAGATTTCCTATAAGATAAACAGTTACAAAGATGATCACAAGATCATGTGGCCATCGACCACTTGAGCTAAAACTCTCACTTACTTCTCCCTATTCTCTCTCCTCCCTTTCTTTCGATCCCCTCTCAGTGGAGGGGGGGATACATATTTATAGCTAAATTTGGTGGGTCCTACTGACAATGAGCTGTTGAGATCTTATCTTCTTGTGTTCTGTGCATGGTACGCGGACTTGAATGTTACCCCGCGGGCGTGGTCCGCGGACTTCTATGTCACCCCGCGGCTTCTACTATATCCCGATTCATCACGCTGATCAACCCTCGTTTCCATCGTTGGTCGTCCGACACGTGTTCTCTGAGCTACATTAAATGCGGGTGGTTGGAGCGGTCCAGTCCACGCCGAGTGGTGTCAGTCCTCTTGTCATGTCTATGTCAGTTGGACTACCTCTGACCGTTGATCATGTCTTACCTCGTGATGGGTTAAGGCCATCCTTTGGTGCTACGCGGGACTACCTATCTCGGGTGCCCTTTATTTTCGACCGTTGGTCTTGACGAGATAGCACGTTGTCTGAGTGCCACGGATGCCCCTATGTGTCATCCTTTGAGTAATGTCATCCACGTGGACCCCGTTAGTGCACGTGGCAATGGAGATAAATAAGTGTACTTACAATTTGCCCCTCTTCTTGCGACTGGGCGTTTGGCTTTTGTTGGAAGAAGAACCGTGTGGTACGTTTTTATCTCCCTCATAACTTCTCCTAAAAAAGGTGCTACCTGCATTTATTGTGCACGTTTCCCACGTCCGGCCATAACTGCCCTTTGGGTAGTGGACGGTCTCTTCACGGGTTCTATAAAAAGAGGAGAGTGAGAGAATGTGACTTTAATTCACATTCTCTCGTTTTTGTTTCTTTGTTCTTTTGTCTTCATCTTCTTAACTTCCTCTCGACACCATTGTTCTTCTGTTTCTTCTGCTGTGGTCGTTGTCATTCTTTGCTGCTATCGTGGTCGTTATTGTTGTCTGTCACCTTCGTTCTGCTTTGTCGATTCATTCCCGTGGTTCGTGTATCATCTTCGTATCCCGTTTAATCACCATGCCTGAGTCTGTCGAGTTTCTGATTTCTGGTGATGCGTTGATGATGAGTTTAGGTTTAAGTATACCCTGGGATTAGAGAGTTAATGCCACTGAGTTGGGTGTTTCGTTTGCCATGCTTTTGATTTTATTTCTTCTTTTGAGTTTGGATGATAATCTGAGAGTTTAAGCGACTGTTAGATGAAACCTAGGGTTATCTTCTTTTATACTGCTGTTCTTGAGATTTTCTTGATTTTTGATCTTTCCTGCCTCTGATTTGAATTCCTATTCGTGTTTGTGCTCGTAGATATGTCCGATCATCCGCGGGTTCCTTATCAAACCCCCCCGTCAAGTCCTCATCGATCTCCCCGGAATGATCCCAACGTAAGGGGTGGAACTTCGCCTCCACTTACCCAGGGTAATCCTCGGGATGGACGAACATCTTCATCCTCTAGTCAAAGGCCTTCGCTTAAAAGGGGTGATCCTCCGCAGGGATCTAGATATGCCGCGAATCATCCTAGAGGTGGGTCTCCTAAGCAGCAGAATCCGCGCAATGAGCCTTTGGATGTGCAGCCCCTCCGCACTAAGCTTCCGTCGCGGACTAATCCACCTGCCTCTAGTTCAAGTAAGTCAACTAAAACTCTTACTTCAAGAGAAAGGCTACGGAGATAGAGTCTTCGGGAGACTTAGTTCCTCCTAAGAGGAAGGTCGGGTTCTCATGGAGGATGCTACGGAAGAAGCTTTGAGGAAGACTCTGCATTGTTACTTTCCGTCCCTTTATCTCTGGGTAATAAGAAGTTTACCTTCCGACACATTGATCTCGAGGCCTTCAAGGTGAAGCATGGTCTTCAGCATTTCCAGGTTCGTTTTTATGCCAAGATTCGCCGTTTCCAGTTGATCGCAACTGCTGCAACCAAGATTCGCCGTTTCAGATTTCTTTGAAGCTATTAGTCATGGATATCGCCTGAAAATCGCATCACTACAAAATCGATGATAGTGTTGCTGAACGCTCGTTTACGGCAAAAGATGTAGTGAAATACCATCAAAACTTTTGTAGGATATTCGATCCACAACATGGTCTGGGATCCAGTTTGATTTCTATCACCGTCGTCCAGGTGATCGCGAATGGCTGCAGGTTGGGGTTAATCACAATTACTATAGCCCAACATCGCAGTCGGAAGCCACCAAAGCTGAGTCACTGCGAAAATCACCAAGGTTGTTGTCAGGATGTTCGATCCACAACATGATTCAAGTCCCAAGTCCGAAAAAATTGCTTCTCAAATAACGCATTATCCACTGTTCAAGTTTGTTGTATGACAAAATCGACATCATCATGATCGCAAAGCCGCTCAAGTTGTCTACATCTCAAGGTGCTTAAATACCCAAGGGAAAACCTCCGTAAAAGCATCTCGAAAAATTCGAGTAAAGGGCCACAAAAGTGCAAGAAAATCATGGTGAAAATTCCAGGAGAAACAAAGAATCCACACAACCGTTGCTAAACATCTATAGGTCATTCTGAAAGCTTTCAAGGAAAACACAACAAGTCAATGAAACTCGTCACCAAAAGTCCAAAGGCAAAGATCACAGTTCTAAATGTGTTGCGAAAGGTTTCAAAAAAAAAAAAAAAAAAAAAAAAAAATCAGAAAAAAGCCGGCGGCCGACCCCGGCGGCCAACACGAGCGGCAGCGGTGGCAACGCTCAGATCTGTTCACCCTCTTCAGGGGTTTCGTTCACCCACGTTTCTTTTCACTCACCCACTTCAAAGGTGTCCATCACCCACGTCAGAGTTCTTCGATGCTTCGGCTTACATCAAAGTTCGATGCGCAGCAAATGACCACCGTGGATTTTCTTTGGTATATCAAACTTCGATGTCTCAGGATACATCCAATTCAACTCTCAGAAAAAGTTCGACGCTTCATGTTACATCAAATTTCGATGTTCGGCGAAAGAAGACCGTTGATGCTCCCTGGTACATCCATTTTCGATGCTCTCTAAAACATCAAACTCAAATAATAATAATAAAAAAAAAAGCCGGCGGCCCGAGCCGGGGCCAAGATGAAGCTGGCGGCGGGCGGCGAACGGCGGCAAGCTGCGCGATGGCGACCAGCAGCGGCAAGCGAAAACGGCGGCAGCGGTGGACAAAGCCGGCGGCCACCATCGAGCGGCAATCGCCGATTAAACGCCGATTAAATGGAGAGTACTCGGATGGTGCGATTAATCGCCGATTAATTGGAGGTTCCGATTCGGTGCGTCGCGATACAACTTAATTCCGTAGTCCTGATTCAATGCAACGCGGCGCAACTTAATCCCGTAGCCCTCGGATTATTCCGCCCAGTTTCTATTGCCTTGCGGATTTCTACACCCCACTAGGGCTTGGTCTAAAAATTTGTTTCGTTGATATCTTTTTCGCCTCACGTCCGAATTGGATGATTTTTAGCTCGTTGCGACCGCATTTCAATATCCTACGACATGAAGGTAAAATTTTTCAATTGGAGAATAATATTTTTTGGGGACAATCAAGTCATCAACATGTTAGAGCAAGGCACTGACCAACCAATTTTGTTTCCTCGATAACTTCTTCTTCGTGCATCCAAACTGAGTGATTGTCGGCCCGATAAGATCGTATGTCAATTACCAATGTCGTGAAGGCAACATTCCAATTTTCGGAGAAAGTTAAAATTTTTAGAAATGTAAAATGACAAGACTGTAAACGGTCACATTCAATCACCAGAGAAAATATACCTAGTCCAGTTGATCGAATCACAGCAGGAAGTCCTTTTCCACATAACTATTACGATCATTGATCGAACTATTGTAATCCAGTTTCACAAAGAATAATCGTTGGCCTCGTTGATCGAACATCCACAGTCCTTTTTAATTCCTCTGAGTCTAGTGGGTCGAATCTGCGTAGTCCGATTTTCCCGAAAAATCTGTTTTCAATACGCTTTTCCTCTCAACCGATTGATCAGTTTTGCGCACAATCGCATGCTTGATGCGGCTGATCACAAGCCGCTGAAATACTGATTCCGTGGCAACCTGTCTTCGATCCACTTGGACTTAATTGGTGCATTCCGATCCACAGACAAATCAATTACTAAGTCGAGACGAGATGCTAAGGCAACTATACTAATCATCGTCGCTGGAAAATACCGACATAGCCAGTGGGCATCCTAATCACTTCGTAAGCGAAGTCACAATATCATTTTCAATAAGGTAAGTATACAATTTACATATTTTTGCATCTTTTCATATATTCATGCATACTTTTGTTCAAGAAGACACCTTTAATGTGGCAAGCATCTTCTCACGAGGGATGCACACATTTCAATTCTCGCGCGCATCCTGGAATAGTGGGATTGGCCCCTGCGAATTCCGGATAGCGTATATATTCAAAATCCCATGCGAGTAAAATGCAAAGAAGGCAGTGCACCCTTGTGCAAGCATTGAGCAGCATGACAATTACTATCTTCCGAGGGCAAGTTGCATATCACTTCAATGTGACCAAGTAGCACTTGGGGGCAAGATATGTAACACCTCATGATATGAAATAACTCTTTTGGGGCAAGCTGTGTAACACTTCATACACTTGGGGGCGAGTTACATAGCACCTAATCGCAATGCGGGATTACGCTTCTGAAAGCCGAAACTTCAGGTAACCCAAACTTCTTAATCCCGCAACGAGTTGCAGGATTAAGAGGGGGCGAGTGTACACCCTAATATTTTTGCGCAATTTTTACAATCGTAATGTTAAACTACTATAGTTATCTTTGATTGAATTATTGTACTCATTCAAAAGCAATCGGCTGCACTTTCGGTTGGGACGCGACCGATGCAGTCCGTTTTTCCTATAAATTCGTACTCGGTTGGACGCAATCGATGCGGTCTCTGAAGCACTCGGTTGACGCAATCGATGATGTCTAGTTTTATTTATAACGGTTACACCTAGGTTTATCGAATTGTTTAAGTCAAGTCCTCAAGAACTGCAGTCGGTGATCGAAGCTACCGCAGTCCGACTCTTTTTGTATTCCTGCAAATCCGGTGATCGCATTCTGAATCGTGTTCGCTGCCGCAGCTAGATCAGTGATCAAACAAATGGCAAATCCAGCTCCACTCTTCGTTATCTGCAGAAATCAACTGCCCCGTTCTGGGCCTGCAATGTTTCTAGTTGTTGCTATACCAAACAGATCAAGTCGCTGCAACTCAACTTTGCTCGTCTTCACGCGATTTCAACCGATCAAAGCCGATATAGTCCAATCTGTCGCAACACTCCGCAGTCCAATTGATCGCAACTGCCGCAGCGAGCTTTGTTTCGCCGCGACTCATGCGTCCAAATTGATCGTACCGCCGCAATGCTCGATGTCACTGCAGCACTCACCGATCAAGTCGATGCAGTCCACTGTCAGCAACTCCCCGCAAATCCACCGATCGCAATGCCAGCAGTGCGCTTTTGTTTGCTGTGTCGCAGTCCACTGATCGAGTCGATGCGACCCAATTGCTTCGCAACACCGCGATCCAATTGATCGCAATGTCGCAGCAGCGCTTTGCTCGTCGCCTCGCAGCTCCAATTGATCGCGAACTGCCGCAATGCTCGATGTCGCTGCAGTCACACTGATCGGAGCCGATGCACCCAGCTCTATTCGCAACTCTCGCAATCCACCTGACCGCAATTGCGATGCAGCCTCGCCGTCGCCGATGCATTCTAACCGATCAAAGCAAACGATAAGACAGCTTTACTCGTTTCGCTGCAGCGAGGCCGATGGAAGCTACTACAAAACATTTTTGCTCAATGTCAGTTATTACCCGCTTTTGCTCATCATCGTAAAAGATGCTTTTTGTGGCCATCGCATAAGTTCAACGCAACTACCACAGTTCAATTTTACATCGAGCATCACGCTCCGTTAGATGAAGCGAGCCTCAGCCTTCGGTCCCGATTTTGCATACGACAATGGTTCATACTCAATTGTTTCCGCCGAACACAATAGCCTCACTTGGGGGCGACTTGATCACAATCAACTAAGGCGGTTCTATTTACGCTTCAAAGAACAAAAATTTACTCATGGGGGCGTCTTGATTTCCGCAAACAACAAGGGAAGTTCGCCGATCACCTCAACATCAATAGTCCTCACGTAGGGCGAGTTTTATCATTGACTAAGGAATACGAAATTTTTTTCTTAACCCCCAACAAGTTGGAGGTTAAGAGGGGGCGATGTTTGTACCATAAGTAAAAATACCACTTAATGGGCCAAATTGATACTTGAATCATGTTTTGGTCCTCATCCAAGCCCACTAACCAGTCAACCAAGGCAACCCACCAGTCTGCACGGACTGGTCAATGGTCAAAGTCGGTCAACTATCAAGGTCAACTTCCGGTCAAGGTCGATGGTCAAAGTCGGTCAACTATCAAAGTCAACTTCCGGTCAAGGTCATGGTCAACGGTCGGTCAACAGTCAAGGTCAACCGTCGGTCAACTATCGAAGCCAGTCGCACCCCTAGCCAATTTTCAGTCTTGTAGCCAGCAAAGCTGCAAACCAATTCCCAGCCAAAAACTCTTCCACGCCGCAACTGGGCTTCCAACCATGTCGCCAAACAAATTCTCCATCCACATCGGCCCATCATGCCTGTCAACCATCAAGCCAGTCCCTACCCATGCAATCACTATTCGGGCCAAAGAAATGTCCACCAATACTCGCCGGCCATCATTTATGCGAGAATTTATCATGGAAGCATAAATGTGCGCTTTCATGCGAGTAATTGAATTCAGCATATTTCAAATATGCGAATTGAAGTCCAGCTTTTCACCATGCATTGCTAAATGCAAATAGATTTAAACCATGCGGTACTAATTGCGACGTTAGTTTCATACATGCGTAATTAACTCCAAATTTGTTTCATACAGAATTGATGATGGAGACATGAATGAGCAAATTAATGTAATTTATGTTTATATTTAGATGTGAAACTGTATAAATAGGAGAGGGCAGAAATCGGAAGGGAGCAGCCAATAGAGGCAAAAGAGAGAAAAAATAGATGGTAATTCGATTATCAATAAAACACTACTCCCCAAGGGGATTCACCCGTGGATGTAGGCAAACCATGCCGAACCACGTTAAACCTCTGTGTCTCTTTATTTGCTTTCCAATCCGTCTCCAAACCCTAATACTCATCAAAACTATCCATTCATCGTGTTTCGTGCCCAAAAGTAATTTTGGGTACAAACAGTACATTTGCGACACTTCGCGAGTTGTTCCCGAAAATAAAGGACAGCTTTAGTCATTATCCACGTGTATTACCCTATATAAAGGGTTGAGTCGACCATTGTGAGGGGATGCTCTTTGAATTGTTAAGCAAGTCATTAGAGAGAGAAAATTTAGAGTGATTGTAATTTCTTTAGCTCTGTTCTATCTTCCTTTGTAAACATTTCAAGAAAATAATCAATAAAATCTATAGTTATTCATCTTCAAATGGATTAGTTGAGTAAATTCTAGTGAGGGGTATAGTGTGGGATTTCCTGCAACTACAAGCTCATCATTAAACTTCGCCTTTTCATCAAAGTGAGATCCTGTATTAGCTACATCGACGCCGCTTCGGCAGTGGCTACCCGCTCGAGTAATTGAGACTCCTTCCCCTTCAATCGAGCATTCTCCTCTTCCAACGATGCCACCTTCCTCTGCTCGGCCGCCAAAACAACAAGAGCGGTCATTACATAATAACAAAGACTAAGACAATGACAAGGAAAACACAATGTAAGGCACACCACCTTCCAATAAAGGGGTAACTACTCTAATGGTCTCTTCGGACTCGACAAGCTACACTCGAGAGAAGACATCTTTGAAGAAAGTTCTAGATATCGTTGTTCGTTAAACTCATTAGAGGGGCAAGACTTTTATGATCACTACATTCGGCCCTCTCACGGGAATGGGCTATCTCGCAAACCCGATAATTGAGCGTGAACCCACTCCAACTCCTCGTAAACTTTCTCGGGACTTTCTAAGCTTCTCAAGGGATTCTTGGCTACACTTCTAAGCAACATTCTTCTCCCCAAGATCCGAAGGCGATATGCGTGCAAGTCTCGAACCCGAAGCCTCACCGACCACATTGACTCTCTAAGTTATCGGCCAACGGTATTTTATCGGCGGCAATACCTTGAAACCGAGCTAAGCTCGCCCTAAGATTATCAATTTCCTGGGACATACTCAAAAGTCTCATAACGATGCAATTGGGTCTGCAGACCCTCAATCTCGGCCTTCAGACGATCGATTTTATCATCCTTGTTGACAATCCTTTGTTGTAAATTCGACACACGTGATCCCGTTCTATATTAATTTCTCTCTTCAACAAACGATACCTCGATAAAGATCGGCCTTCGCACTAGAAGTTTCGTCTAGGAAGGCAGTACTAAACTCAGGATATTGGCACTACAGAATCAATCATAAACACGTGAAAGCTAAGTAACTACCTTGGGTCTTGGCTAGTCGTTTTTCCAGCCCCCGTGATCGCTCGTGCTCTTGCTTTGTAATAAGAGACGAAGATTCTCTCTCTGAAACCTCCCTACGCCGAATGGCAACGTTTAGCAACGAACGACCAACATCCTACAAACACTAACAGCATTAGCACTTACCCTATAACATGAATGCATGACCTGATCAACATAACTCACCAGCAGGTCAAAAGTACTCTTCAAGCCGGCATCATACAACGAGACCGCTTTGATCTTCTCTTCATCTGACAGCGAGGCAAAATCAGGAGAAATAAGAGCTCCAAGGGAATTGCACATAGGGCCCGAGAGGTAAAAGAGGTGCTTTGCTCCCGAATTAGGAACCACAGGAGAAAGGGGCTCTAGAAACTCGCCCCCAGAAGTAGTGTTCTCTACTTCCCGAGTACCCGCATCATCCCCACCAGACTTCTCCGATTGTTTCGGCTCCTCTTCATCACCATCGGCTTCGTCCTATCCATCAAAAAGATCATCATCATCATCACCATCGACTCAAGATACACAACACCATCGGCAAGAACAACCCCTACTACCGATCACTGGCGGGGCACACTTTTTTCTCTGGGACGCGTAAATCGCCCTTAGTCTCCTTGCCCTTTCCACTGGGCTTCCCACCTACAAGGGTAGACGAAACATCAGAAGTTTTCTAAGGAGACTTCCTCATGAAATGCGATAAAGGCAGCCGATCCTCGAGATCCTCACCATCCCTCGCCGAAGCACCTCCAGCATCATCGACCCTCAGCTTCTGCGCATGAGACAATGTCAAAATCATTCAAGGCAACAAATAGGGGCAAGTACATGTACTTTGCAAAGAAGGAGTAATATATTTGTTACCTTCCCTGTTTCCTCCTTGGCCCCTGCGCCAGAACCCCTATCCCTTTTGCGAAGAACGAGAGAATCAGAAGGAACGTTCTGGAACTTGGACTGAAAAAACACAGAAATTGAAACATCGCCCTATCAGTCACCCGAGCCGATCAAATAAATCTAAAGCCAAGAAACATACTTACTCGATCAACATTGACCACCCAGAAGGGATAAGGCTCGGACGGAGGAGGAAAATTTCCACTCAGAAGGGGACCATAGATAGCCAAAGGAACACGATCCCAAGCTGCGTCACTAGTATGACGGGCATGCTTGTTAGAACTCTTCCCCTCGGGATCCTCGTCCAACAGAAGCTTCTTGACACCCGCATGAAGAGTTTTATGACGATGAGGGCTAGCAACAAAACCAGCAAGGTCACCATTGGTAGCAGTCCCGCTCCGATAGTTATCAGCAAAACTGGCAGGAGTATAGCCACCCGCCTGGGAAGGATCGTAGGTAGACCAGGTGGTATGAGTACACTCGCCTCGACTGCGCCTCTCCCACTCGGGACAAAATACGAAAGGTATTGCCATTCCACTGAGCCAAGGCACGTGACGGGCAGATCTTAGAAAGAGCCTCGTACCAAAATGAGCGCCTGGGATCGTACAAAGGAAAACGCAGCCCGAGCTCTAGCTGACCCCTGGTGACAATGGTCGCCTCGGCCGATCGAGGAAACTTTAGAACATCATCCTTCTTTAAAACGCCTTTTCGGCCCGACAAGAGCCCGACATCATAGCCATGAAGATCGAATTCATCTTTCAGCTGTCGGATGAATTGTTCATCCGACAAGTCTCTGGAAGTTCTCTTGTCAGCCCTACATGAAAACGAAGAAGGATTATCAGAAAAGATAGAATCCAGAGCACGATAATCATGCCTAGAAGGGCTCTCCATAACAAACAGAGAATCAAGAGGTACACCGTCTTCATCAGAAAACACATAGCTCACGCACCTTTTTTCCGCCATGGAAGGGGTTGAAGACGCCATGAAAGCTGGTAGAGAATACGACAGGAGGAATAAAAATACTACCGGAATCGGAAATTACAAGCAAGCAACGGAAACCGAGAAGACCGTGACGGTGAAGGAAGAAGGAAGGAAACCTATGGAGAGGATAACTAATGGCGAGGAAAGAAGCGAGAGGAGAACGGAGAGAGAGAGGAGAAAAATGGCTAAGGAAAAGTAAAGAGATAATGAGGTTTAAGGATCGGACTTATAAACCTCACCCGTGGTAACCGACGAGGAAGGTAAACCTACAAAGCAAATGAAGAAAGTGGGGAACAACATGGCGCAGAACCCGGCATGGCTGAGGACGTGGGAAGACGAGGCGGTTTCTTCCCCACGTGTCGATCACACGAGTGGAAGAAGGGGCATAAATGTAGGTGCAAATAATCCACAGAGACAGGTGGAACCATCCTGGCCAAGGGCGCACCAAGAGAAACGAGTACTAGAAGCGCCTGGGCGCGAGAAAAGAGGAATGGAGACAGCTCGAGAGGTCGACATAAAGGAGAAAAGCTCTGATGTGATGCTCATCGAGTTCGAGGATAATTAATGCACTGACAAGGTTGGTGAAGAGATAAGAGAAGCTCGGTCGAAGCGAGACTCGGCCAAGAATCTGAAGGGCGACATCGATCACCTCCACCAAACGAACGACATCGGGTGATGACACCACTCGGCTAGATGATTCGGCTCGAGCAAAAGGAGAGATCGATCAAGCGTCGCCAAGTCACCCGAGAAGAACATCCAGAAGCTATACCGGGCTCAACACTGTAATATCGATGTATCACCACCTGCAACTATAAATAAGGATCGTGTAGAAAGGTAAAGGGAGGGATTTTTTGGGAGAGTAAGAGAGAGAAGTGATAGAGCAGTGTTGAGTGTATTGTGGAGAGAGCATTGTTGAGTGTATTGGATCCTTGTAATCTTGTGTGAAGTAATAAGATCATCCCTTAACCCCCGTGGACGTAGGTAATCATGCCGAACCACGTACATCTTGTGTTCTTCTATGTCTTTTGCTTATTTACTTCTTAGCATATGTCTGAAATCTTTTGGATGTAGTAGTATGATTTTCTATATCTACATCGGTTTAATACGCCCCTCAAAAAATTGGGGTGCAAATAAAATATTCGACCCCAATTAAAAGTTCTCGCCACAATCAAAGGAGGATATATATATGTATATGGTGTTCCCTGAGAAAAGAAAGGATCAATAGTTTCACAAAGTGCACCTCAATAGACTCCGATACAACAAAAACTAATATGTGCACACTTAAATGATATTGACAAGAAATTTGTTCGAATTTATCTGAATTGGGAAGAACAATGAGACTCAATTAAATCATGTCTTTGTTCTGAGAATTATACTCCACCGTTTCTTTTTGTCTTTCTTCGTATAGGAGTACCCAAGCTAAGTGAAACTAGGCTCCCTACGTAATTCTCTGCTTCACTTGTAAGAGCCCAATTTACACCCAACCCTTTTGACGCTCCAGTTTTTGTGTCACGTAAAACAAAATCTCTTGTATTCTCCATCAGAATCTCACCGTTTTAAATTTCCATATGGGGCGATCGCTCAAGCTGAAGCGCTTACACATGGTAAATTGTTTAGTCCAGGATTCTCCCACTCCGTACTTCTGCATTACCCACAAATCAATGTTGCTCGGAAAACTACAGCTCTCATCAACAACTAAACATAGACATTCTCCCAATACTCCAACAACTCCATTTGGTCGTGACATAGCTTCTTCCGGGAACGGTAGAATCAGGCAAATGTCTCGCTACCAACATCAAAAGCCACAATAACTTCAAGCAGAAGGTTTTCGGTGGGAGGTACCGACCAATGAAGAACTTCATTCAAATGCACACCACGACATCTATTTTTACGAGGAAACGAGTAAGAAATCGATCGAGTATCTTTCCAAGATTTTGATCTTAATGTATAAACTTGAATCCTCCAACATCCTTCATAATCCCCAATAATCACCAACTTGTAATCGTCATTAACACGATCATAACCAAATCCATATCTAACATCAAACCACATGGGAGAATTGACACAAAATTTACAATGTTGTAGTAATATTTTCTTATATTTTCTAATTAACGGGTTCCAAATACAAAAAATTTTATGAAGAAGTGTATGACTAAGATAAACACATAAACAAATCAAACCATTACTAGTGTGAACACGTGAATCGGGTCTCTATTCCACGTGATCACAAACAATCTTTATAAGAATCGAATACGTGCACCGAGGTGTAAGAAGTGTATAATATGCCTAGGAGGATGATGATTCATAGATTCCAAACCCTCTAGCTTGTCATGATCTCATCATCATCCCCAAGGTTTTAGGTCCGAGATATGAGTATGTAGATGAAACTATCGCTGCAAAATGTAAAAGAGACAGAGGTTTACGTGGTTCAAGACTAAGGCTTACATCCACGGGTCCGAAGAGATTTCCTATAAGATAAAACGATTCTACAAAGATGATCACAAGATCATGTGGCCATCGACCACTTGAGCTAAAACTCTCACTTACTTCTCCCTATTCTCTCTCCTCCCTTTCTTTCGATCCTCTCGGTGGAGGGGGATACATATTTATAGCTAAATTTGGTGGGTCCTACCGACAATGAGCCGTTGAGATCTTATCTTCTTGTGTACTCCGTGCATGGTACGCGGACTTGAATATGTCATGGGCGTGGTCCGCGGACTTCTATGTCACCCCGCGGCTTCTACTATATCCCGATTCATCACGCCGATCAACCCTCGTTTCCATCGTTGGTCGTCCAACACGTGTTCTCCGAGCTACATTAAATGCGGGTGGTTGGAGCGGTCCAGTCCCACGCCGAGTGGTGTCGGTCCTCTTGTCATGTCTATGTCGGGTTGGACTACCTCTGACCGTTGATCATGTCTTACCTCGTGATGGGTTAAGGCCATCCTTTGGTGCTACGCGGGACTACCTATCTCGGGTGCCCCTTTATTTCTGACCGTTGGTCTTGACAGATGGCACGTTGTCTGAGTGCCACGGATGCCCCTATGTGTCATCCTTTGAGTAATGTCATCCACGTGGACCTCGTTAGTGCACGTGGCAATGGAGATAAATAAGTGTACTTACAATTTGCCCCTCTTCTTGCGATCGGGCGTTTGGCTTTTGTTGGAAGAAGAACCGTGTGGTACGCTTTTTATCTCCCTCATAACTTCTCCTAAAAAGGTGCTACCCGCATTTATTGTGCACGTTTCCCACGTCCGGCCATAACGCCCTTTGGGTAGTGGACGGTCTCTTCGGTTCTATAAAAAGAGGAGAGTGAGAGAATGTGACTTTAATTCACATTCTCTGTTTTGTTCTTTGTTTTTTTGTCTTCATCTTCTTAACTTCCTCTGACACCATTGTTGCTGCTGTTGCTGCTGCTGTGGTCGTTGTCATTGCTGCTACTGTGGTCGTTATTGTTGCTGTCACCTTCGTTGCTGCTGTCGATTCATTCTGTGGTTCAGGTATGATCTTTGTATCCCGTTTAATCACCATCCCTGAGTCTGTCGAGTTTCTGATTTTCTGGTGATGCGTTGATGATGAGTTTAGGTTTAAGTATACCCTGGGATTTGAGAGTTAATGCCACTGAGTTGGGTGTTTCGTCTGCCATGCTTTTGATTTTATTTCTTCTTTTGAGTTTGAATGATAATCTGAGAGTTTAAGCGACTGTTAGATGAAACCTAGGGTTATCTTCTTTTATACTGCTGTTCTTGAGATTTTCTTGATTTTTGATCTTTCCTGCCTCTGATTTGAATTCCTATTCGTGTTTGTGCTCGTAGATATGTCCGATCATCCGCGGGTTCCTTATCAAACCCCCCCGTCAAGTCCTCATCGATCTCCCCGGAATGATCCCAACGTAAGGGGTGGAACTTCGCCTCCACTTACCCAGGGTAATCCTCGGGATGGACGAACATCTTCATCCTCTGGTCAAAGGCCTTCGCTTAAAAGGGGTGATCCTCCGCAGGGATCTAGATATGCCGCGAATCATCCTAGAGGTGGGTCTCCTAAGCAGCAGAATCCGCGCAATGAGCCTTTGGATGTGCAGCCCCTCCGCACTAAGCTTCCGTCGCGGACTAATCCACCTGTCTCTAGTTCAAGTAAGTCAACTAAAACTCTTACTTCGAAGAGAAAGGCTACGGAGATAGAGTCTTCGGGAGACTTAGTTCCTCCTAAGAGGAAGGTCGGGTTCTCATGAGGATGCTACGGAAGAAGCTTTGAGGAAGACTCATGTTACTTTCCGTCCTTTATCTCTCGGGTAATAAGAAGTTTACCTTCCGACACATTGATCTCGAGGCCTTCAAGGTGAAGCATGGTCTTCAAAGATTTCCGGTGTTCGTTTTTATGCCGCCGATAAAGACATAACTTATGAGATGGTTACCAATTACAAGTACGATGCCTTTCATTTGCCGACAACCGTGGGTGCTTTCGAGGCCGGTTTGATGCTACCCTTGTATAAAGTCGGTGGTGATGATTTCTACTACCGGGTCCTGTCTAGCCGCGATACTGCCAAGAAAAGTCATAATCGCGGGGTGCAACAGTTGACAGGAAACTATCTTCGCCATCTTCGTGAATGCTATCTTCGTAGTAAGGGGAAAACGATGATGACTTGCTATGCCCCTAAATTAGAAAAGGAGAAAGGGTGGTATACTCCTGAGAATTTCAACAAATCCTTTGGAGATTATGTTAACAGGAATACTCGTAAGCCGTGGTCTGTGAGTCTACGGAACATTACTTCGTTAAGGGGGAAGTTCGCCTTTGAGCGAGGTAAGTGATTCCAAGATGGCGAGGATTCCCGGTGCCGAAGGTCTTCCTATTCCCGCCGAGGAGAGAATCAAGCGTGATCATGACTATGAGTGGTCTGCCACTGTTCTTGAAGTCGTTGGCCCGTGGGCCTATGGTTGGGTCCCCGGTCCCCGTGGTTGGCAGCCATCACGCTGATGCAGCCTTCCTCGCGAAGCTTCTCCCGCTCGTTACGCTCATTAATGCTTCTCGGCGGATGAGTTTTGGCGGTATGGATTTTGTTTATAGCCGTGATGTTGATGATGCAGAAGACGAAGATGTCCCTGATGCTAATCTTCCTCCGCGGAATACTGACGTTGTTAAGGTGCGTTGTTTGTTTTCTTCGTATGTATGCCCCTACGTTTTCTTAAATAATGTTGATTATGCCAAGGAAAGGTGATGCCAATGGTTCTTTTATCATTACGTGTTGTAGGTGTGTAGAGGTAAGAAGATTAATCCCAAGCAATCATCGAATTCTCCCACCGAGGGTTCCTCTCATTTCGAGGATGTAAATAGTCCCGTGTGTGGTGATGAGGACTCTTCCGATAGGGAAGAGCGAATTGAGACTTCTCCGCCTGTTCAAGAAGGTGATGGTGATCGGGCAGTTGACGGTGGAGGTGATGATCCGGCCACTGGTGGTGGTCAGGGTGATCCAGCTATTGGTGGTGGTCAGGGTGATCCAGCCACTGGTGGTGGTCTAGGTGATTCGGCCACCGGTGGTGGTCAAGGTGACCCGGCCATTGGTGGTGGTCAAGGTGACCCGGCCACTGGTGGTGGTCAAGGTGACCCGGCCACTGCCACCGGTGGTGGTAAAGGTGATTTGATCTGCGGGTGGTATTGGTGGTGGCAACTCGTCTATTGGTGGTGGTGGAAATCATGCCGGGGGGGGTTACTAAGTCCAGTGTGAATGTTATAGATAAAGGTAAAGGAATTGTTCTTAGTAGTGGTGACAAGGATGGGGGTGCTTGTTATGAGTTCTCCTTTGGTAAGGTTTTATCTGGGAACAATCATTTGACATGTCCACGGTTATGGGGCTTGTTTTGACTTCACTCGCCTCCGGTGGTGATGATTGGAGTGTTCTCGAGGATAGCTGCGTTGGTGGCCCATCTGGCAGGTCTGATGCTGGGGTTTTGGTAGTGCCTTCCGAGGGTTTTGCTGGTACCTCCTCCACTGTTGGTGGGGCCTTGGTGCAAGGTAATGTTGGTGCTGCTCATGGTGGGAATACCTCGGACTCTCCCTTAGATGATTTCTCGCGATCCTTAGCTGCGGATGGCGATGATGCTGTTTTGGCGTGGCTGCGAAAGAAAAACTTGCTGGTTGTTCCTCATCCTGCCCCCGTGATTGAAGGGGAAAAGAGTTCGGATGCTTTTACTCGTAGGTACATGGAGTTAACCCCTGAGGAGGCGGTAGATCGAGGATGGGGTAAAAATCTCGTAGCCAGCGGGCTTGATCTTGTGGTGGATCCTCCCCTACCGTTGTCGACATGATGGCTATTGCCGATGGGTATCGCATACGTTACCCCCAGCAGCGGTTATTGGAGGTTTGTCCTGTTCTTTTTATCCCTGATTTCGTTCGACTATGATGTGAGCTAACTTCCCTCATTTTGCTGATAGATGATGAGAAGTGAGTATTGTAATCACCAACTTTACCGGCTCTTCAAGGCTAAATCTCTCAAGATAGAGGGGAAGCTTCGACATTGTGAAGAGACGCTTTCGAGTGTCGAGGCTTCGGTCTCCGCTAAGGATGAAGAAATAACCGATCTAAAGAGTTTGCTTAAGCGTAAGGAGCAGCAGGGCACGGAAGAGGCTCAGCTACGTTCTGAGTTGGCTCTGGTTAAGGCCAAGTTAGCTGTTGCTGAGAAAAACTCCTCATCCATTTCAGGTCTGCGCTCCCTCTTCTTTGGTAGTTTCCTGCTACTTATTTATTCTGAGTTTTCTCTTTCTTCCTCCTCCCGCCGTACTATCCTCAAAGGGGTGGAATCCCTGAATTGTTGTGGCTTCGGAGTGAGAGGGCTCGTCAAAAGGGTCGCATTGCTGAGTTAGTTGAAAAACTTAAGAGTGAGTCGGCTAAATGGAATGCCCGCGCGGATGTTCATAACGCGATGGTCGAAGAATGGCGTAAGAAAAAGCATTGCTTGGTAGATTTGCAAAATCGAAATAACCATGACCGCCATTTGTTCAACGGGGCTCTTTTATGGACGTGGGATAATCTTGAGAAAGCCCGCGGGCAGATTTCCTCCTTAGAAATTAAACTTAATGTTCTGGAAAACGAGCTGCGGCAAGCGCGGTCTTCTCATCCCTCGGATGTGCGGACCTATATGCAGCGTTTGGCCAAGGAGAGAGACGATGCTAGGGCAGAATGTAGTGCTCTCAGTAGTGCTCTGTCCGCGTCTCGAGCCGATGTGGCTCGTCAAAGTTGAGCGTGAGAGAGACTTAGAGGTGACTATGTATCGTCTTAACAAGGGGTTGGAATTGAAGAATGATGAGGTTAATCGACATCGTCATTCGGCTCGATGCTTCGAAATGACCCGAGCGCAAGTCGTATGCTCATAATCCGCAGTAGATTATGATAAGTTATCAAATGAATATGATTATGCCGCAGGTTGAGGGATTCCGCGGTTGATCATTGTGAAGGTATACGTCTTCGTCATCGAGTGTGCTTTGTATTGTATCCGATATAACTCACTGTCTTCTTTTACTGTTCGCAGAGCTCCAAGTACAGCTTAAAGCTGCAGATGAAAAGTTTGCCGAAGCTCAGGCTAAGGTAGTTCAACTGGAGGGTCAAGCTAGCTACCATCGCGGTCTAGCCTCGTCTCAGGATGAAACGTTGAAGCAAGCTAATCAAAGGATAGACCAGCTTTGTACTTCCTTAAATCAGGCTGAGATGAGGAGCGTAGCCATAGGTCTCATGGCCCGCAAACAACTGGCCGAAGAGATTAATAAGATTCTTGGTGAGATTGAGCTGGATCTCAAGAAAAACCATGGGTTAACCAAGAATTATACTCAAGGCCCCGCACTGCGCTCCCATCAAGTTCTTCCGGGCCCTCCTCGGGTGGTAGCGTTCCTTCATCGTCAAGGATAAACTCGCGGATAACGCTCCTACTCAATAGACCGTAGTTAGTATGCTAGGGATTGATCTCGGTTGCTTATCCTTTTTGGCGTTTTTGTTATTTTGCCTCGCCGGGCTTGTAATCAATCGCATGTATTAGATCAAACTTTGGTGTTTAAATCGATTTTGAATTTTGTTGAATTTATGTCTACCATCTTTAAATATAATGGAAAATTCCGCAGTTGTTTGTAACCCATGGATATCAATCTTTGAAGTTTGATAAAGTGTATTGTTCGTGCAACTCCGTAGGTTGGTATCCCCGAATCGTCTTGTGACCTTGCACCCCGTCCAGCTAACTCCTTGGCCAGAGGATCACTGGACGGTGGGGGTCTGGCCGACGTTTAAGGATGTACTCCATTAAGTTCGCGGCTTGTAATATTGCACGGATATCTCATTCTGTAAGAAGTCGCCTCCTGGTCATACACTTATAGACACTTACAGAGGAGTTCTGAGAGATTGCATGTGTATGCTCCGATATATTGCGTGTGTGTGTTTTGCAGGATATTGCCCGTATATTGTAGTGGGTATGATCCATGCTTTGTGCAGGATATCCCTCTTACTAAGTATAATGTCAATTCCTAATAATAGTAATTGTACAACGATTTACGTGGTTCGGCCTTAAGGCCTACATCCACGGGGTAACAATTGCATCGATATTTTATTAAGATGTGACATGGTTTTCAATGTACATTGTGTAAGTAGTATATACATGTGGTTCATATGGTATGTGTTTTATATAGGTTGTGGGTTTTGAATAAATTGAAATGTGCGTGGGTAATGAACGGGATATGATATTTGAAAATGAAAACTTGGATTGATTGAAAATTAAGGTGCGTTATTCCTTTGTCGAGATAGAAACATGTGGATTAGCAAGTCCATTTTCTTCTTCTGAAATGCGCACGCAGGTGATTGGTCATGGGTAGTATGGCTTGAGGTATTTGGCATTCCACGGATGCATGAGGATTTCCCCTTTCATATTACGCAGATAGTAAGAGCCATTTCCTGCGATGTCATGTATTATGTAGGGTCCTCCCCAAGTTGGTGCTAATTTTCCCCACTTTTTTTTCTCGCTGGTATTGGGGAATGGTCCTCAACACATACTGCCCTTCTACAAAATTCCTAAATTTCACTTTTTTGTTATATTCTCGGCTAGCCTGCGTTGGTAGTTTTCCATTCTTTGCAAAAGGTCGCTTCTCTTCTTTCTTCGAGGTCGTCGAGCCTTTCCAACATCATGTCCGTGGTGAGATTCTTTTCCTGTGCTTCGTCTTTGTAGTTGGAAGTAGAATTTCCGCAGGATGACTGTCAGCTCCGTAGGTGAGTAGAAATGGGGATTCTCCCAGTAGCCGATCTTCGAGTCGTCCTATATGCCCATAAAACGTTATGTAGCTGTTCACACCATCGTCCTTTGTACTCATCTAGTTGTTTTTTAAGAATGAGTGCCAAAGTTTTGTTTGTGGCTTCGCTTGTCCGTTGCTTTGTGGGTATATGGGGGTGGATTTGTTTTTCCGAATCTTGAAGGTGTCGAACAAAGCAAGTCAATATTCTTTCCTTGTAGTCATTTACCGTTGTCGGAGACTATCTCTGTGGGATGCCAAACCCGGGCAGATGATATTTTGAAAAATAAAAGTGAAGACGTCGAATCCCGAATTCTTGCAGTGCCTTTGCTTCTACCCATTTGTCGAAATAATCCGTTGCCACTATTAGGAATCTTCTTTTCCCCGTCCCCGATACGAGTGGGCCTACTATGTCGATACCCCATTTCCGAAGGGCCACGGACTATCAACCGAGTTCAACTTTGTAGCTGGGCGTGGATTCGTTTACCAAATCTTTGACATTCTTCGCATCTTTTCGCCATTCCGTCGCATCTCGGATCATGGTTGGCCAGCACAGCCCTGCGTCTTTGCCTTATCTGCTAGGGATCTCATTCCACCGTGATTCCCCGCGTCTCCTCTCGTGTATATCTTTTAAAACGACATGTCCCTCTGACGGGATAGGCAAGCGACGAAGTGGTCCGAGGAATGATTTTTGGTATAAGGCTTGGTCTCTTAGCTCGTACATCCCTACTCTTGACTGCACCTTCCTAGCCTCGTTTGGTGTCCTGGGGGAGCTTCCCTTCTTTGAGGAAAGAGTGGATTTCTCGATCTCCAATCTGCCTCTCCCGACTATAATCATCGTCTTCCTCCGCTTGTCGTGTAATGTCCTCGCCTGAAATCGTCGAATATGTATTCTCCGACATCCTCGTTAGAGATATCTTTCTCCTTAGGTTTGCGTTGGTTAGCCGTGCACGTTTCGGGAGTTTGATGGATGGTTCGTACACTCTTGTTACCTTGATTGCTTTGACATCTTCGTTTTTAAGCATGGACGATATATATGCCGAGCATCCGCGTGTCTAAGCTCCTTTCTCGCGCAGATGTCGGAAATTGATTTTTGGTACTTGGGAGGCCAATGTTTGCACTAGAGCCATGTATGCCATTAGTGTTTTGTCGTACACATTGTATTCGTAGCCTATCCGCCGTATCATCGGTTGTGAGTCGCTTGTTACCCGCACTTCTTGTATCCCTAATTCAATTATCAAGCGGAGAGCATGGATCACTCCTTCATATTCTACGATGTTATTGGTATGGCCTTCGAATTCCAATCAATGCGTGCACAACTCGTCCCCGTGGGTGTGGTGATGACAATGCCTATCCCTCGCGCCCTCTCTATTTTTGGAGCCATCAACAAAGACCTCCCACCGCCGTGGGTTCACTGCTCAAAAATATTATTTGGCTCGGTTTTTCTATTTCGGGGCGCCCATAGCCTTCCATCCTTGTATGCGTACTTCTTCTTCGTCGTCCAAAGGCAGTGTCCGCTAGAAAGTCCGCTAATACTCGCGATTTCTCGGGAGTGTTGGAGCTCATAGTGGATGTTGAATTGGTCGAGGTACGTGCTCCATTTTGCTATTCGTCCTACCTTTCCCGCCCTTTGAGGATGGTCTCTAAGGGTGCCCGACATGGGATCCGTATGTCATGTGTTAAGAAGTACGTTCTCGCCTTTAAAGTAGACCATACGACGGCTAGGATTAGCTGTTCGATTCTCGTATAGTTCCGTTCATGGAATTGTGGTCTTGCCGACGTAGTAGATCGGTTGCTCCTCCTTCGTACGGGTTCGACGAGCACCGCGCTTTATCGCGTCTGCCTCGTTGTCGCAATGTAGAGTGCCAAAACTTCCTCGTGGTCCGGTTTATGAAGGATGGGGATTTCTCGCTAGGTATTGCTTAATGCCCAAAAAGCTTCTTCGCATTCTCGTCGTCCATTCAAATTTAGTCCCTTTTTTCAAAGATGTTGAAGAAGAGTTTGCACCTATCCGAGGATCTTGATATGAATCTTCCCAGAGTCGCTAGGGATCCATTGAGCTTTTGTACCTCTTTCAGTTCTTCGGAGATGGCATGTTTGTTATGGCTCGGATTTTTGCTGGATCTACCTCAATGCCCCTTTTTGTCACCAGTGTATCCAAGGAATTTTCCCGAGGTCACCCCGAAAGTGCATTTTTCCGGTTTACCTTCATGTTGTGCTCTCTCATAGCTCCGAAGATGTCCTTCAGTCCCGGTGGTGGTTCTTTCTTACTCGCTTTTTACGAGCATATCGTCGACGTAAACCTCTAAAGTCCCGCCGATCCATGGCTTGAAAATAGCATCGACCATCCTTTGGTACGTTGCTCCGCGTTTCGGAGCCCGAAAGGCATTCTTACGTAACAATAAAGACCATGGGGTGTGTAAAATGCAAGTGTGTTGTTCTGGTCTTCTTCTCGCAAAAATAGTTGGTTGTATCGGAATATCCGTCCATGAATGACAACTCTTCATATCCTTCTACCGGTCGACTAGCCGGTCAATGCCGGGTAATGGATAACTATCCTTTGGGCATGCTTTGTTCAAAGTTGGTGAAGTCGATGCACGCATTCCCGACCCCTCCATTTTTCTTTGGTACTATTACCATGTTGGAGATCCACGTGGGGTATTTGACTTCTTTTATAAAACCGGCTTCTAATAGCTTTCGTAGTCTGTTTCTACCGCTTTGTGATGCTCGTGGCCACCTTTCGTATCTTTTGTCGCACAGGGGTGTGCTGGTTTAATGCGCAGCTCATGTCAGATCGTCTTTGGGTCTATTCCGCATATCGGATAGTTTCCATGCGAAGATGTCCGCGTATTCCTTTAGTAGTGTTATCGCCGAAGCTTCGCGTTCTCCGTCCATTAGAGTTCCTATTTTGATCTTTCTTGGATTCTCGCTCCGTCCCTATGTTGATTTCTTTACCGCCTCCAAGGATGTGAAAGTGGGCTTTGTTCCCCTGTGTGGGGAATTTTCTTTAATTGCTATTTGGTAGTCTCATTTTTCGTCCCGATTAACCTTTGATGTTGAGGCCTCCGTGTTTCCTACAGAGTTCCTTTAGACAAGCTTTTCCCCGAGATTTCCTCCGGATATTCGTCGATGGCTTTGTCTTTGGATACCGCCTTGCTCCGAGCCTTGCGGGTTTTCCTTTCTCATCTTCTTCGTTGTTGAGTTGTATTTGCATCGCGTGGCATTCTTTTACTTAAGCTTGATCACCCTTTATCTCCATTATTCCTGGGGAGTGGGAAATCTAAGGTATTGATGGTAGGTAGTGCGACTCCCTTGAGCTTGTGGACCCATCTTCGTCCAATAATGGCATTATAGGGCGAAGGCGTGTTCACCACGCTAAAGCGAGTGTCGACTTTCATGGGGCCCGCATCCACTTGTAAGACAATATCCCCCGTGGGCTTCGTAGCCGTGCCATTGAACCCGTAGATGGTGTAGTGTGAAGTCGTGGAGTTGCTCATCGTTAAGCTCCATGCGTTTGAATGTATCGTAAAACAAGACATTTACGGAGCTTCCTCCATCGATGAGGATTTTCCTTATGTTGCATCCCGCGATTGGCAATGTGAGGATTAATGGGTCATTGTGATCTTCCATGTCGTCCTCAATATCATCGGCTTCAAAAATCAGAGGTGCGTTCATCCACTCCTCGTGCTCTTCCACTTCCTTCCCATTTATACTGTAAAGCTCACAAAGTAATCTTCAAATTGCTTTCTCGCCTCGTTTTCCTATTTGCGCCGTTAGGGTTGGCTCTTTGCTTTCCGAGCAGGATATAGAGTTCAATGTGCGATTACCCTCGGGTAGTTGGACCCGTTTGTTTGCGTTTGGCTCTATCTTCCATTCCACCTTTTCCACATATTTTTTGAGATCCCCCGCATCTATCGCCTTTTGTACTCGCTATCTTGAGATTTTTGCATTTCTCTGTCGTGTGTCCGTAGAAGCAAGTGGAAATCGCAAGACTCTTTGGATTCTCGCCGAGGTCGGCGGTTGTTCCCTTTAGACCAGGGCCGGCCTAAGTCTTCGCGACCCTTGATCTCCTTTAGTATGCGCGGATAGTCGGTGTTGAGTTTCGTATAGACTCGGTCTTCAAATTTTCGCCACTCCTTTTGTGATCGTCTTTTCGATCCTTTTGGTGTGGGCTAGGCCTCGTGTACTAGTTCCGCGGAATTTGTCCGTGGGGTTCGTTGTGTCTGCGCTCGGGGATTATCTTTTTGAATTTCTTCCAACCTCGCATGTTTTTCAATGATTATTCTTAAATCTCCCTCAGTGGTTGGGGAGGTACCGTGGATTTCAACAAACAACGGACTCATCCTGTCAAGCCCCCATTTGTACGCTTAATACTCACCACGGGATCCACATGTCCAATGGCCCGACATACCCGGGTGCCATCTATCCGTGTATTCTCGAATGGATTCCCCGTACTTAATAGCAAGTGAGAAGAGCTTGTCCATCCTCGTGTTCACAACTTTGTTGTACATGTAGGTTGCCAAGAACTTTTGGTGAGCCGATCATATGAATCAATGCACCCGGCTTGAGGTTATCAAACAAAGATAACGCGGATCCTTTCGTGCTCGAAGGGAAATATCTCGCATAGTATAGCCTCGTCGTAATCCCACCCGGCCATTACCCCGTTGTAATATCGTAGATGAGCCGAGGGGTCCGCACCCGTCATAACATTCAAAGGTCGGGACCGGACATTTTTGCGGAATGGTAGCCGTAGCCAACCTGTCGTGCAAGGGGGTAGTGTTGGCCTCCTTCATATCTCTTTTCTAGTCTTCCACCTCCTTGCCTCGGTCTTGAGTTGATTGATCTCGCTAGCATTTCCGCGCGGAGGTTCTCCATTGCCAAACAATGCTCGTCCTGAATGGAAGACCGTGTCTTTCTTGTGGGTTGTGATGTTGTGGCCTCCTCCGTGTCGTAGTAGTCCGGAATTTCTGGTCGGTAGTCTGGATCAGACCTTCTACTGTTCCGCGCATCTCTTTGGGGTATCCTTCTTCGGTTAGTTGTTGCAGGAATGTTTTCGAAGATCGTCCCTCGGTCCCTGTTCTGTACCGCTGAGTTAGCTTCGTCGTGCTGATTCGCTAGTTCAGAGCTTCGGAGGATCTTCTCTCTTAGTTGCTGATTTTCTTGAGCTAACAGAGGCTACCGCATCCGCGTACGTTAGTTGATTCCTCTGTAGCTCCTCCAGTTGTGCCAATATTTGCGCTGTTTGGTTCGACGCTTGATTGGGGATTCCTTCCTGTAATTGAGCTTGCCCCTCGGGGATCGTGGTATTGATTTCTCCCATTAATGGCACGTCCGGCTCGATTATTCCGTTGGATCCTGCCGGTGGTTGTTCGTCTTGTTCGTTGTCCGGCGGCATCCCATAGGGATGGTTCTGGATCACTGACTCGGCTATAGCCTCCCGAGGTTCTACTGGCCCGGTAAGTGCACTGGTTACTTTGGAAGCAATCACTTGAGAAACCCCTTGTTTGATGCAAGCAGCTCTTGCCGCCGCAGCCTTCTTTGCCTCCACCGCGATGTTTCCCGCATCTAAGAGCCACGTGCTTTCCGCACTTGGGCCTCGCATGTTGTCCGCGGGCTGTGCGTCCTTCGCCCTTTTGTCTACTCCTTGTTACCGTTGGTGTGGTCCTTGGAGTGTCTCTTGGTGTTATCTTTGTCTTCCCCGTATCTTTGTTACTTTCCATTGCAATAATCTGCACAAAGGACATGGGAGGTAATCCGAGACCCAAAAGTCCGCGGGTCGGCCGTTAGTTCGACTTTGATTTCATAAATTCGATTTCTAGTGGTAATGAGTGTACTCGGGAAGTTAGTTTAGTGAATAGTACGAAAGACATAGACGGATGCGGATTTAATCGAGATAAAATTCATGGGTCGTTATTTGCAAAAAAGCCCAAATTTTTTGGTAGAAATTGTGTTTGAAATTCTAGTTAAAACCTAGATTTGTTGGTAGAAAACACAATAGACATGAATATGTAAAAACGAGTCTAAGAAAACGAGTCTAAAACCCAGATCCGTTTGTTTAAAGGTCACATAATGCTCGGATCCGTTGGTAGAAAACATAGTAGTCGTAAAAAACGAATCTAAGAATGTGTCCATTTGCGTTTTTAAATAAAAATTTTTGAGGTTGAGGTCAGAAGTCACAGAAAAGATAAATCTTTTATCGGGACAAGGTCCCCTGCTTCTAGCGCCAAATTGTGAACACGTGAATCGGGTCTCTATTCCACGTGATCACAAACAATCTTTATAAGAACTGAATACGTGCATTGAGGTGTAAGAAGTGTATAATATGCCTAGGAGGATGATGATTCATAGATTCCAAACCCCTCTAGCTTGTCATGATCTCATCATCATCCCCCAAGGTTTTAGGTCTGAGATATGAGTATGTAGATGAAACTATCAAAGGCAAAAATGTAAAAGAGACAGAGGTTTACGTGGTTCAAGACTAAGGCTTACATCCACGGGTCCTGAAGAGATTTCCTATAAGATAAACAGTTACAAAGATGATCACAAGATCATGTGGCCATCGACCACTTGAGCTAAAACTCTCACTTACTTCTCCCTATTCTCTCTCCTCCCTCTCTTTCGATCCCCCCTCAGTGGAGGGGGGATACATATTTATAGCTAAATTTGGTGGGTCCTACTGACAATGAGCTGTTGAGATCTTATCTTCTTGTGTTCTGTGCATGGTACGCGGACTTGAATATTACCCGGGCGTGGTCCGCGGACTTCTATGTCACCCCGCGGCTTCTACTATATCCCGATTCATCACGCCGATCAACCCTCGTTTCCATCCGTTGGTCGTCCAACACGTGTTCTCCGAGCTACATTAAATGCGGTGGTTGAGAGCGGTCCACCCACGCCGAGTGGTGTCGGGTCCTCTTGTCATGTCTATGTCGGGCTGGACTACCTCTCGACCGTTGATCATGTCTTACCTCGTGATGGGTTAAGGCCATCCTTTGGTGCTACGCGGACTACCTATCTCGGTGCCCTTTATTTCTGACCGTTGGTCTTGACAAATGGCACGTTGTCTGAGTGCCACGGATGCCCCTATGTGTCATCCTTTGAGTAATGTCATCCACGTGGACCCTGTTAGTGCACGTGGCAATGGAGATAAATAAGTGTACTTACAACTAGAACCCCGGATTCGAATGTAATCAAATTTATTATATCTAAACGGGTAAGCCATTTCAACAACTTCATAGTTACTTGATTTTGATAATGATATTGAAGCATAATCTATAGAGCACAATGTCTTCTCCGCGTCAACAAAGATTAGCTTACCTACAGCATTATTAAGATGATACTCGATGAAGTTAGGGCTAGATATTATATAACGCCAAAACTTGCAAACACACTTACTACTTAAGATGGATTCCACACTGGTAACTTCAGAAAGATATCATGTATAACCTCTTCTAGTAAGTTTGACATAGCTACGTGCCGCTTCTCCGCCACATATATATATATGTGGGTAGAGGTTGGCAAAAACTACTTTTTTTCATGAAGAACCCGCCGCTATACAAAGATGGATGGTGTGGCTAGCACTCAACCCTGATGCGTATTGGACAATCCAACAAAAGTATTGGACATATTCAGTCTAAGTGGCAATGAAACCAAATTGGGGCGGTGGCGCAGTTGGCTAGTGCGTAGGTCTCATAGCTATATATAGAGTGATCCTGAGGTCGAGAGTTCGAGCCTCTCTCGCCCCAATACCTTTTTTTTTTTTTAAGCTTTTTTTGAGCCTCTCTCTCTCTCTCTCGCTAGAACTTGATTTTAAACGTCAATGAATTGGGCCCTGGACTGGAGGTAGTATTCTGCTTTTCTGTGTCCACTCATTCCTGTGGATCTCGCTCATTCCTTGCTCACCTAAAACACCCCCCTTTTTTAATTACAAAATCAAAATGGAACATTAAACAACAGCAGCAAAGAATTACATACAGTGAGTGAAACAATATGATCATTTCCATTCCTAAAACCCTTGTTTCTTCTTCTCTGTATATTACTTCCAAAAGCTTCAATCTTTCTCAGTCACAAAAATACACTTCAGACAGATACTTTAATGGTAATTTTTTGTTCTTTTTTAACAGACCCATTATTTTCAGTTAGTGAATTTTATTTGTGTTTTGTTTGATTTGGAAATGGGTTTTTTCAGTGTCTAATAGAAATGGAGGGCAGAAGAAATTGATTTTCAGAGATTCTAAGAAATGGGTTTCTTCTAATGAGCTTTGTTTTAGAATGGTTTCTCAGCTTCTGATGGATTGAGTTTGGATTCTTCAGATGATTCTGATTTCATTAAGAAAAGGTATCTACTTTTTTTTTTGCTTCTTTTCTGAATTGAATTTGATAATCTTGATTCAGTTACTATTGGGATTTTCTATTAGTTTAGTATGGATACTTTGATTAGAGTAGGAGTAGAATTATATTTTGTTATGGTAATCATGCAGAAATGTTGTGGATCACATTACTTTGCTGAAAGCAAAAGAGGGTTTATCGGACGAAGATGAGAAAGATATGTTGGATCATCTTTACACATCTCAGTATCAGATGGGTGGAATTATTGCAATTTCTTTAGGTGAGGTCTTAACTTACCTTTATAATAAGTTTCTGCCTTTTGCTTCATGAAAGATTGTTTTATGTGTGTATATTAGGCTAGTTTTCGGGGTGTTTTAAGATTTGAACTTCTGTGAATGACACCTAAAGTATTGTGCATATGTGTATATTGGATGGAATTCATTTATTTAGAATTTTAGATGTCTTATTCAATTCTTTAGGCTGTGTCCGGAATCAGAACCCTGATGGTTACACTCACGCGGTATACATGCGCTTCCAAGGAAAGGAAGATCTTGCAAAGTTTTATGAGAATACGTTCTACTTGGGAGTTCTTAAGGACCATGTCATGCCTTACTGCCATGTACGCCCTTCCATGTAAACACTCACTTATTCTCTTGTTTATATCTTATTTCAGTTTAGAATTGACGTGCCATTTTAGTTAGTAGTTGTAGTCTTAATTGGAGCCGTTGTTTGCACTTACCATTGATATCTTTTCTTTAGGAATTGCGTTATGTGGATTACGAAGCTGAAGTAGAAGATGACATTCTGTCCATATTCCGGAAAGGACAGGTTGATTTTCTGATGCATACTTATCATGAATTTTATTTTACTGTAGTCAATAAGAAGTAACAATTATCACTATAAGTCTTATAACAATAAGGGTGTTTTACAAAATGGTCACACTATCGCTAATTGATTTACAAAATGATCACACTTTAAATTAGTGTTTACAAACATGTATTTTTCCATCCGACACAAAGGAAATGAAAAAAAACGGTAAAGTATCTGACTAATCTACCCCTTGGTCTCTTATAATCGTGGTAGTTGAACCATGGTTAACATACGACTATGTGGCGAGATCTATGCATCCGTGGCACTCCACCGGCACCCGACATCCGTGGCACTCCACACGGCTTTTTGACAGACTTGTAGACGTGGCAATCCACCGGCACTGTTACACGTGGCGTTTTCTATGTGGTTAGAAATGTGACCGTTCCCAACGGCTTGATCTAACTTTCTCTTCACTATAAAACCACACACCTGCAGACAACACTCATTCATCATCCACAATCCTCATATACTGATATGCTTGATCTAACTTTCCCTTCACTATAAAACCACACACCTGCAGACACAGCTAACACTCATTCATCATTCACAATCCTCATATACTGATATGTTTAGAATGGGTGGTGGAAAGATGGAAGAATATTGCAAAGCTTGATTCGGGGAGACATCAAGTAGCAACAACAAGATCGTGACATCAACAACTACTGTTTAATGTGTGAGAAAGGAATGCATGAGGCAATAGACATCCATGGATCTATTCTAGATGCAAAATGGTACCTTGTAATGGTTTGAGGAAGTTGTTGAAAGCCGAAACAAGTGATCATCCGGTGAGAAGTTCTTCACCTGCTCCATATGCCCATACTTTGAGTGGTTTGCGAGATGCTACAACACTGGAAAAGCAATGCAAATTCGACTTCCATCTCCACTTTTCGCTTTGCTTGCGGTGACAAAAGCCATACAAAAATCAATGTCCATGGGCTAATCAACCTGCAAGAAAAAGAAATGTAAGGGCACAAAGAACATTAAATATATGTAAAAATGAACATAACTATGGAATAGCTTACCTCAAATGTTCCAACTGTCTGTAGTTTCAATGGCTTTACGATGCTCTTTTCCATGAAACCAAAGCCGCAACCCTAAAAATGGCGAACTATGCAAGCAAATAGGCAATCTAAATATGTAAAATGTAATCGGTGACAATCAATAAAGACATGAAATTAAGTTAATTACATATATTACCCATTAATAATTACTTAATATAAGTCTTCTTAAGTTAAGTTAACTGCAAAACAGATCAAATGAAATCCATTGTAACAAGCACCATAAACATCCATTCAAACAATAAACCGAACTAAACCCAACACAACATCCATTCTAACTACCCAACAAAGACAACATCCATTCTAACTACCCAACAACAACTAGTCTTCATTGAGTAGCAAGAGAAGGTCACCTTCTTTGGTTTAGGGATTGTGAAGGTCGAGAGAGAGTCTGAGACAACCCAACAGCACCACTGATGGTTTGGCTCAATGTCTGTCATTACAGATCTACCACCAGACCTACCTCCCCTAGAACCCCGCCACCTCTAGATCCATATGATGCATATGTAGGTTGAGTAGATGAAGCAGATGTAGGCCGAGAAGATGATCCAAAGGCAAGGCCGAGAACTTGATGCGGTAGTAGGATGAGAAGATGATGCACGAGTAACCTCTCCCACCTCTTCCCCTCTTACTTGCCCTTCTACTGGTACTAAGCTCACGGATGCGGGTAAGTAGTCTTGTGAGTTCCTCCTTCTACCATAGTTTCTCTGTCTTTTAGTTTTTGGATTGGATCCAACCGGTGCACCAAAGACATGTCCTCTGTTGTGACCGGAGCATCTTGCATCTCTTACAAGTTCTGACCACCTTCTGACTATGAGGTTCATCATGTGCTCTCTTCCTTTTCTTGCAAGGCCTCCCTGGTTTCCTCATATCAATGGGTGGGTTGATTTCTACCAATGGCTGCAAAATGAAATGAGAAGGAAGATAAAGATAAGCATCTATAAAGTATATATAAACAAATGAAAACCCTAAACTTAAACTATTGTTTTCCCAAAAAGCAGAAGATTCCCTACAATAATATTGTTAAATGACATCAAAAAACATTAAAGGACAGAGGGAAAAATGACAAAATGTGAAAAGTTAAAAAAGAATCACATCATACCTCAGGCCACTCTTCTCTTCCAATCAGTAACCTCATCTCAGGTGCATAAATTGCCTTGTAAGATTCCACATGATAGTACTTGCTGCAATAACTGCATAAATAACCACAACAATAATAAGTGATAAATAGGTAACCATTATCACTAACAACCCAAAAATAAATGTACAACAACTAAAACAGATGCATTAAACCAGGGCAATAATAAGTGTAGTAGGTTATAAATCTCACTCTGCCCAATTGATTCTCATGTCCATCAGCACACACACTGCATGTTGACATACAAAGCCTCTAAGTTGCCATTGAAGACATGAACAAGTTTTCTCAACCACATCAACATGAAAGACAGCATTGGTCTTTGAAGTCACTTCATATAACTTGTCAATAATAGCTCCATTAACCCTGAATGCTCCACAACACTTCTGCATCTCATCAATCAAGTCTTGAGAAGTTGGCACCAACTTACCATCTTCCCAATTTGCACTCAAATTTCTTCTTTTGTACATAGTACCCATAACTAGCTGGCCATACATCATTCCAAGGGCACAAATAGGCTTGTCTCTCATAGGTTTAACCAAGTTGTTAAAGGACTCTGAGAAATTGTTGTTTAGATGCTCACAACATGCAGATGGGTTAAAGAAAGCCCTAGACCATTGTTCTGGTTTTTCCTTCATCATGTAAGCTGCAGCAGCTGGTGACAACTTGATCAGATCATCCATATTGGCCTACACATACCATAAATAAGATTAATAATTAAATGCAAATCCATTATTAACATGACTCCAAAATGTCGACAACCGTGAATTAGGAAGAGAGATTACCTTCCGGTGTCTCTCCTTGTAGCATTTTGCAAAGATTATATACAAGGTAGTGCAGCTTTGATCCTTTGAAGTGACTCTTAAAGTTCTTGAACATATGACTGGTTGAAAACATATCACAATAGTTAGAGTTCTTAAATAGTAAGTGTTTAAAGAATAATAAGGTTTTCTTTAATAATGTAAGACTCAAGAAGGCAGTATCTTTTGAAATGTTCTTTGAAAACCTCATCCAATGACTCTTGAAGACCTTTTTGTCTGTCTGAGATAAAGGTTATCTTCCCAGATGGATGGTCTTCAATAAGTGGCAGCAACTCTTTCATAAATAGGTGCCAGTTTTCACCACATTCATTCCTTACCACCTTTATGGCTAGAGTAACAATCCCATTCTGTCCATCTAAACCTCGTAGCCTGCCATTAGACATCCACCATGTTTTCCAGTCAAGTGGCAGGCATCAAAACCAATGAATGGTCTACCACCATCCTTCCATCCTTGAATTGGTGCTGCAAATGCAATCATCATGGACTCAAAACATTTGTCCTCACTGAAACAAACATAATCATAAGACATAAGTTAGCATAGTATTTTATGTGGTTATACATAATACATAACCATTACATAGTACTTTTACTATAACAAATAAACTCTTATTAAAGTTAGATTCAAACTCACCTTCCAAATGAGTAATTTGCAAATGCAGATCCAGGATTAGTTGCTTTTACCATGTCACAAAAGGTCGGAATCAAACTTATAAGATTCATCATAGCTCCCATTCGGTCTTTCTAAAGTCATAGTTCTTGCTCTCCAAGCAACATGATATGGAACATTGGTGTTGTGAGTAGTAAAAAATTGATCTTTCGGTGCATATGGAAGTGGCATTGCATCTCCTCTCTTTATCTTGTCATACAAATACTCAAAGAACAAATTCTCGCATTTCGCTTCTATTCCCGGTCTTCGATTAGGTGCTACATGTATGCTTTAAGTTGAACCTCCTCACAAGTAAAAGTTGGTTCCCCTGGTAACACTTGCCCAGATAAAGAACTTGCAGTGTTGAGATTTATTGAACCCGCATATTACTTTAATCCTATCATTGTCATTGGGCTTCAACTTGTAATTGGAATCTCTTCTTAATGGCATAACCCCTTAAGTGCTTCTTGAAGTCATCTTTGTCCATAAACTCCATTCCCACAAACATTGTGTCAACATCAACCATGAGTAATGTATTCCCATCAAGCATCGTGAAACAAATCTCCATTGCCATCCGCATCAATATCTCGGACCATGTATTTGCTCAAACTGGTTGTACCAGGGATGAGGTTTCTGATGAGTTGGCTCATTACCACATACATTGTGTCCTTTTACTTCTGTTACACCTACATACACATAAGGACTTGGTTTGTCAATTCTTTTATATGGAAGCAAAACAGACTAATGCCATGATTAAAACTAAAATTACCAAAATATAACCAAATAAGCTACACAATTACCTTCAGAGCTTGAACTGTCCTCACCACTATTGTACTCCTCATTACCCTTAGCATCATAAGGAACAATTGCTTTTCCTTTAGGATCCTCTTGCTCACCTTCCTTCTCCACAACACTTGCTTGTTCTTCATTGACTGCTTCCATATACTGCTTTGGATGTACAGAGTCAACCCACTTGTGGTCCTTAAAGTAATTGTTGACAAAGTCACAGTATACACCAACTCCCATTTCATCAAGTATTAAACTGACTACTAGGATCATCATTGGGATGACAAACATCTTGAGATCATTAGGTAGTTGAATGTTCTCATACTCCCTTTCACTTTGGAGTGTCTCAAAGCACTTAAGACAAAATTCTCATAATCATCATCATCAACATTCACATACTCATCCATATTCTTAAATAACCTCTTACTACCGCTAGAACCTCCAAAGAATCGCATCAATGAGATCTCTTAATTATCCTTGGACTCCTTCCGACTCTGATGTGGTGATGTAATGCATGTTAACTTCTTCTTTGGTGTGGCAAACATCTCTGGATCAAGTCTTACTGGTGAAGAAGTCCAAGGATAATTAAGAGATCTGTTGATGCAGTTACTGGAGGTTCTAGAACTTCTTATAACCTTGGATGGTGTTGAGTCCCTGTGGTTTGATATACCGAAGTTTCAAAGACATCCATCACCAGGAGGCACAATCCTATCACTAACATTGCACCATAAATTTACATACCCTTCCTCAAAGAATGACCTTATCCCCACATCTCATACCAATGTGAATCATTAACCATATATTCTGGTTTATCATTACCAATCCAAATCACCTCAACCTTCTTATTTGGTGCTAATTTAAAAGATGCATGAACTTTATCACAAAATGCCTTCAACCCACCAGAATTAACATCCACATTATCAAAATATTGAACCTTATTAGTCCAAAACCATTCTACCCTAAAACTCCTAGTTGGGTACTTCACATACTTCCTACACAAAATTGAATTGACAATGAGTGAATAATTACCAAGTCTTTACATATAACAATAAAAATCTATTCAATTTTATGCTGAAATTCCCAAATCCCCAATTTTAGAAAATTAGGGTTTATGAAGAAAACCCCAATTAAAACAAATTTAGGGCTTATCAGTAAAAACTCAAAATTCAGAAATTTTGCGTTTATGAAGAAAACCCATATTACCACAAAGAAATCTAGGGTTTATTAGTTAAAAATCAAAATTCAGAAAATTACAGTTTTTGAATCGAGTTGATAATCTGCAAAAATAGTATAACGAGGAAGGGTATTTACCTGGTGATGTTTGTAAACATCTTGATGGAGAAAAAAATATCACTGATTATCTTCACAGATCCATAACTGATGTGCACAAATCTCTAAACTCGTATTTCGGTTTACAAATTATGCAGATCTATCTGAATAGGAAAAGATATTGAAGAAATCTCAGAAGAAACGGATCGATCTGTACTGGTTCATGGGATCTCCATCATCTTCTCCATTTCTTCAGAGAAGAAGCTATCAAACAGAGGCGACAAGAAATGATTTGGGAAATGGATGTTTCTCGTATTTGTGTTAGGTTTTCTTTGGTCACGATCCAACGTGCTACATTTTTTAGAGATTTGTTCATCGAGCCCACACGTGCAAATCCCACGACTCAGGGGTAATCAGGTAACTTAACATTCCGACAAACGTCGGGTAGTGACATAACTCTACGAGCTACATGTCTAGTGACCGTTTTGTTAATACTTTGTAAAGTGGGATCGATTTGTAAACCGGAATAGTAAAGTGTGACCTTTTTCGATCCCCTCTCAGTGGAGGGGGGGGATACATATTTATAGCTAAATTTGGTGGGTCCTACCGACAATGAGCCGTTGAGATCTTATCTTCTTGTGTTCGTGCATGGTACGTGGACTTGAATATTACCCCATGGGCGTGGTCCGCGGACTTCTATGTCACCCCGCGGCTTCTACTATATCCCGATTCATCACGCTGATCAACCCTCGTTTCCATCGTTGGTCGTCCGACACGTGTTCTCCGAGCTACATTAAATGCGGGTGGTTGGAGCGGTCCGGTCCACGCGAGTGGTGTCAGTCCTCTTGTCATGTCTATGTCAGTTGGACTACCTCTGACCGTTGATCATGTCTTACCTCGTGATGGGTTAAGGCCATCCTTTGGTGCTACGCGGACTACCTATCTCGGGTGCCCCTTTATTTTCGACCGTTGGTCTTGACAGATAGCACGTTGTCTGAGTGCCACGGATGCCCCTATGTGTCATCCTTTGAGTAATGTCATCCACGTGGACCCTGTTAGTGCACGTGGCAATGGAGATAAATAAGTGTACTTACAACTAGAACCCAGATCTGAACAGAATCAAATTTATTATATCTAAACGGGTAAGCCATTTCAACAACTTCATAGTTACTTGATTTTGATAATGATATTGAAGCATAATCTATAGAGCACAATGTCTTCTCCGCGTCAACAAAGATTAGCTTACCTACAGCATTATTAAGATGATACTTGATGAAGTTAGGGCTAGATATTATATAACGCCAAAACTTGCAAACACACTTACTACTTAAGATGGATTCCACACTGGTAACTTCAGAAAGATATCATGTATAACCTCTTCTGGTAAGTTTGACATAGCTACGTGCCGCTTCTCCGCTTCTGCTAGGGTTGACATAGCTTCGCGCTGCTGCTCTTTTTTGCGTATGGAATTAGGTTTTCCAAGCAGACCGTCCACATATATATATATGTGGGTAGAGGTTGGCAAAAACTACTTTTTTTCATGAAGAACCCGCCGCTATACAAAGTTGGATGGTGTGGCTAGCACTCAACCCTGATGCGTATTGGACAATCCAACAAAAGTATTGGACATATTCAGTCTAAGTGGCAATGAAACCAAATTGGGGCGGTGGCGCAGTTGGCTAGCGCGTAGGTCTCATAGCTATATATAGAGTGATCCTGAGGTCGAGAGTTCGAGCCTCTCTCGCCCCAATACCTTTTTTTTTTTTAAGCTTTTTTTGAGCCTCTCTCTATCTCTCTCGCTAGAACTTGATTTTAAACGTCAATGAATTGGGCCCTGGACTGGAGGTAGTATTCTGCTTTTCTGTGTCCACTCATTCCTGTGGATCTCGCTCATTCCTTGCTCACCTAAAACACCCCCCCCTTTTTTTAATTACAAAATCAAAATGGAACATTAAACAACAGCAGCAAAGAATTACATACAGTGAGTGAAACAATATGATCATTTCCATTCCTAAAACCCTTGTTTCTTCTTCTCTGTATATTACTTCCAAAAGCTTCAATCTTTCTCAGTCACAAAAATACACTTCAGACAGATACTTTAATGGTAATTTTTTGTTCTTTTTTAACAGACCCATTATTTTCAGTTAGTGAATTTTATTTGTGTTTTGTTTGATTTGGAAATGGGTTTTTTCAGTGTCTAATAGAAATGGAGGGCAGAAGAAATTGATTTTCAGAGATTCTAAGAAATGGGGTTCTTCTAATGAGCTTTGTTTTAGAGTGGGTTTCTCAGCTTTTGATGGATTGAGTTCAGATTCTTCAGATGATTCTGATTTCATTAAGAAAAGGTATCTACTTTTTTTTGCTTCTTTTCTGAATTGAATTTGATAATCTTGATTCAGTTACTATTGGGATTTTCTATTAGTTTAGTATGGATACTTTGATTAGAGTAGGAGTAGAATTATATTTTGTTATGGTAATCATGCAGAAATGTTGTGGATCACATTACTTTGCTGAAAGCAAAAGAGGGTTTATCGGACGAAGATGAGAAAGATATGTTGGATCATCTTTACACATCTCAGTATCAGATGGGTGGAATTATTGCAATTTCTTTAGGTGAGGTCTTAACTTACCTTTATAATAAGTTTCTGCCTTTTGCTTCATGAAAGATTGTTTTATGTGTGTATATTAGGCTAGTTTTCGGGGTGTTTTAAGATTTGAACTTCTGTGAATGACACCTAAAGTATTGTGCATATGTGTATATTGGATGGAATTCATTTATTTAGAATTTTAGATGTCTTATTCAATTCTTTAGGCTGTGTCCGGAATCAGAACCCTGATGGTTACACTCACGCGGTATACATGCGCTTCCAAGGAAAGGAAGATCTTGCAAAGTTTTATGAGAATACGTTCTACTTGGGAGTTCTTAAGGACCATGTCATGCCTTACTGCCATGTACGCCCTTCCATGTAAACACTCACTTATTCTCTTGTTTATATCTTATTTCAGTTTAGAATTGACGTGCCATTTTAGTTAGTAGTTGTAGTCTTAATTGGAGCCGTTGTTTGCACTTACCATTGATATCTTTTCTTTAGGAATTGCGTTATGTGGATTACGAAGCTGAAGTAGAAGATGACATTCTGTCCATATTCCGGAAAGGACAGGTTGATTTTCTGATGCATACTTATCATGAATTTTATTTTACTGTAGTCAATAAGAAGTAACAATTATCACTATAAGTCTTATAACAATAATGCATTGAATTAGGACAGGAATTCAATTACGGTCTGGAGTTCATGCTTCTAATTTCAGTTGCGGAGAGTGAACGTGGTGAGCCCATAGAAGACGCTTTGCTTGCGCATGCAAATTTGGCCAGGGATTTTCCATCCTTGATTGTACAATTTACTCAAGGTGTGTTTAGATTAAAAACTGAAAATATCCATAAAGTGTGTTGCTTTGCGCCTCCAGTTGTCTCATTGGATACAAATACTGCTTTTGGTGCACATCCTTATCTATTTCTTGATTTTTTTAATGTGATGCCATACTTGCATCCTTGCATACTATATTTTCAGGTTCCAATTTCAACCTCAGCAGTAAAGAATACTCACATGCTGTAGTTATACGCTTTCGATCATGTAAGGTTTCTTCACAACTTAACCCCTGACCTCAACAGATGTGTTGTTCTGTTACACTAATATTTGTAATGTTCTTGCAGCTGAGGCCTTTGAGATGTTTGTAGGTAACTCGGAATACAGAGAGGTAAAAAGTTTTTCCAATCGTACAGACTCTTAGGTATTGTTGGTTCTGGTCAATTGTACTGCAGTATTGTGTGTACTGCATGAATTGATGTTTGTAGGGATATTTCTGCATTCCTGGTTGTGCATTCACATATATCCACTTCACTCATGGGTGTCAAATGATGAAATTCCATTTGCCATATCATTTTTGGATTAGATGAAAATGGCTGGAAAGGTCATCTTGGCTCATCTGATGATAATTAGGATATGGGCTATGGTAGTGTACCACTTTGGGTTCTTATCCGATTAATGTTTCTGATTCAAGCATTTGTTCTAAACCTACCATCAGTTTGTCGGTATCATGAATTCTGCTCCATGTTTTGACCTTTTCTGGACTCCCCCCTTTTCTAACACTGTTGTTCAATTATGAGATATAAAACACTTGCGTTACGTTATAAATCCAATAAATTATTGGTATTACAGAGTCCCCAAAGTTGAAAACGAAACAATTGAGTTTTCCTAATCTCTTTCAATTTCTGATGCAGATGTGGACCTCAAAATTTGCACCAATTGTACAGAAAACTCTGGCAATAGATTTTACTATTGATCCCGTCGGAACTGAACTTATGTAGCTGGATCTGCGTAGCTGGACGGTTAGTGGGTCTCTTTCCTTGCTGACCTACTTGTGGAATATACCAAAAAAAAAAAAAAATTAGATAGCAAAGGAATATGTACGTGCAGTTTCTTGCAAGGAGATCCACCAAGAGGTTGGTGACTTCTATCTCACAAATTTATAGAATTCGATCTTTATATGCACTGAGAATGTCAATAACAGTGTGTTCTTGCTGGCAAATGTATTACCTGGATTATCATTTGTTTTAAATACAGCAAAATTCATGTCAAATCGTGGTCCATTTATAGTTTCTCTTGTATAGTGCCTTACTTATAAATTTGTGTAAATCAAGCTGTAAACATTTCTAAAATAAATAATACATAATTCTGTACATGAGATTTGTCGGTTCCACATAAGATGCATCTATCCTTGATTATTCTATTAGACAATCTTTTCTGCAGGTGTTTCCAATATCTAAAAATCAACCATATTTAGAAGCTTTAACCCTATTCAATCAGATTGCTAGGTTCAACAACATTAAATTCTAGTTTATACGTTTTCACAATAACTTAGATTTTTTGGCTTTAGGATAGATTCTATAACAGTGAGATCATTTTATAACCAGAATCATTTATCATATTAATACTTCCTAAGATGCAATCCTGATGCAGGAGCATCAAATCCCAGGCTTATAAATGCAGTCGAACTTGATTGACTATATGCTGTTAGGCTCATGATTGGTTTGGCATCCGCCGCATCGCCCATCAGACTCCTTTGAGTCCTCTCATTTGGATCATGCCAGCTAGCATCGATTGGTACTGTCTGTTTCGTATAGGAAGCTCTAGTTCTTAGAAAGAGGAAAACAGACACTGTCTGTTTCGTATAGCAAGCTCTAGTTCTTAGAAAAACAGACGAAGCTGTATAGGAAGCTCTAGTTCCTAGAAAGAGGAAAACAGACGAAGCTGTAGTTCGGGTGAGAGAGTAAACAAATACGAACAACTCAATTACACAAACTCTTGAAGTATAATATTAGAACAGCAGCAATTTCAATTTAAAAAACATATTCAACCTAATCAACCATTTCTCTATGTTTATTCTAATCATTGACTTCTAACTATCTACTTGAACTTGCTGGATTTTCGCTGGAAAAACTTCTCTGCCCCCAAGTTTCATTAGTCAGATCTTATTCTGCTTTTCTTGATGCCATATCTACTTGTAACTGTTGCACAACTGATCATTTCAGATGAATTGTTTGTATCCATTAAGACTGTCTCTGATTAGTACACAAAATTTCATTATAACCCAGACCAGACAAGAACAACTATAGAGCTATAACTTCTGTATAGTAGAAAGACTAATAAATAAATCACATACCAATATCTCTATATACACACTGCACACACATCTACGACGAAGAAGTAAACAAGAAAACTCTATTACAGAACTTTACAGTATGAAAGCTTGCATTGAAGAGCCATGCCATGACTTGAATTTTGGAGAGAAAGAAAAACTCTTCAATTATGAAGTGGATTTGGTCCTCCGGGTACCGTTCGTCTCGAAACTACATATAGTGGATGGTTATTCTCGTTTCTTTTGTATCTTTTTGCAGGTAAAATTTCCGATAAGCGCCATGAATATCTGTTCAAGTCTTCTATCTGTATGGTTGGTTCTTTTCTGCTCAGTGGTCTATAGCTATAACTGAATGATGGAAGCTGAATTACGACGAGAACGAATAAGAAAGCGAATAACAAGATTGGAGAATTTCGAGTTCTCATGATTATAAAACCATGAAAAAGAGAGGAGAATTGTAGCAGAAAGAAAACTTTGGAATTGTTTCTTGATTCTAAACAGATGAAGAGTCTATTAATATATGGGTCCAGCAAATACTACTGCAATGTAGACAAGGCCAAGACCACTGGTTTCATTGTGTCGAAATGTCCAAAATACCCATTCACAATGGACAGATATTAAGGGTAAACTTGGCAGTTCAAAAATTCAAAGGCCATAAGTTAGATTATAGTTGACTTCTCATTAATTGGTTAATCATTATGCACAGCACAACTGGATTTAGTACCACACGTAAACTCATTTTAATTAAATTTCAGTTTGAAACTGGATGTTAGGTTAGGATCTTAAGTAACCGACGAAATATTGGTTCAAGTCATTTAATTTTGCTGTGCCAGGAAACACTCTTTCACGTCGCCGGCATACATCTTAGGTATGAAACCGCTGAAATCATTTCTCCTGCGAAATGAGTCTTCGGTTCAACAGTCTGCGTGCTTTTGCGAAACCTTTTCTGAACTGCTAGAGGTAAGTGGTGACAACAAGTATGTCTTTGTTGTAGTAATTCTTTTGCGTTCATCCTTTTCATTTGCAGCAATTGCTAAATGAGGCATAAGGCACTTACTAAGCTTCGTCATCCACAATATGCATTACCATATTACCAACCACCATGCAATACCAACCAGATTAGATAGAGTTTTTCTGAACCGTTCGTGTATGCGTATACGTATCTGTAACCTGCCGATGTTTAAATTTATTCGTATATTCTATCTTCTTAATAGTATTTTCTTGTGTTGATCGAGCAGAAAAGCTGTAGCAATAACTCCAAAATTTAATCAAACTTAAATTATTGGGTGTGCCGTATTACGTGTACAACATTTTCGAAACCAACAAGAACACAACTATATATATTAATCAAATCAGAAAATTTTAGAGTAGTTTTCAGAATGTCTGACTTTATGGTTTCAGCAGACATATATAAACAATTCTCACAACAATATATATACCGCCATTGACAAACATCACGTACGTCCTAATTAGGAACCATCACTGATTTAGACTTTTCATTGGCTTATGGTCAAGCTTGTACAAGTCATTAAGAAACCTACGAAAACGAGTCGAAGCGTCCAAGAACTGACTAATCTTCAAGAAGACCTAAACCGAACTTGTTGCTTTTATGGCCTAAATATAACTTTTCTTTAGAATCGAGACAAGAAGATTTGAGGACTTATGAGCCTCCACTCCGCTTGTCATCAAATGAAAGTGCGTTTATGGACAGAAACTACAGTTAAGTTTGGCAATATAAAGTTCAAAGGCTATGATTTACAAGTATAAGTTAGATTATGGAGTAGTAGTTGACTTCTCATTAGTTGGTTAAATCATCATACAACTGGATTTCATACTGTGATCGAACGTGTATTTATGGTGGAACCACACACGTAACTCATTTAATAAAATCTGGGACCTTTGCATTATTTTTCTTGAATATGAATTTTCAGTTTGACATAAAAATGGAATCAAACTGGATGTTAGGTTAAGTTCTTAAGTAGGGTCAAACAGTTAGGAGTTATGAGTTAAAAACTATTACTGGGAAACATTAATCAACCGACGAAATATTAGTTTATGTCATTTTCATGTGCCATGCATGAAACACTCTTTCGCGTTGCCGGCATACATCTTACGTCTGAAACTTTGAAATTATTTCTCCTGTTTTTATATCAACAATAAGTCTTCGTCTTCGATTCAACAGTCTGCCTACTTTCTTGAAACTTGTTGGAGACCGTTAGAGGTAATTAATATAGTTACACCGGCGATGACAAGCATGTTTCTGGTGGTGAATCTCAGTCCTTCGAGTTCGTAAGAAACCTCATGCAGAATAAGAAGATCCAGATCATGCTTTTCATTTGCAGCAATATTGTTAAATGAGGCAATCCCTTACTGCCTTACTAGCCTTGTTGTCATCCACCACAATATGCACATTACGGCACTACCAACCACAATGCAATACCAACCGGATTAGATGAAGTGTATGCGTATACGTAGCTATATAAACACAACACTAATAATAGATTAGTACTTAAATGTCAAATACTACCTAACTATGTTCAAATTTTATACGTGTATTTGAACTCTTGATGGAATTTTCTTCTGTTGATAATCGAGCAGAGGAAGTTAATTAATGAAATATATACAATAGCTTGCGTGCAGAAGACACAAGTTTTACGCATATATTCATGCACTAAACCACTATTGATTTGACAAAACCACACCAGAAAATTAAATAAAACGTAAATTATTGGTGTACTACCGTGTACAAGTACTTTAATACTCATCAACATATAATCAATTCAGAAAAATTTAAAATAGTTTTCAGAGGATCTGACTTAATGGTTTTAGCAGATATATAATCAATTCTCATAAGAGTACCGCCATTGGCATTGACAAACATCACTTGAATCCAGATTAGGTTTCATCACTGATTTAGACTTTTCTTTGGTTAATGGTCAAGCAAGAATCCTATGAAAACGAGTCGTTCGAAGGGCTGCCTCATTGTGAAAAATACTATAACCCCCTTACTATATGGGTTCAACATATAGAAGCCTCACAAAATGGATCATTCATTATCAACTCCATACTTTAGGAAAATGCTATTACTAGGCCAAAAACTTTAAAATTCAGGGCTTATTAATAAAAAAAAAATTTCATAATGCCAAAACTGCCCTTTAGTATATATATAGGTAATAAAACTAGGTCTAGCTTTCATTTTTGGTTTCATTTTCTTTTTCAGTTTCTCTCTCCACTCTAAAGAGATTTTTGGTTTACAAGCAAAGAGATGTTGTTCATGGCGCCGTTCTACGGAGAGGAGGAAAATAATTATCTCAATCGAATCTCTGCTATTTTATATACTGATGATATTATAGATTTCTACTCGATTCAATGATTAAATCTTCCAACAATCAAGATTACTTCGAAAGGTTAATTTCTATGTTCGATTAGCTCCGTTCAGCAACAAATTGGAAGAACAAGATAAGTTTCTCACCTGTATATTTGATTCTATTTGAAATCTCGCTGTGTTTTAAACAAAATGAATGTTTGAAAAAGTCGATTTACGGTTTCAAAAGGCTAATTAATTTGATTTTACTTCGAATTTTCGATCCGATTTATAATCATATTTTAGATCTGTAATCATCTTATCTTCTCTTAAGTTTGAACTAATTTATTCGATTTTTTTTTTTTGTGAAATCTTTTTTACGGTTCGTCCGTTGAGGCTTGATAAATCTTCCAATTTTTCTCTAAACTTAAATCTGATTTCAGATCCATATATAATCGTCGTGTTATAATACCTTTACCCATATGAGATCAGTGAGATCGGATAAATTTTAATTTTTTTTACAGTTAGATTTCTTACAAGGTATGTTTACAAATCACGATAATGTTTATATATCATGATTAAGAAGTGAAATTCACTAATTGTACGTTTGGTAATTAGTTCATTTACTTTGATTTTTGAACTGATTTTTTTCTCCTCTAATGTTATATGTTCTTAAAAAATGATTTCTAGTTCAATCTATATTTGCTTTGGTTGTTCAAATTTAAGCAACATGATGTAGTACGATTTCAAGATTTAGATTATATATCTAATCAAAATTTTATGTCAATATCTTCTACAGAGCGTCAATTGTTTTAACTATGTCTTTGTCAAATCCATAGAAACTAAAGCTGGAGAATAAAGAGATATGGAAGGAAAAGTTGGATCGGAAGTGATTGTACAGGTGTTGATGGTGGTTTTTAGACAAGGGGTAAAATCGTAAAACCCCATGACCTAGTGTTACCCGCAACACATTAACTAAGAGCATTTAATTCAGGTGTAAATAATTAATAGGGGTATTTTTTCAAAATACCGGATTAGGTTTTCAACACGTAACCCTAATTCCAAAACCAAGCCGCACTCTACGCACCATGGCAAAGAATGCCAACCAAGCCGCATATCCGCAGACCATGGCAAAGAATGCCAAAACCAAGCCGCACTGCGCACCATGGCAAAGAATGCCAAACCAAGTCCGACTCGCGCACCATGGCAACCATGCCAAACCAAGCCGCACTCTGCGCACCATGGCAACCATGCCAAACCAAGCCGCACTCTCGCGCACCATGGCAAGAATGCCGAACTGCCGCATATCGCGCATCATTGGCAACAATGCCAAACCAAGCCGCATACTGCACACCATGGAAACAAATCTCCAAGCCGCTATGCCTTTGGCACACGCCAAATATAGCGCCCTAGGCTTGCAAGACTTGCAACTAGGTCAACATGGCCGCACATGCCATTCGCACATGCCAATACGTGCCGCAAGCCATATTCCAAGTCGCTATGCCATTGGCACACGCCAAATATAGCGCCCTAGGCTTGCAAGACTTGCAACTAGGTCAACATGGCCGCACATGCCATTGGCACATGCCAATACGTGCCGCAAGCCATATTCCAAGTCGCTATGCCATTGGCACACGCCAAATATAGCGCCTAGGATTGCAAGACTTGCAACTAGGTCAACATGGCCGCACATGCCATTGGCACATGCCAATACGTGCCGCAAGCCATATTCCAAGTCGCTATGCCATTGGCACACGCCAAATATAGCGCCCTAGGCTTGCAAGACTTGCAACTAGGTCAACATGGCCGCACATGCCATTGGCACATGCCAATACGTGCCGCAAGCCATATTCCAAGTCGCTATGCCATTGGCACACGCCAAATATAGCGCCCTAGGCTTGCAAGACTTGCAACTAGGTCAACATGGCCGCACATGCCATTGGCACATGCCAATACGTGCCGCAAGCCATATTCCAAGTCGCTATGCCATTGGCACATGCCAAATATAGCGCCCTAGGCTTGCAAGACTTGCAACTAGGTCAACATGGTCGCACATGCCATTGGCACATGCTAATACGTGCCGCAAGCCATATTCCAAGTCTCTATGCCATTGGCACACGCCAAATATAGCGCCCTAGGCTTGCAAGACTTGCAACTAGGTCAACATGGCCGCACATGCCATTGGCACATGCCAATACGTGCCGCAAGCCATATTCCAAGTCGCTATGCCATTGGCACACGCCAAATATAGCGCCCTAGGCTTGCAAGACTTGCAACTAGGTCAACATGGCCGCACATGCCATTGGCACATGCCAATACGTGCCGAATCCATATTCCAAGTCGCTATGCCATTGGCACACGCCAAATATAGCGCCTAGGCTTGCAAGACTTGCAACTAGGTCAACATGGCCGCACGTGCCATTGGCACATGCCAACACGTGCCGCAAGCCATATTCCAAGTCGCTATGCCATTGGCACACGCCAAATGTAGCGCCCCTAGGCTTGCAAGACTTGCAACTAGGTCAACATGGCCAAGACATGCCATTGGCACATGCCAACACGTGCCGCAAGCCATATTCCAAGCCGCTATGCCATTGGCACACGCCAAATATAGCGCCCTAGGCTTTCTGCAAGACTTGCAAACTAGGGTCAACATGGTCGTACGTGCCATTGGCACATGCCAAACACACACGCCGGTAGCCTACCTTGCAAACCGTGCAACCTACCACCAAGGCATTCCGCACATGCCATTGGCACATGCCAAACACACACGCTGGTAGCCTAACTGCAAACCGTGCAACCTACCACCAAGGCATTCCGCACATGCCAAACACACACGTGTTGATGGGTGAAAACTACTCCTGCAGAATTTGGTAATTTGGGGTGTGGATGAGGAATGAATCTAAACCTTCAACAAATGCATCTGCGCGGTGAGTGCTTGTAGATTCGAGAGATCAATCTGGTGCAAGTCCGGCCTAAACCAAGAAATGGCCGTTCAGGACTTGTTTCGGTCACAAAGTGAAGGAGATGGGGTTGATCTTGTGGAGGGAAGCGAAGAAGGTGTTGAGATTGTGAAGGTGTTGGCTTGCTTATGACTTGACGTAAAAGTGAGCAGTGCTTACGGTTAATGAAAGGAGGCTCTGGATGTTGATTTTCTGTCGACTGAACTTGTGTTGTTCTGTTGTCTTTTCTTCCTTTGAAATAGGGCGGAGAACCTATTTATACAAGTCATTGAGCCTCATTCACGTTTCTCGTGGGAAGTGGAGGTAGTGGAATGATGGAGTGGTGGAGTTGTGTGTCGGTAGCATACGACCGGTCTTGCCCACTTCTCCGGTTCATCTCTAACCGTCCATGACTTCCTAACACGTTCTGTAATGGCGTGTTGCACGCCGCACGCTCGTAAACCGCCGACCAATACCCCGCATGTATCCCCAGTTTGTGACATGATTGATGTCTGGAATGTGGATCGTGGATCCACGGAAGATAGCATGTAATGTCGAATTGAATAACTGCGTTATTCGTAAAGTCGATACTGTGAAGTATCGTGTGTATTTCATGCGAGTGTACCGCATTGTGGTGTGGTAAAGTGATGGGTAATGACTCCTCACTAACCAAATAACTCGACCAGGGTTGTATAACCAAGTCTGGTGAAGTCGGACGGATGAGATGATGTTTGAGACACTCATCTCGACATTGATGAAATTAGGGTTTTTAAAGAGGTGCAAAGCATCACTCTTGACTTGGTCGAAACCAAGCATGGGGAAGGATTTGGAGAGGACCGCCATACATGCGTGTTGACGGCATGATGGTGTAGGCGCATGTATTCCGTTCCCTCATGAAAGCGCGACCGGGCCACTCAATTTGACCGGGCAAAAGAGGAGTGGTCGAGATCGGTTTGGCAGAAATCCCTTGCCGCAAAGGAGTTGGAAACCGGCGTGATATCCCTAGTTTGGGCACGCGTTTCGGGCGACCAACATTGGCTCGGCCTTGGTCGATCATACTACCGTGTAGGTGGTAGGTTGGTGTTCACACCTATACCCGTTATCCCATGAAAACGTGATCTAAGCCACTCAAATCATCCAGGGTGAAGTTGAGCGGTCGAGATCGTTTAGGATTTGGGAGTGTAACCGCACGAGTTTGGGCGTGCGTTTTGGGTTGGCCGAATGATGTGCCTTGGCCGACCGCAAGAGAAGGTAGATGGGCCCACGGTGTGGTCATGCTTTGGTATGACCGGCCTTGGTTAATCAATCCGTGACCTCCATTCGTACGAGAAGATGGACGCGCGTGATGACTTGAAACCCTAATTTTAGCTTTCAAAGCCGCGCGACCATGCTCTTTGGGCGGACTAATTTGTTGTAACCAACCATGGTTGGCTTTGACCGATAGGTCAAGTGTGTAGACGGCCACGCGGCGATCGTGTTGACATGCTCTACGGGGCCTTTTGAGTCTACATCTACACCTCCATCTATGCCTGCGAAGGTGGACGGTTGAGACGTTTTGCGGCACATGTAATATGCCGCAAACCCTAATTTAGTGTTTTCCGTCCATAATGCTTGGTATGGACGGTTTCTTGGCAAGCGAAGGCCAATGGTCGAACATGCGGGGTCGGTTGTGTGTATTCCATACCGCTTGGGGTGATGGAATTGATCGTGGTCATCCAATCATGCTTGTGGAGTTGGATGACTGCGATCGATCATATCCGGCAAGCTAAGGCCGTGTGTATCCCATACACGTTGGGGTGATGGAATTGATCTGTGGTCATCCAATCATGCTTGTGGAGTTGGATGATGCATCGGATCATATCCAGGAGACCGATACGGTCAAGTCCGGATGCTCAATCGGGCTAGTATAACACACCGAGAGGGGCTCAATCGGGCTAGTATAACACACCGAGAGGGCTCGGGCTAGTATAACACACCGAGAATCGGCACATACACGGGTATTTCGTACATGGATTCATTATAGTGCTTGGAGGTTTGTGTTACTCTGTAAGAGTAACACTCGGTCGTCATGCCACACCGATAATGGGTACGGAAATACAAGGCCGATATGAAATTCACAGAAGGGATTGTTGCTACATGCTCCAACCCGAGGAATTTCATGTATTCACGTAATGGGATTGTTGCTACATGCTCCATTCTTGGTGAATTAAGTGAGGAGTATCCGTCACTTATAAATGGCTTTATCTTTTACAAGATGTCAGCGCATGATTTTTTTCAGGTTTTTTACAAATTTAACCTTAAACGAAAATCCACCATCAACAACACGCTAGTAGCCTAACTTGCAAACCATGCAACCTACCACCAAGGCATTCCGCACATGCCATTGGCACATTCCACACGCGCCATTAGCAGCACCACTTGCACTCAAGGCGCAACCAACGAGATATCAACACAAAACTGGGGGATGCTTCTTTAGGGTTTTGGTTTGGCGGTCACAAAGATACGGCGTACACTACGCTCACATTAAGAAAGCGTGAATAGAAATAAAGCGGTCAAATAAAAGAGGAAATAATGGTGAAAACGTTTTCACCCATTAAACCATGCGGTTACCACCTCCTCCCATTATTTCACCCTTTACTCTCTTCCTTCATGAGGCCAGGGTACGTTTCAATCTCGACTTGTATAAATAGGTCTTACCTATTTCCACCAGAGACAACAAGTCTCTGGTCAGAGAAATATACTACACTTACACTCTAAAGGCAACTTTGCAAGCTCTCCAAAAAGCTTTCATCTCTTGCAAGCTTCCTAAGCTTTCACTTTCGATACAAGTCGAGATACTACTCTCCTCAACACCTTTCTTTGCTTCCCTCCCCAAATCAACCCTTCTCCTCCACTTTGTGACCGAAGCAAGTCCGGAACGGACATTTCTTGGTTTAGGCCGGACTTGTATGATTGATCTCTCGAATCTATAAAGTGCTCACGTGCAACACATTTGTTTAGGGTTTGAACCAGTTTCTCACTCATCTACCGAATTTACCGAAATCGACAGAAACGATTTTTACCCATAAACAATTGGCGACCACAGCGGGAGGATTGATCTATCGGCTACAATACCAACTCCAACTCCTGATTTCATTTTCCGAACGTCAAATCCTAACATGGTGGAACTCGGATCCTGAGCGGCCGGCCGAGAACGTCGGCGCAGAACGCATCCCCGATGTTGGCGTCTCTCCCCATAACGTTGTTACTCCACCAAATCGACAACAGCAACATCGAATGCACTCCTTTAAGTGTAACACCGCCTATCACCAGGGCCGAGCCGCTGCCTCCTCTAGCGTCTCCGCACAACCCTCTAATCACGGCAACGAGAATATCTCTTCGGGTGTTACGCCCCCGGTCACGAGCTAGGGCGCCACCACGACCCCGAATGCTTCCTCCAGCATGGCGCCTCCGACAACTAAGGTTCCATTACCCCGCCAACGGGACGAGAGACCGGAGGGACCAGAGGAAGTCGCCCTTACATCACCATCGCCGATTTGATGGAACGACAGAGACGCTCGCAGAGCCTGCATGCACATGGTTTCGACACAAAAGGAGGTGCTCACCTTCTCAAAACTCCCGACAGAGCGACTACCCCGTGAGTCGCATCCTCCGAGACGCCTCGAAGCATCTCCAACAACCCCGACGCCGGCACCTCGGCAGGGGCACGCCTCCACGGATGAAGAAACTCGCACTAGAGTCCCGTTGGAAAGAAATAAACCACCCAACTTCGTCACGAGAGGAGATTTGGAACAACTTCTACGCGATCGGATCAAGCATGATGAGTTCGATGTACATCATCACCAACCCCCTTACCCATCCGAAATACAGAGAATCCTCTCCCAAGGGGATATTCTTCCCCTCAATTTACCCCCGTACGATGGTACCGGAATGCACGCGAACATGTTTCTCGTTTCGGAATCCTTGGGCGAACATGAATACAATCACGTCCTTCGTTTTATGGAATTTTCAAAATCACTTAGGAAGGGCGTATACATGGTACAACAAAGATCCCACCGAACAAAGATTCCCAATTTGGAGTAGCATGGTCACCGCGTTTTACAGGAAGTATTTCTTCGTGTATGAACAAGTTACCTTTTCAGACCTCGGGAGAATGTACCAGTGGGATAACGAACATCCGAATGATTTCGTCAAAAGGTTCAGGGTTCAAGAACTCGACCGTCACGACCCAAACGTGACCGAGCAACAATTGGTAAACGATGCATCAACGGTATGGTCCCAATCTACCGCGCCTCGCTAGAAAACTTGCATTTCCAAACATTCTCCGAGCTCCATGAGGCCGCCGGACGATTCGCAAACAACAACACAAAGATTCGGGAAAGGACTAGGCCATCTCGAACTGAAGACGCACGTGAAACTCGCGGGAGTAGGCGCCTCATCAACAAACAATTTAATGCCGGCTCATCCTCCGTGAACATAGTGAACGAAAGAGGGAAAAGGAAAGCCGCAACTACGAGCCACCAACTGAAACGTGAAGCTCACGGCGCAACGGAACCCTACACAACGGAAGGCCGTCACTAAAACTCCTGTGGCAAAGATCGTGAGACCAAAGGAAATACCCTTGATTTCCTTTTCCCCATCGAGGAGGTGATTGACCTCCTAGAAGCCTCGGGTTCAAGATGATGTCATCGATTGCCACCGCCGACGGCCACCAATCGAGGCCGAGATGGCGAACCCCAAATACCGCCATTACCACGGTGTTCGTTCACCACCCAACTAGCGATCGCAACAGATCAAGCATATTTTCAAAGAAAGGATAGAAGTGGAGAACTCCAACTAGGAGATGAAAGAGTGCATGATCAAGACCCACTACCAATAAGAAATCGCGGTTCCTTCCGGGGACTCGTACACGCAGACCGTGCAATCCATGATGCGACATATATGCGAAATTCTCTATCTTTCCAAGGTTCAGCGCCAAGATATTTTCGCAGCTCTCAATCGTGTCGTATCCGGCAAGCGGCTTTTTCTCTCCGCGGAATCCACGCCAAGGGCCCAAGCTTCCCAAACAAAGCGAAGCGGAGGCGAGGACCGCCGACCACGTCCCGTTTAAGAGGTAACGAATTTGACGACACGCTCATCGACACGGCCTCCTACCACAACATCATTACTTTCAAGACACTAAAGGCAGCAGGATTTAAAAACAAGACGCTACCTATTCCCCGTCCGTAATTAAGAACTTGGGAGGAAAAGCTTTGAACGCGCATGGCTACATCAACTTAGATATCGAGATGGGAGACGCTATAACGCATAGCAAGTTCCACATTGTCAAAGAACTAGATCATGACATGATTTTGGGACGCTTATGGGTGCTCGACAACAAAGCGAAATTGGACGTACACCCTCTCGCCGACATCCACGTCCGAAGGGATTCCCAACACATCGCCCCACGGGTTATCGCATCAACGAGCTATTGAAGGAGCCCAAGCATCCGGAGAGGACCCGTTGGCGCTTAGCCAATGATTTTCAAATGCAAGTAAGTCCGACCGAGCGACCTTTTCAAGAATCGGCCTTTTCTTCCCCATTATGTCATGGGGACTCTGGCTGAACAACCTAAAGGCTTAACGCTGTCAAAAAATATGAATGGGAGCTGGACCATTCGAACACTTTGCAAGAAGCTTGGAAGCTTCTAGCGAAACCAACGAAGCCAAGGCTCAAATGGTTACACGACGTCCGAACCCGTTTTCAATCGGAGATGTAGTGGTTAAGGAAAGCTCGTTTCAAGTTGGGAGGATGACAAAGTAAAATGGATTTGCCCGAGGAAGGTGAAGGCGAGCTGTACACTGGTTGCGGATACCCTTTTGGGAGGATATTGCAAGCTCATCAATACCGACACACCCGAAGGCGTGATAGTTCACTCGCGATGGCTCAAGGAATCCAATCCCTAAAATGTCAGACTTCCCAATCACTCCCCTTTTCAGTACTTCCTTTAAATCATTCCTCTTAATAGCTGTACTTCCCCATGATGAATACACCGTTTGTATTTTTCCCCGGAGATCTCCCCTTTTGTCAAAAAAAATAAAAATAAAAAAAATATATCTCTTCCCAAGCGAATCCTTCAGATATCGCAGAAATACATCAGAAGAACCCAGGAAACCATTGCAGAGCCATCATACCACAACCCTTTTCAAAAATATATATATATGAAGCAAAAGTTTACTGATGAAGAAGAAGGGAAAGATGTGTTTACAAAAAAAAAAAGGGGGAAAAACATCAGGGAACTAAGCAGCTAACGAAAAAAACAAAAGGAGGAGCTAGCCCTCGAAGGATGGAGCGCAAGTCCCTTCGGGCAAAGCTATCTTCAAGCATTTTCCCCAGCAATCTTTCGGGCAACAGAGGTTCCATTCAACGGTTTCAGCAGCGGCAACCTCAACATCCCATCCCGAAGCAGCCACAAAGCAGCAAAGCAGTTGTCCTCCCGACAACTATTCCAAAGATACGCCACCATGACCCCTCTCGTATCATCAATAACACCTTTGGCATCAACTTCAAAGGATGTCTCGCTTCTATCATATACTCCTTCGAAAGTTTTCTCATCGACACTTCGAAGGAAGTTTTTTGATTCATCCACATCAAAATCAAGAATCATGGCGTTCTCCTCCGCATCCACTGAACCCAAGAGAGTCCGAACATGCACTGTTTCTTCGTGAGGATGAATGGAAGGGAGGTCCTTGATAATTTCGTTAGCTTCATGGAACAAAGATTCAACCCCAACCAATACCTCCTCAAGAGAAGAAGATCGATCTCCGCGGATTAAAGTCCTTTTCCAAAAAGTCAAAGACACGGCTGTCTCGGGAAGATCCCATCATACACCGCAAGAAGTGGAAAGATGATCAAGTTCCATCCGTTTCTATACACATATAAAAAGAGGATAGCGTAAAAAAAAAAAAAAAAAAAAAAAAAAGAAAACGCACCGGCAAAGCAAAGGAAAAGGGGAATCAACAGGAAGAACCCCTTCTCAAACAAGGGAGACGATACATTCGCGTTGGGTATGAATACGGAACCTTAAAAAGGAAAGGGAGCAATGAAAGAAATAATGCTTCTAGATTTTTTTGGCATGGATGATGCCCTAATGGAAGCCGCACGTGAAGAAAAGCAAAATAGGGAAACTTTGAGAAACGCCTACTCCCTCTTTATTTACATAAGTCACGCCCGCAAGCACGGCTTCCAAGTTGCACCGGCCCCACTAATTGTACCGACCTGCAAGCACGCACGGCTTCTACACTTCGCGCCGGTCCCACCAGCTAGCACACTCGCCAGTTCCCAACTCACGCCAACTTCCCAACGTCGCCCAAGCTGCACCGCCCCACCAATTGCGACTTCTCAATACCGCCCAAGTCATGCTCGCAAGCACGCACGGCTTACACTTCGCGCCGGGTCCCACCAGCCTAGCACACTCAGTTCCCAACTCACGCCAACTTCCCAACGTCGCCCAAGCTGCACCGGGCCCACCAATTGTGCCGCCTCCCGATTTGTGCAAAACTACCAAAGAGGCAAGGATTCCAAATCCCATTTATAAAGGTCAGACAAGCCTCCTTCAATTTTCCTTGCGTTTTGCTGTTAACAGGTTTGTCACCATCTTATGCTTACCTCGCAACAAAGCCCTGCTCCGAGCCAAGCAGTGGGACTTAATGTTGATGGTGGTTTTTAGACAAGGGGTAAAATCGTAAAACCCCATGACCTAGTGTTACCCGCAACACATTAACTAAGAGCATTTAACTCAGGTGTGAATAATTAATAGGGGTATTTTTTCAAAATACCAGATTAGGGTTTTCAACACGTAACCCTAATTCCAAAACCAAGCCGCACTCGCGCACCATGGCAACAAGCACCATGGCGAACAAAGCCGCATCTCAGTGCACCATGGCAAAGAATGCCAAACCAAGCCGCACTCGCGCACCATGGCAAAGAATGCCAAACCAAGCCGCACTCGCGCACCATGGCAACCATGCCAAACCAAGCCGCACTCTGCGCACCATGGCAACCATGCCAAACCAAGCCGCACTCGCGCACCATGGCGGCGATGCCAAACCAAGCCGCACTCGCGCACCATGGCAAACAATGTCAACCAAGCCGCATATCTTTACGCATCATTGGCAACAATGCCAAACCAAGCCGCATACTGCACACCATGGCAACAAATCTCCAAGCCGATGTGCCTTTGGCACACGCCAAATATAGCGCCCTAGGCTTGCAAGACTTGCAACTAGGTCAACATGGCCGCACATGCCATTGGCACATGCCAATAAGTGCCGCAAGCCATATTCCAAGTCGCTATGCCATTGGCACACGCCAAATATAGCGCCCTAGGCTTGCAAGACTTGCAACTAGGTCAACATGGCCGCACATGCCATTGGCACATACCAATACGTGCCGCAAGCCATATTCCAAGTCGCTATGCCATTGGCACACGCCAAATATAGCGCCTAGGCTTGCAAGACTTGCAACTAGGTCAACATGGCCGCACATGCCAATACGTGCCGCAAGCCATATTCCAAGTCGCTATGCCATTGGCACACGCCAAATATAGCGCCCTAGGCTTGCAAGACTTGCAACTAGGTCAACATGGCCGCACATGCCAATACGTGCCGCAAGCCATATTCCAAGTCGCTATGCCATTGGCACACGCCAAATATAGCGCCCTAGGCTTGCAAGACTTGCAACTAGGTCAACATGGCCGCACATGCCATTGGCACATGCCAATACGTGCCGCAAGCCATATTCCAAGTCGCTATGCCATTGGCACATGCCAAATATAGCGCCCTAGGCTTGCAAGACTTGCAACTAGGTCAACATGGCCGCACATGCCATTGGCACATGCCAATACGTGCCGCAAGCCATATTCCAAGTCGCTATGCCATTGGCACACGCCAAATATAGCGCCCTAGGCTTGCAATACTTGCAACTAGGTCAACATGGCCGCACATGCCATTGGCACATGCCAATACGTGCCGCAAGCCATATTCCAAGTCGCTATGCCATTGGCACACGCCAAATATAGCGCCCTAGGCTTGCAAGACTTGCAACTAGGTCAACATGGCCGCACATGCCAATGCGTGCCGCAAGCCATATTCCAAGTCGCTATGCCATTGGCACACGCCAAATATAGCGCCCTAGGCTTGCAAGACTTGCAACTAGGTCAACATGGTCGCACGTGCCATTGGCACATGCCAACACGTGCCGCAAGCCATATTCCAAGTCGCTATGCCATTGGCACACGCCAAATGTAGCGCCCTAGGCTTGCAAGACTTGCAACTAGGTCAACATGGCTGCACATGCCATTGGCACATGCCAACACGTGCCGCAAGCCATATTCCAAGCCGCTATGCCATTGGCACACGCCAAATATAGCGCCCTAGGCTTGCAAGACTTGCAACTAGGTCAACATGGCCGTACGTGCCATTGGCACATGCCAAACACACACGCTGGTAGCCTACCTTGCAAACCGTGCAACCTACCACCAAGGCGTTCCGCACATGCCAAACACACACGCTGGTAGCCTAACTTGCAAATCGTGCAACCTACCACCAAGGTATTCCGCACATGCCATTGGCACATGCCAAACACACACGCGGGTAGCCTAACTTGCAAACCATGCAACCTACCACCAAGGCATTCCGCACATGCCATTGGCACATGCCACACGCGCCATTAGCAGCACCACTTGCACTCAAGGCGCAACCAACGAGATATCAACACAAATCTGGGGGATGCTTTGGGTTTTGGTTTGGCGGTCACAACATGCGTACACTACGCTCACATTAAGAAAGCGTGAATAGAAATAAAGCTGGTCAAATAAAAGAGGAAATAATGGTGAAAAACGTTTTCACCCATTAAACCATGCGTGGTTACCACCTCCTCCCATTATTTCACCCTTTACTCTCTTCCTTCATGAGGCAGTAGTACGTTTCAATCTCGACTTGTATAAATAGGTCTTACCTATTTCCACCAGACAACAAGTCTCGGTCGGGGAGAAATATACTACACTTACACTCTCGAAAGGCAACTTTGCAAGCTCTCCAAAAAGCTTTCATCTCTTGCAAGCTTCCTAAGCTTTCACTTTCTCGATACAAGTCGAGATACTACTCTCCTCAACACCTTTCTTTGCTTCCTCCCCAAATCAACCCTTCTCCTCCACTTTGTGACCAAAACAAGTCCGGAAAGCCATTTCTTGGTTTAGGCCAGACTTGTACAGATTGATCTCTCGAATCTATAAAGTGCTCACGTGCAGCACATTTGTTTAGGGTTTGAACCAGTTTCTCACTCATCTACCGAATTTACCGAAATCGACAGAAACGATTTTTACCCATAAACAACAGGTAAAATGAATTAGGTTAATAAATTATGGCTTGTGCTTCAATTTTCAGTCCATATCTTGTGATGTTGAAAGTTGGAGCAGGTGGTGATGCTGGTAGTGGTACTAAATCTAGAGATTTGTTCATTGTGCTTCAATTTTCTCATTTTGATGATTATTCGCACATGTGTAACTTTCGTCTACACATCCAAATTGCATGTGTAGACGAAAGTCTACACATCCAAATTGCATGTGTAACTTGCGTCTACACATCCAAAATGCATGTGTAACTCTCAGTTACACTATTCAGATGCATATGTAACTCCCAGTTACACTAGTCATACACATGTGTAACTCTTATTTATACTATTATTATCTTGTTATTTTGGTTATAAATGATGTTACAGTAACATAGGATGTAACTAGTTGCAACATATTGGATTTGTTTTACATTTAAAGCTTTTGGTGACTACATATTGAATATGGCCTTGAGTGCTTATGTTTGTGTAGTTGTTGAAGTAACTGATGGTGATGGTTATGTTGATTTCATAGGGGATGTTTATCCCATTTAAGTGTCAATTTATCTTATTTATTGAGTAGCTCTATGTGATATCCCTGTTTCTAGAGCTGATGAAGATAATTTATATGCTATGAGTACACAAGCATATGGATGTGTAACTGGAGATTACACAAGACATATGGATGTGTAACTAGAGATTACACAAGCCATTACATGTGTACCTAATAAGCACCATGAAACCCAACTGTTTCATTTAGCGTGTTCATCCTGAGTAACATCTTTTTTTTTATCTTTGTGTTAGTGAAATTCTTTGTATGAAGGATCTCCTTTGGTTAATAAGTGGTGGTGGTGGTATAGGTGCAGGTTTTGGAACCTGTGGTGGTGTTGGAGTTGGAGATAAGGTGTGAATGTTGGAGGTATAAGTACGTATAGGTGCCAGATTAGGTGAGGATATTCCTTTGTTATATACTTTTTGCAGTTAAATTTTGATAGATATTATGCCGCCAAGGGTTTCTGATGCGCATTGTATGTTGCATACATGTTTTGATTTCCATTTGCGAGATTGATGAATATGTTTTATTTTTTTTACATGTTAGAGATAGTATGTGGTTTGCTGTAGTGGCCTTGTTGGAGCCAGATAAACAAGTTGTTGGCAGGTACACAAGCTAAGTAGATGTGTATCTATAAGATACACTTGCTAATTGATGGGATATAAAGGTTATGAATGTGTAACTCTCATTGTACCAGTCAGACGCATGTGTAATTCCCAGTTACACTAATGAGACCCATGTGTAACTCCAAGTTACACTAGTCATATGCATGTGTAACTCTTAATTACTCTTTTAGTTGTTCTATAATATTATTTCATTCTTTTTGTTCATCCAATCTAATTTCATGGATGTTTATTTTGTTACAGATATGGAAGCATTTTGTAATGAGGAAGACAAGAAGGGAAGGAACAATAGAGGATTTCGTGGCTCATTTCTAAGATTTCGTTTTACATATTTAGTGTTCTAACTCGTTTATTGTATTCAATAACAGCCAATTAATAGATAAACAGAAAAATTATTGTAAATGAATATTAAAGCAATACATATCTTTTTTGTATATTTTTCTTCTTCTGATAACTGTTACATGCCATATGCATGTGTAACTTGTGGATACACATGCCATATGCATGTGTAACTTGTGGATACTGTGTAACTTCGGGATACACATGCCATATGCATGTGTAACTTCTCGTTACACACTTTTGAATGCATGTGTAACTTCCGGATATACTTGCAATATGCATGTGGCCGGAGGTGGTGGTGGTGGTGGTGGTGGTGGTCGGTGGTGTTGCTGGTCGGCTGCGGGGTGGTTGTCGGAGGCGGTTGGAGGCGGTGGTCGGTGGTGGTCAGTGGTGGTCAAAGGTGGTCTAAGGTGATTGGTGGTGGTCGGAGGCGGTGGTGGTCGGAGGTGGTTAGTGGCGGTGGTTGGAGGAGGTTGTTGGCGGTGGTTGTAGTGGTTGGAGGTGGTGGGAATATCATCACATTATATTTTAATAATTTTTGGGCCTAAATTTAAATTTTATTTAATTATGGGCTTGACAATATGCATAAGGATATCAATGTCTTTTAATAACTCGGGGCCTAGATTTAAACTTCTTTTAACTAGGGTCCTCATATTATGGGTTATCCATGGGTTGGGCCTTAGCCTAATTTTCCCTTCAAGAAAACCGAAACCGAACTCGTTTCTCATTGGGCCTAGATCTAACTTCTACGTGAGTTATCAAATCTATATTATCAAGGCTACTACGTGAGTTATCTAACTGTGAAAACTACTACCACACCCATTTTTCAGATTTTTTACACTAAGAAACCCATGTCCAAAAAAGTTCAGGCGCGCACCCATTTTCTGGGTTAAAATTTCTGTCACACCCATAATTTCTGAAATTGTTTTTCTTCTTCTTCTTCTTCTTCTTCTTCTTCTTCTTCTCTACTTTGAATTTATTCTCCAGTTCCAATCGTGAGTTTTTGCACTTTTTACCTAGCCGTAGACCATGGATTCGATGGGTATTCACCATGGATTCGGCCATGGATCAAAACCTCTCCTTGAAACCGAGAAGAAGAAGGAAGAATAGAGTGAATTGCTAGCTTTCTTGTCCTGAAATTCCATTGAAATTGGTTTGTTGTTGTTGTTAGTTGAGTAACGAATGGAAGATTTATAGATACAAAAGCTTTAGTGGGGGTTAGACTTAGGTTCTGGTATCGATACTTCTTTTTGCTAAGAACAATTTGTCGCAAACCTAGCAATGATTTTAGAAGGTGTTTACAAAAGGGATCTGTTGCAGTGATTTTAGTGGGTTCTGTTGGTTCGATTTGGAGGAGATGTAGCTCGTTCTTGAGCTGAACTTCAGCTGGAAATTAGTCGTTATTGTGACTGATTTTACAGACGCATTGAATGGGTTTTGTGTTGTTTAATTAATGGCCGTGGTGTTTGTTTTTCATATGGGTTAGGACACATTTCAGTAGTACAACGAGATGGAACTGTAATGCAAATTCAAGAGAATGAATCTGGTTGAGTTTGGAAGCTATAGAAGGTTGAAGCTACAGCAGATAAGTATGGCATACAACCTATTCGAGTAAATGCCTGAACCATTTCTGCCTAAGTTGTTTGCAGCTGTTAGCAGTGGTTTGATGGCTGTGGAAGGGGAATGTTTACCATTGGTGTTGATGGTGGCTTTTAGTTCAGGGATAAAATTGTAAAACCCTGCATTTAATAGGCCGTCACTCTGCAAAGAGACAGAGCCATGTAAAATTAATGAGTGTTCAACCTCTTCACTGGCACACTTATTGAGCAACTCAATATTTTCTCATGAAATTTACCCAGAATGGTGCATGTAGCAACAATCCCAGATATTGTAAATTTTGGCACCTTGCCTATATTCACTTAATATAAGTTTATTTGAATGCTTTTTGTGCTATGTTCCTCGGCTGAACCCTTAATGTTGATATGGAATGGCAATTTGTGTTCACTCGCAGCAGAGTAGCACGAACTTCTAAATATCAAGGATAAGGTCTTTGCATAAGGTATTCAATCAGAAAGCATGCTGCTCTCTGGCAATGAACTTAAAGAACTCTGTGTCAACACATAGAATTCAATCAATTAGCCTGACTAATTTGCAAAAATTAGGGTTTTGCGCCTTGCGCAGTATATCAGACCTTGCTTGTCGAAATTAAGCCTAGGCAAACTAGGTAATTAATCCTCTATGGATTAGTAGGTGCAAAATCTTGCCCAGAATCAGAAAACAAGGAGCCGCAGGATAGGAGCAGCAGCAAAGGTAGGCGTGGCCATGCCTTAAGCCAGCCATTTGCCATTGGCCACGCCCCATCCTAAGCCGGCCCTATTTCCCTCGACCAATCAGGTCGCTCTAAATCCGCCAAACTCACACCAGAAGTGTAGCCACGCCCATGCTTGGACGACCCTCTTTTTTAACTAATCAGGTTGCTCTAAACTTGCCACAGTGTTAAAAGGGGAAACTGCGCCAGATGGTCACGAAGCCAATTGGCTTTTCAAAAACTGCGCCAACATGCCAAACGTGCCATGTTGCACCAATGAGATGAGCGGCATGCCAACATGCCACTTTGTGGCAGCATGCCAAAACATGCCATAAATAGCGCCCTGCGCGCTAACCTACCTCCTGTTCGTGGCCAACGCCATGATAAGCTTAAATTAGGGTTTTCTAGTCAGAAGCACGACTCTGCATTAACCAATGCCCTAATTTCCAGTCGTGGCACAAATTATGCCACTTCGACCCCAAAACATGCCACGAGCCGTGTGGAACCCAAGAAGCCATAGGAATGGTGCCATATCATAGCCACCCACGGCAATCCTTACTCTTGTGGCCGTTTCCACACCATGGCCTTGCTATAGTTCCTTTGGCACAGATATGGCACCGTTTGCACAAGAAGTGTCGCCATGCCGCGTCCACATGCCACACACACTAATTAGGGTTTCGGCATGCCAAACCCTAATTTAGGCAAAGTTGCTACGCCAACCAAGCCAAGTAACTTTCCCTAGAGCATTGGGGTTGATGTGGCAACAAGGCCAATGTTGCCACGCCACATTTCGGGTCTAACACAAATGTGCCAAAATATAGCGGCCATGGCTACGGCAGGCGCTACTTGCATCATCATTCCACTGGCATGCGCCAGCTATGTCAGCCACGCCACCGTGCCGCAGCACACGTGCTAATTATGGTTTCGATACGCTAAACCCTATTTTAGCTAAAGTCGCCATGCCAACTAGGTTAAGTGATTCTCCTAAGGCCTTAAGTTTAACTTAGCAATAGGGCCAATGTTGCTAGAGCCATATTTGGGTCTAACACCAATATGCCAAAACAGCTGCCACGGCTACACCACTGGCATGCCGCTATGCCATGGCTACACCAGACGCCACTATGCCAATGGCGCCACTTTGCTATACAACAAGATATGGCCATAATCAATGGCCATCCTTTCTCATGAGATGCAATCTCAGCCATCCAAATTCGCCACCGAACTGACAGACTTGTGGCAAGTTTTAGGTGACCAGCCGCTTAAATCTCGTGGCCATGGCTATGCCAGGCGCCACTCATACCACCATGCCACTGGCATGCACGAGCTATACCAGTCATGCCGCATTTCCACTGTCATACACCAAAAACGCCACTGTGCCATTTCCAGACGCCAACAGAAGGTAGCCATAATCAACGGCTACCCTTCCTCATGAGATGCAATCTCAGCCATCCAAGTTCGCCACCGAACTGAGGGACTTGGGGAAAGTTTTATGCGACCAACCAAGAGGTGCCTAATAGCATCACATGTTATATTCCTACGGCAAGACTCTTGACTTTGACTTTCCGCACATAGCAACCTGCTACACGTTTTCCACGAAAACACTCGAGATATCAAACATGTCACAAACGGGGGGATACTCATCAGGGTATTGGTCTGGCGGTTTACAGCGTGCGGCGTGCAATACGCCCGTTATAAGAAAGTGTCATGAAGCGGGATAATTAGTGGCGGCAAGAAGTAACGGGTGTAAACGGATCCACTTCCTTCATCATGGAATCATGGGTTTCTGACGGTTATACGTTACTCTACTCTTCCATCACCCAATCGTTCCCACTTCCTACGAGACCAGGGCACATTTAAATATGACTTGTATAAATAGGCTTCACCTATTTCCACCAAATAAGAAGTTTTTGGTCGGCAACAACATAGTATCCAGAAATCACCAAGAACTGATAGCTTTTCACTCTGCAAGCCAGTTCCACTTTCTGATACAAGTCATTAAACAAGCCACATCTTCAGAATTAACCATTCTGGTCTCAACACTCTCTTCGCTTCCCTCCCTAAGACCAACCCTTCTCCTTCACTTTGTGACCGAAGCAAGTCTGGAACGGCCATTTCTTGGTTTAGGCCGGGATTGTACAGATTGATCTCTCGAATCAAAAGTACTCCCGTGCAGTGCATTTTTTAGGGTTTAGATTCGTTTCTCATCCACACAACAAAAATTACCAAAATCAACAGAAATAGTTTTCACCCACAAACAACTGGCTAGTTGGTGTTCGCGACACCAAATGAGAATAGAGGAAGTAGATACGGCAGTACAAGTTATATGAGTAATTTGAGAAGAAAGATGAAGTTTCTGGTATAACTGAAGTAGTGAGAACTATTGCTAGGGAAGTGTGAACGTGATTGAAGAGTCCTGACTCAATTTAGAAGCTAAAGAGAAGGACGAGAACAAACAAGGTGTTGTAAGAGTTTGGATGTTGCATTTAACCGTGAAGGTCAGTAGAAGAAGGGGGTTCTGAAGCTAATTTATCGGTGGATCACCGTCGAAAAGGATCTTAGCTATCGAGAAGAACGGTAACTATCACCCTGTAAAATCTCTTGAATTTTGACTTGAAAGTGCATTCCGACGTTTGAATTTCGTAGAGTCAAAATGATGCTTTGTTTCAATCCTGCTGTCATGATTTTATTGTTCCTTACAATTACCGAGATGTGTAGTTGTCAGTTTGATTTGTTGTTGTTTCACCGATGGCCTCCTCATAATCTTGTGTTTGATACTCTTTTCACAATCCACAAACAAAATATGGTGGAATAGGTAGCCACGTCTAGATCATTATGTCCCTTAGCCTTTACTAGAACTCCGTGTACAAGCCAAGAGGAGAACTTGTAAAGTCCACTTAGTTAGACACTCCCAAACCAATTAAATTATGTTCACTAATATAGCTCACAATTAACCTCGTTCACTGCCAGAACTCGGACTCCAATCTCTTGTAAAGTTAAATAACTTAACTTGTTTCAGTTGCCACTTGTTTCCGCCACTAGTAGTTTGAATTTTCCTTAGATTAAGATTTTCCAAGTTACCATGTATGCCAAAGATTGGACATTGACTTGTCCATATTTATGAAAGGGGTATATGCTGAGGTGAGCTTGTATGACACATTTACTTTAATGGAATACATGTTTGTTTTGTTGCAGAAGGATTAAAAGCATCTTCTTTGGCTGCGTCTAACCTGGATCCAACTACGGATTTTCGACGGGTTTGGTGTGCGTGTGACGTGCATTTAAAAAAAATGGAGGTGTGAATATTGATGCATAACAGGGTATGCATCTACAAATTTGTTGCATAACTTGTTATGCATTCTCGAAATTGGTTGCATAACACGTTCTGCACCTTCTTTTTTTTTTTTGCATAACTTGTTATGCAGTCTAGAAAACGGTTGCATAACACATTATGCAGCTACTTTTTTCTTAGTTTTGAAACCCACAAAAAATAAGGTTGCGTAACTTGTCATGCACCTACAATAATATCTACATAACATGTTATGCAGTCGTGAAAATAGATGCATAACCTGTTATGCATCCGAAAATATGACTGCATAATGCATTATGCATCGAGAAAATTGTTGCACAATCTTTTATGCATCGAGAAAATAGATGCATAACCTGATATGCATCCGTAAATATGGATGCATACTGCATTATGCATCAATTTTCTATGTACGCACTAAAATCAACCAAAGCAATGGTTACATAACTTGTTATAGATGCATAACTTTGTTATGCAGATGCATAATTTGTTATGCAGTTGAGAAAATGGTTGAATAATTCGTTATGCGTCTGCAAAATGTGTTATGCATCTTTTTTGGTGGCTGCATAATGGTTATGTAGTCAGTTTTCGAAATTTTGCCTAAAATGATGATCACCTCCGATTTTTTCGTGAAAAACAAAAATTTGATATTGTTGTTTGTAATCATTGCGTAGCTCTCTTAAAAAGATTTCCAACGATATAAAATTTATAAAATTCCAAGGCGCGGATTTTCAGATATGTTATATCCAAGTTGCGTTGCCAATTATACCCCTGATGCATAACCCGTCATGCGGATGCATAATCCGTCATGCAGACATTTTTAATAATTTCATATAATTATGGGTGTCACGGTACCTAAAATTAATTGTGGGCCTGACAATGAGAATATTATTATTTTTGGGCCTATGCCTAATTTTCCCTATCTAACTTCTATGTGAGATTTGGGAACTATATTATCAAGGATGCTACGTGAGTTATCAAATATATATCAAACAAAACAACCCTTCCTGGACCAATGACTTGGACCAATGACTTTCCGTCAAATTTGGTAACTTCTTTTAGCAATTATGTACTAACAGCGTTCACACAAAACACAAAATAAAAATAAAAAGTTAAAGGAAAAGTTATATTTAAAGGAAAAGGTTATATCAAAGTAAAAAGAGCAGATCATGGTGTAAGAGTAGCAAAGACTACGTTTCATTGCAATGCCAGACCTATAAGAGGGATAACCTGGGCTTTAGCTCGGCTAGCTCTCTATCCCATCAATGACAATTTATTTTATTTTCTCACTCTTTCATTTGGTTATTAACTTCAGGCCCGATAAACATGAAGCTAAATCAGTTTCTGGGTTCGTCCATGTTATGTTGCATGATTATCTCCCAAATATGCAAGACTTGTTTATTGTCAATGGATCAAAACGTCTCCATATCCCAAATCCAAAGAACCAGTGTTTGTTTGATCATTTTGATCCTTAGCTGAGTCATAATGTCCTGGTCCACCAACGATGTTGTCCCCGCTTATCCATTGTGGTCATCCAGCAATGTGTTTTTTTTTAATGAATAAGACCACATTAATCCAGCAGCAGCTTCCCCAAAAGGTCATCCATTCATGGATTGTTCTCGTCCGAGCGTGCTTAACTTCAGAATATTTATGTCAACTCTGGAGCCAATCGTGCTGAAAATACCTCGGTATTAATAAAGTCAAATGATTACTTATATTACACCCGACGAACCCTACCTGACGAATGGGGATATCAAACGACTTATGCTTGGCTCTAAACACCATGTCATTTTGCTATTTACATATGCTCCAATTTATAGCATAGTAAACAATGCCCCATATAACCTTACATCGTCCTCTAAAAACATTCGAATCCCAAGCGAAAAATAGTTGTAACACGCTAGTTGGAAGAGATCAAGAGACTCGAGAGGCTTGTATATAATAATCTCAAACTTTAAAAGTATAACTACAATGGATTAGAAGGTGATTATCAGTCTCTCTCGCAGAGTTACAAAGGACATAATCTTCACTCCAGTTGCATTTTTGAAACTAACTTGGATATGAAACTTAATTTGGAGAAAAGTATTATGGTTAGTATCGGAGGCAACGATGTTATTGATGTTTTGGCGAAGAAACTAAGTTGTAAAAATGAGAAGTTTCATGTTCAATTCTCAAGACTACCTATTGGTGAGACTTACTTCTTGGAGAAAAAAAAGTTCTTGAATAAATTAAGCTGGTAAAATAGTGCTCGTTAAGAGTAGTCTATCAAGGCTACGAGTTTATTATCTTTATCTTTTTTATTTTCTTGTTAGTGTTTAGAAGAGAATGGCGAAGCTGATGTGTAACTTCTTTTAGGAAATTGTTGGAGAAAAACAGAAGATGGCTTGAATGGCTTGGGATAAGGTTTGTACACTAAATAAATATGGTAGGCTAGGTATATATGAAAAGTCTAAGGATCACCAATAAATCTTTCCTTTCTAAAAAGGTGTGGAGATATACTAGGCAAAAAAACTGCTTTTTGAAGGAAGATAGTATAGCATAAGTGCCAAGTGTGGAATGAGGTGGCTATGCCTTATAGGTGGTACTTCATCTCAATGTAGTAGTTTATGGAGAAATGATGCTACTCGAATGGTACCCGAACTTAAAAGATTTGCTTCTTACAAAATCAGAAAAGGTAAGAGTACTAGGTTCTAACATGATCAATTAGTTGATAGAGGGTGCCTTAAACATTTATATCCTGTCATTTATAAAGCTAGCAGAAGAAAACAAGTTACTGTGCTGAGATGATCAATGTTGTGAGATGATAGGGGAATTTCTTGAATTATTTTAATGATAATGAGCAATTAAAATGGGATATTCATAAAAGACTTTTAGGAGTAGTTCCTGCTCTTGTGGAAGGTGATGACGAGGTCAGTATTTTAGACAACTTCATCTCAAAGGATTGTTATAAAGTTATAGCAGATAATATTGTTCCTTGCGGCTTTGAGAATTTATATTGGAACAACCACATTCAAGCAAAGCATGTTTCATGTTCTAGGTTGTCATCGATAACTCCTTTCCTACTAGAACTATGCTCAAGCATAAAGATGTGAAAAGAATAATGAAAAGTATTGTTACCTCATATTCATTAGCATCAATGAACAAGAGGGCATCATCTGCAAACTGAAGATGTAATATCATTGTTCATGTACATGCTACCTTGAACCCATGAATTTATCCTCTTTCTACAACACCAATCAAAAGCATGGATATATATAATTTCAACCACCAACAAGAATAGATATGATGAAAGAGAATCATCTTGCCTCACGCCCTTAGATAGCTTGAACTTGTCAGTTGAAACACCATTTACAAGAATTGATAGATGAGTTGAAGATATACACCATTTCAAATACATCCATCACCAAATCCATGTATTTGCAAGATACTAAAGAGAGCATGCCACCAATTGAAATTTTCAAAGGCATTTTCCATACCAATCTTGCAGAGAATACCTGGGAATTTAGATTTGAGCATGTGGTCTACGCACTCGTTGGGAATAAGAACTCCATCATATATTTACTACTCTTTAATGAAATCCCTTTGATATATGGTTAGAAATGGGACTTGGAATAACCATTTTAAGTCTCTCGGCAAGCATCTTGGAAATGTTTTTTTATGCAATACCTATGAGACTTGAAGGTCTGTAGTCTTTAGGTGTGCAAGAATCTTCTTTTTAGTGATTTGAGTGATAAAGAGAAGTTTAACCTCCAATCCATATAGACAAACCTATGAAAATCATTAAGCATTCTTATGAAATCCAGCTTAATGAAGTTCCAACAACTTTTGTAGTATTCAGTTATGAATCCATCTTGACCAATTTGTTGCAACACATATATGTTTAATCACATTCTAGACTTCATGTTCTGTAAAGTTTATTTCAAGCCACCCTTTCTTCTCAGCATCCACCATATGAAAGTGTAAAGAATCAAGTGAAAGAGACATGTTTTAACACCCCGTGTTTTTAGCATGGAGCATGCTTAAAGATGTGTCGTGGCCTGAGATGAACCTTCATCTCAAGCTTCTGATGTGCGTTAAGAGGAACATTGGCATAGAGACAATATTGCGCCAAGTATGATGCAATGTGAAGGAATAGTGGCCATATCGTGCCAAAATGGCGCATTATGTTGGGTATACTGGCCAAGGGCCAATATTGCATCATTAATGGCACATTCCGAGAGTTAAATTGAACGTGGGCTAATATCGCACCAAATGGTGATTATGCCAGTTGGGAGGATGACCTTGAGTAAAGTAACACTAACATAGCACATTACGTAGGTAATTGGTCTATGGACAATATCGCATCACAATAATGCATCAGGCTAGAGCAGGCTGGCCAAGGAAAAACACAGCTACCATAGCACAATATTGAAGTAACACTAATAGTGTTGCAATATGCCAGAGAAGGATGGAAGATTAAAAACATAGCTACCATAGCACAATATTGAAGTTGGTCTATGGGACAGAACGGAAACACAACAAACATGGCGCTTCACAGCACTTAGCCAAGGAAACGACCATGAGTAGTGAAGCAAGCAACTCAAAAATGTGACTTGGTGAATGTCAAACTGGTCCCCCGGTTTAAGTTGTAAAAATGTACTTCAGACATATATAGGGAGGGGTAGTTGGTCGAAGGTGTGTATGCGGACTATGCACAAGTAAGCTTCATAGCGCTTAGGCCCAATATATAGTTGTGTAACCTTTTCAAACGAGGCATATGATACGAAGGAATCATTATGCCATGTCGCGGACTAAGTTATGCGCAATCTTTGTGCATTTTTTATGGAACGACCTATACGGACCGGGTCATTATTGCTTGGCCACGGCCTTGCAACACAAGTTTTCTTAATTTTTTGTCCCTTTGAGGATGAACTACGGTCAGTGCTTCATCCCTATAGAGTAGGGAAGGGTACATAGGCAGCCGCAATGAGTTGCTGCATTGTCGGTCCAAAACATTGTCGCTCATCTAATCTAATTACGAGATGATTGCGACATATTGGTATCTCATATCATCTAGCTCAGTATTGCGATGTAAGAAATAATTGTGGCCAAACTTGATGAGGCCAATTGTAATTTCATTCCTTGGATGCTCATACTTCTTATCAAGGCGTTCGGCGTAGGCATGCACCAATGGCGCATTGGGCATGGTCGGAAAAGTAAGCTAAGTTAGGAAGATAGAATTATGCCTCTAATAGCTTATGCGCATGTCCAACGCACGTATTATGCCTGGAAAAGATTCGGAAGCCAAAGATGCATGCAATGATGCATATATAATAATCTTCAAGGCTTTATACCTTTGTTCTATTGTAAGTTGGAATGGTGTGAAAGCTAAGTTAGTTGTCCTCATGCTTGTGTAGCATGCTTGCAAGGGCAAATGAATGTGCATTTGCCTAGTTTTAAGGCCCGGTAAGTAGCATCAGATTAGCGCATAGGGGAGTTATAGCATGTACGTCCTAGCGCACTAAGCATAATTACCCGGCCTGTCACACATGTTATTCTGAAAAAGTAAACATATTGATATAGAAGTTTCTAAGCTCCTTTTTAATCAAATTCTAGTCAGAGCAATCTATCCATCAACTTGGAGCTTAGCGATGGTATTTATTTTCTTTATAGCACTGGATATTCTATGCAAATAATAAGTATTTGCATTCACCCATCTAAAGCCATTTTGTATATCTCTAAGTTGCCATTTTTTTTCTTCCATATTCTCAATAGCTTTGAGCTTAAATTTACTTTGAAATCTGAACTCTTGCTAATTAGGCTGAAGAACGCCATCATCAATCAAATTTGACTCACCAAATTTCTCATTCAACATTTTCTTATCTCTTTTCACATACCCAAACTTCTACAAACCCCATGCCTTTACGAAAATTTTGAGATTTAGTTGTTTTCAAAATAATAAAGTTCTTGTACTTCTACTAAAATCTATAGAATCCCACCATAAATCCACATTGTTTTCTAAACATTTATGCTCAATCCAAGTTTTTTCAAGTTTAAAATCAGGTCTAATACCAATAGATGGACAAATAATAACAACCATAAGTTATGGTCAGATATAAGAAAAGCTTCACCAAATGCAACACTAAGGAAGAACTTATCAAGTCTGCATAAGAGAGGATCAGGGGTAATAGTTATACCAAGTATAAGATCCATTTATCAATGGATAATCCACCAATTTCTGCTGAAGAATGAAGTTGTAAAGGAAAGCTGTATTTCTGCTATTTTCTACACCTCTATTTCTTTCCACCCCATACCTGAAAAAGTTAAAGTCACCAGCTATGAAAATGGCGCCACTCCACCATTATCTGATATCCTCCATGCCCTCTAAAAAAATCAGTTGTAGGATTATAAAAACAAGGGCTATAGGCATTAATACAGCCCATTTGAAGCCATTAATCTTCAAGGTCGGAACAATGAAGATGTTGTTGTATCCAAATCTCTCATCTTCTTTGACAAACCTGCAACTATCCCAGATATATAAGAGACCGCTTCTTGCACCAGCAGAAGGGATATAAGACCATACAAAATTCTTATTAAATCACAGTTTCCGAATAAACTAGTTATAAAATTTCGTAATCTTTGTTTCTTTTATAAGGCAACTGCACATATTTCAAAGATCTATAAGATTTTCAAGATAGGTAAACTTATCCAAGACACTCAAACCTATAATGTTCCAAAAAAGGACTTTGAAATCCATTGACAATATCCGTCTCCCTTGAATAATCCCTACCTTCAACATAACTCGTTTGAGAATGATTTCCTCTTATGCCTTTTTTTTTTTGTTAGTGAAAATGCGGGGTCTAACAACCACACCCAACAATTCGTTTGGCAACTGAGAGGACTTACTCCAATATACTTTCTAGAGAATCAACTAGACAGTCAGACTCAATCTAGAGTAAAGTATATCAAAGAGTTTAATATCTATAACTCTTAATTCAATCTGCAATCAGCAAATTAATAGAAATCTGCAAGCCCAGTTGAATATAAGAGGAGTAACTTGAACGGTACCAAAGACCAATGTTCAAGTGTCAATCAATTTAAATCAACAACCAAAGTTTGGATATTCTAATTGATTGATCTTAACGCACAACCTGTGATATTTCAATTATATAACAAAATATAATGCAGAAAAAAAATAACATAGACACCAGAATTTTGTTAACGAGGAAAACCGCAAATGCATAAAAACCCCGGGACCTAGTCCAGTTTGAACACCATACTGTATTAAGCCGCTACAGACTCTAGCCTACTACCAATTAACTTTGAACTGGACTGTAGTTGAACCCTAATCAATCTCACATTTATTCATGGTACAGTTGCGTTCCTTAGGTCTCTAATCCCAGTAGGATACTACACACTTGATTCCCTTAGTTGATCTCACCCACAACCAAGAGTTGCTACGACCCAAAGTCGAAGACTTGATAGACAAATTTGTCTCACACTGAAAAGTCTATAGGTTGAATAAATCTGTCTCCCACAGAAATAGCCAAGAGTTTTTGTTCTATCTTTTGATAACTCAAGGTGAACCTGAACCAATTGATAAACCAGACTTATATTCCCGAAGAACAGCCTAGTATTATCAATCACCTCACAATAATCTTAATCGACTAGTGAAACAAGATATTGTGGAATCACAAACGATGAGACGAAGATGTTTGTGATTACTTTTATCTTGCCTATCGGAGAAATTAATCTCAAGTCAATTATTTCAATTGTACTCAATACGATAGAATCGGGCAAGATCAGAACACGCAACTACAAAGAAAATAGTTGGGTCTGGCTTTACAATCCCAATGAAGTCTTTGAAGTCATTAACCTACAGGGTCTCGAAAAAACCTAAGGTTAAAGGATAATCGACTCTATTTTATGCAACTAGTAACACAGAGAAGGTGTGGGGATTAGGTTTCCCAGTTGCTAGAGTTCTCCTTTATATAGTTTTCAAATCAGGGTTTGCAATCCAAGTTACCTTGGTAACCAAGCATTCAATATTTACCGTTAGATGAAAAACCTGATTCAACCAAGCTAATATCTTTCAACCGTTAGATCGAACTTAGCTTGTTACACACAAATGAAATGTACCCTCATTTAGGTTTATGTAACAGTACCCAAATGTGTACACCATGTTGGCTCACAAATAGTTAACCAAGGTTAGCCATATGATTACTCTCATATCAACCTTATTCATCTTAACCATAACTAGTTCAAATGACTCAAATGAAACTAGTTAAAGAGCCATTCAATTGCTATATTCTCATAGAAGTTACAAGAACACAATTGAAGTAAAATCCGTTTGATTCACTCGAATCACTCATGGACATTATAGCCACGGTTTGCAAAGATTGCATTCTTTATTATATAAATATTTATGTTCGTGTTCATAACCGATTTTAGAACTTTAACCTTCAAGTATGCAAACATGTACGCATACTTTAAATACTCGGACCAAGATTGGGTTTCGCCAGTACGCAAACGGGTACACGAACTTTCAATCCCAGCAGAAATTCTCGGGCATGAACCTGTACGCCAGTATGCAAATGTGTACGCATACTTAGGTTCCCGGATTTCTTAAACCAACAGGTACGCGAATGGGTGCGCATACTATGGTTCCCGGACATGGATTACATATGTGCAAGAGTGCACAACATGACATATCCAATAATGGTTAAGTATTCTAAACTCTTATTTCAATCATGGAAACTTTCTTAGAGGATGACAATAGCCGTTTTCACACACTATTAGCATCAAAGCAATTTTCAAGATATTGAAATAATCATAACGAAGCATTCCAAGACTACTGATTGTATCACACAAACCATGTAAGATGTTACTCGGCAATTTTAACATGATATAAGATGAACTTGTTCGAAGCGAAAGCTTGCCAACACATATTTCGAGAAATATGTAAGCGAGATAAACTCAGCTCGAAATATCAAATGTGTATATAGAAAACTATATCGTAATAAGAATTATGTCTCAATATAGGAGATAAAGTAGAAATAGACTTTCCAAGTGATAGATGAGTTTCAGTCTACACATACCTTTTGTCGATGAAGTTCCACAAGCTCCCCTTAGTAGTTCTTCATCTTCAAATGATGAACACTGTGAAATATAATCTCAACTACACAATCTATGTCCTAGTCCGAGACATCTATAAATAGGCTAGAAATCAAGACTTGTAGTTTTGATCACTAACATTGACAAACATGCTTGAGATATCAACGCATGCGAGTTCAACCGAGCAGTGCTCTAACAGTTAGCTTTATAATTCACATCCTTAACCCCTGAAGGTTTGAGTCTTGTTTCGTATTTTAGCGCCAGTTGAGTCATATTTCTCCTTCAGAGATTATGAGTTCATATAAGTAGGAAATACCAATAGGTCCTACAAATAATATATTAGGATGAGTTTGGTCCAGTTGACTCAGTCAACTTTCTGTTTAATCCTTTTTGGAAATATAAATTATAATTTGGTCCTAGAAATTATTGTTTGGTCCTAGGGTGTACAATACCCGCGCGGGATGACGTCATGGATGATGTAATTTTCCGGGAGTGACAGAAATAGCCTTTTAGATCCATATATTTAAGATTTATTAGCAAAAAAAGAAATCATTTTTAGATTTTGTTTGTCTCTCCTAGATTTTCAGATCTAGTTTTTCTTGTTCTTTATTTTTTTTTTTCTCTGAAGATGAAGATGACGATGGTGTTGAAGATGAAAGATGATGATGATGATGAAACGATGAAGATTTGTATGTTCTTTTTCTTTTGTATTGATGTTGTTTCTGTTGAAGATGGTAGAGACGATGAAAACGAATTTGTGATGAACTTTTTTTGAATTTTTTTGTCTCTGCTGCTGCCGATGATGAAGAAGATTTAGACGACGATGATTTTTCGTTTTTTCGTCATTTTTTGCTGCTGCTGCTGTTGAAGATGATAAAAAAGATGAAGATCTGCTGCTGCTGCTGTCAAAGAAGATGAAAACTGAAACGAAGATGATGAAGACGATTTTTGATGTTGCTGCTGCTGTTGAAGACGACGAAGATGATGATGCTGCAGTTCATTCCATAAATGAACTCTGTTTTTTTAGGTTTTTATATGGAGTTCATTTCTGGAATGAACTCGTTTTTTTAAGGTTTTTATATGGACTTCATTTCTGGAATGAAGTCTGTTTTTTTAGGTTTTTATATGGACTTTTTTCTGGAATGAAGTCTGTTCTTTTTAGGTTTTTACATGCACTTCATTGTGCTACAAGAAAATAAGTAAAAATTAACACGAAAGGGTATTTTTATCAGTTTTAATATTTTTAAATAATTATGGACCAAACAGTAAAGGCGTTTGACCAAACAGACATGGGCCCACCTAAAAAAGGACCAAACGATATTTTTCCCTCTCAGCTTTCCCTTTGAACCTTACTCGTAAGAGAGACCTAGCTATAGTGCTGCTGTGCAACAAACAACTTATTTATTAGACGGCAATGAATAGAACACACATTAATATTCCCCTATATACACGCTACACACATCTATGAAGAAGAAAAAAACCATAGAAAAACTCTATTACATAAGTTGAAGGGCCAATTATGAAGTGGAAAAACTTCAAAATTATGAAGTTGAAGAGCCATGCCATATAAGTTGAACTCTGGAGCTTTAATGACAGAAAAGCTCTGCTCAATTTTGAAGTGGATTTGGTCGAGAGGGTTCCGATCGTCTATAAATTCCATATAGTAGACGGATGCTGTCGTTCCTTTTGTACCTTCTCGCAGGAGAAATTTCCGTTGATAAGCGCCATGAATATCTATTCGACTCTTCTATTTGTATGGTTGGTGCTTTTCTGTTTTGCGTTCTATAGCTATCACTGAAAGATGGAAGCTGAATTAAGACGAGAACGAATAAGAAAGCAAATGATAAGGTTGGAGAATTTCGAATTCTCATGATCTGAAAACCATGAAAAAGACAGGAGAATCGTAGCAGAAAGAAAACTTGGAATTGTTTCTTGATTCTAAACAGTGCAAAGTCGGTTAATATAGGCGTCCAGGCGTCCAGCAAAAGCTAGCAAGGCAATGAGTTCATTGGATAGAAATATTTAATTAATTCTTTGTCAGGAAAAAAATAAAAAAGAGTTTGTTTAATTTTTGTTCCCAATTTGTCCTCTTCCTCTATCTCAATTCCCATGGGCATTTACCAGGATTGGTTTGGGTTCCCCGTATTTGGGTTATGCGGCTTATGCCATTGCCATGGGTGAATTTTGGGATATGTAGGTGAATTGCGTTACGTTACAAAATTTACTTTACAGTTATAGTGTTTGATTTTACATCACGAGATAGATCTTAATCTGATGATTACAATGCTCATAGGCGGGTTTGAATTATCTTGATAACTAGATATTAGTCGTCGTTTACATTATTACGGGCTATGTTGTGAAAGGCGAGCGCCTTTGGCTATAAGCGCTGGAGCAGCGCCTACGCAAAAAAGACGCCTAGGCGCCAAATTATGCTTGAATTTTTTTTTTTTCTAATTTTCGGGTGCTCGCCTGGGGCGCCTTAGGCGTTGGGCTTGGCGCCTCGCCTTGCCCAGTGCCTTTTACAACATAGATTACGGGTCTCAGAACAAATTTTGAGTTACTATTTTTGTTTCTGAAAAATAATATTATCACTTTTTCATTTTAGCTTAAAATATATTAAATTGGAAAATGATAATAATTCTTTCATTTCCATGGAAACAATTCTGGGTTGTTAAGAAACTAGCACCAAGGATACTGTATTTTGCTTGGATGGGTTATCCATAGTGGCATTGGGGTATCGAGTAGGATCGGAAGATTCATAGATGCGGGTATCAATTGAATGTGCATTGTGTGGTATGGAAACTGAAACAGGAAACCATTTGTTTGAGGTCACGGGATAGTAATACACAAAATTGGTTAAAAAGACCAAAATCAAAATTTCCTGGGTGAAAAGGACAGTCAGATTTAGATACTGTTTAAATGGACAAAAATTTAAAAATAGGCAGGATGTAACCAGTTTCATCTCATCCATTTTCAAATATTTTTTCTTATTTTTATTTTACGGGATGCATCAGTTTCATCCTTGCTTTATTTTTAAGTTTAAGCCAGGATGAATCATTTCATCCTTGCTTTTTTTTTTTGTCCATTTCACCCATAAATTTTTTATCGTCCATTTGAACCGTGTTTTAAAAAATTTGTCCAAAAAAATTAAAACACGGTTCAAAATGGACAAGTAAAAAAATTTTATGGGTGAAATGGACAAAAAAAAATAGCAAGGATGAAACTGGATTCATCCGGCTTAAACTTAAAAAAATAGCAAGGATGAAACTGGATTCATCCTTGTGTAAAATAAAAATAAGAAAAATATTTGAAACTCCGCCTATTTTTAAACTTTTTGTCCATTTAAACGGATCTAAACTGAATCGCCCTTTTCACCTTAAAAATTTTGATTTTGGTCTTTTTAACCAATTTTGTAAAACAGAAATTGCTGATATACAGAGCCCCTTAACTGCAGAGGCATCACGATTTCTAATGACTATTAATATTGCAGTAGAACTAGGACAAGACCGAATTATTATCGAAGGTGATGCGCAGAAAGTTGTTCAAGCTCTGAATGGTACTTTGTCAAAGGTTCCTAGAGACTGATTAGATACGTGGATCAGATAAAGCAAGTTGCAATACATCTTCAAAGAATTGAGTTCGTCGATATTCTGCGAGAGGCAAATGAACCTGCCCAACCTTCTTGCATTTTTTCTTGTTTGTCTTTGGAGGAAAATGCGATTTCTGCTTTGTAATTTTGGTTTTTGCTTTGGCTGTTTTGCTCTCAGCCCCTGTCAAAAGAAAAAAAAAAAAAAAAAAAAGGAGAAAATATTAAACTATCAAAAAAAAATGGAGAAAATATTAAATAATGACAATTTTGATCAGTGAGATTTTTCATTTTATCTCGTAGTGTGTATTATATAGTGAAAAACCTTTTCTAGTAATTTAGATATTGCGGTTCCCGGTCCATTCTTTATCTCGCCGTTCTACTCGTTATGTAGTTGGGAATGGCTCCATCTGGTCGATCGGATTCCGTTTCCTGGCGGTTTACCTAGTTACGTATACAGTATACTCATGATTTAGGGTAAATTTGGCCATCAAAAATTCAAAGGTTAGGATTATACTATATAAGCTAAGATTATGGTGGCCGGTAGCTAAAATTCAAAGCTTTTGACCGTGTAGAATGGAACTTTATCATCCAGATAATGCGCAAAATGGGGTTTAACAGTAAATGGTGTAACCTTGTACAGCAGTGTATCTCTACAACTATGCTTTCTGTACTAATAAATGGGTCTCCAACAAAGTTTTTCAAACCTTCCAGAGATTTGCGACAAGGAGACCCAATCTCGCCATACTTATTCTTATTTTGTATGGAGGCTTTATCTCGGAAAATCACTAATGCAGAAAACTTGGGATTAATAAAAGGTATAAAAATTGTTCATCGGGCACCGTCAATAAGCCACTTATTATTTGCAGACGACTGCCTGCTGTTTTGCAAGGTAAATGACAAAACTTGCAACAATCTGGTGAAACTTTTTATTGACTTTGGTAATGCGTCTGGTCAGCTCATTAACCTGAGCAAATCAGGAGTATTCTTCAGCCCCAAAACTGAAACTCACATAAGACACAGAGTTAAACAAATCTTAGGTGTCAAGTCAATACCCATAAATGATAAATATTTAGGGTCACCTTTATTTACCAATAGATCAAAGATTGAATGCTTTGAACCATTGGTGGAGAAATGAGGAATAAACTGAACAGTTGCAGGAGAATAGATCTTAACACGGCTGGTAAAACTGTCATGGTTAGAAATATAACGACTTCATTATATGCGTACAAAATGAACTGTTTTAAAATCACATTTAAGATTTGTAAAAACATTACTAAATTACAAACAGATTACTGGTGGGGAAAGAATGAAAAAGGGTTAAATGTGAATGGGAAAAAAAGTGCTTTTCTTAAATACTGGAAATCTATATGTAAATCTCTTGAGGAGGGTGGATTAGGAATAAAAGACATTAAGCATTTCAATACTGCAATGATTGCAAAGATAGGATGGAGGATCAAAGAATCACCCAACTCTCTTTGTGCCATTATCCTCAAATCGAAATACTACCCAAACTGTGATATTCTCCACATTAACAGTAAACCAAAGACAAGAGATAACTGGATCTGGAAAGGTTTTTTATCAGGAATAGATCAAATAAAAAAGGGATGTTTTTGGGAATTAGGAAACGGGGAGACAATAGACATATGGGGTGACTATTGGATACCGGGAACAAAGGTACCAATCAACAAACACACAACTGACATAGAAGGAATAACAAAAGTAAAACATCTAATCACCGAAAAAACTTGGGGTACAACGAAGCTAGCAAAATGTTTTGATGAACAGACTATAGAAAAAATAAGGAAGATAAGCATACCAGAAGAGGATACAGAAGACATCTCACATTGGTCCTTAAATGAGAAAAGGAAATTCTCAGTTAAATCTTTGTACAACCACATTAACTCAAGTAGGAACACTAATGATCAACGGCTCAAAATATGGAGCATGGATATTTCACCGGTTGTTGAACATTTTATTTGGAAGGCTGCGCATGCCATTCTGCCTAACAGTATGCGAATGGCAGCAATTCTTCCAGATATTGATACACAATGTAAGCTGTGTGGAAGGAGTCAGGAAACTTTAACTCACCTGTTTTTAAACTGTAATTACATAAACCAAGTCTGGAGGCATTTGAATTTCGATATGCAGTTCATAAAAAATAAGAAAACTGACTTTCATGAATGGCTAAATGATTGCTTTGAAGATAACAACAGATGTGGTTTTACTATAGATTGGAAAGTCATGTGTAGTGTGACTATATGGCATGTTCGGAAAGCACGGTGTAACGTTTTCTTCAAAAGAGAAAAACAGGATAGTGCAGCAACAGGGGATAGTATAATAAAATTCTTGAATGACTATAAAATGGAAACGAAGAAAGGTTATGATGTAATGAAAACTCTTTATTACAACCCGCAGAATGATGATTCTCTGACTTTAACTAATCAAATGGAAGGACAGACATGATACATGGATTTGAAAATAAATATTGCTTTGACAATGATGAACTCAGACTCAAATACTGCTATTGCATTAACATTATGTGACTACTCAGGGAACATCAGAGAGGCAAGAGGATTCAGCACTGAGTGCGACACCACAGAGCAACTAGCAGAAGAAGGTGCAGAAGCGGATTTCCGTTGGGCAACAGAATGGAGTGGACATATGATCACTTTCACAAGTGACTCTCAACAGACTCTCATGTTGCTGATCGGAAAGTACGCAAAAGCTAAAGAGAAGTGATACACAATCAACAACAGCAATGATGTTTCTTTAAACTTTAGAGTGAATGCCTTTATGTTAGTAAGGAGAGTTGAAATATTTTGGACAGCCAAACTTGTTGTGTTTTGTAATAAGTATGCGGTTAAGAACACTTGGAAAGGTTATAGCTTATGGGCAATCCTGACCTACTTAAACATCCAAAACTGGAACAATGATGTAATGATATACAGGAATTCCCCTTATGGAGTAACTGGTAACTCTCTTTAAATGGAACGAGGTTCTCCTCTTTTATTGAAAAAAAAAAAAAAGGTAGCTGACCTAATTAATCGGTTCATTCGTTATATACAACTGGATTTGATAATGTGAACGTGCATTTATGGTGGAACGACACACGTAACCCATTTTAAAATAACTGAAACAAGATTTATTTTTCCTTTCGATTATTAATTCAGTTCAATATAAAACTGGTAAAAATAGTCAATGAGATGAGATCATCAAATCAGATGGAAAGTTAGACTACACCTCAGTGACAGTTTGCAATGAATTTGGAGCTCTCTCAAAGTATTTACGGTAGTTCTGGACAGACTGTCCAAATGAGCTACTTGCAAAGCTTTCACTCACAAAGTAATTACTACTCGGTCCGTTTTTGGAAAAGAGATACTTTCATTTTTTCCAATTTGGCCTATTTTTAGGCTAAAATAAAAAAAATGAAAGTATCTCTTTTCCTAAAACAGAGGGAATATTTTTTTGGACGCTAAATCCAAAAACAAGAAAAAGACCAAACCACAAATCAGACGAGGCAGCAAGTCTCTGGTACAAGGGAATATGTACGAGGAAGGCCACTAATAGTGGATGTTGTTCTGCAACACTGCAAAGGGAACTTGGCAAGGGTGTGGGCAATGCTTTATTACCCGCTAAACAATTAGGCTAAGTCCTATGGGTGCTAATCTAGCCGCTAGATTAGAAATCCTCGTCAGCTAGGACAACCTCCTAAGTCCTATGGGAGTGCTAATCTAGCAGCAAGATTAGCAGTCCACGTCATCTGGGACCACTGTCCAGCGTTGTTTGGTTCAGCGTTTTATATTTTAGCTGTCAGATCAAATTTTGTGATTTTTGTGATCGGTGTGATTTTTGTGAGCGCTGAACCATTAAGCATAAAGGTCATTTTTTGATCGCTGAACCATTCAGCGCTTCAATCTCGCTGCTAGTTCATCTACGAGCAAATGCTAGGAGAGAGAACTAGTGTTAACTTTTAGGCCATATTTTTTTTTTTGAATTGCAACACTTAACTGTTAATCTAGCAACACTTAACCTTAAACTCAATGTACTCAAATCTTCGGCGGTGATCCTTATGTCCTAAATGATTCTGCTTATGCGCAATGGCGCTCTTGCAATAGTTAGGTTAAAGTTCATAATTAGGGTCAAGTACATAGGAATTAGAAAATGGTTCATGTGCCATGAACTAAGTACTCTTTCACGTTGCTATTACCGAACCTTCGTTTACGAATACAACTTAAGAGTTTCAAACTTTGAATTGCTTCTATTTTTTTTTTTTTTGTTTCTAATCTGAAAAGCGACTCTTCGACAGTTCGACTCAACACAGTTTGCATATTTTATTGAAGCATATAACTTTAGCGGCGGTATCAATGGCTGAATGGGGCATGTAGCGTACGACACTCCTTTGTCAAACACATTATGCATTACCAACCACTACGCACTACTACAACCATTTAGATAAGAGTTTTTAACTACTAAATTATTATTTTTTTCTTACCACCAAATTAATTGTGTATGAATATACGACTATCCTTAGCCGTATAAACACAAAACTAATACTAGTAGATTTGTTTTTTCTTTTGAAATTTAATACTAGTAGATTACTTAATAGAATATTCGTGTGTTGATCGGGCAGAGAGAATCATGCACTAACCAAACCACTGTTGACAAAACCTCACACCAAAATTGAATTCAAACTTAAATCATTGGTATACCGTGTACAAGAATTTTCATACTCGCTGCCACCAACATTTTTGAAACCAACAAGAGAAACGAAAATAAATAACCAAAGAAAAACGAAAAACCCAAGTTCAGAAATTTGGGTTTTTTCTTTCTCTTTTCTTTCATCAGAAAATTTTGGTTTAGTTTCCGGTATATCTGACTTTATGATATCGGTAAACATATTAAAGTTCTCGTAAGAATAAACCAATTTACTATGCGTTTTATTAATATATATGAAGTATCAATATATGTAGGATTTTTATTGTATTAGCATGTGTCTTTGGTAGAAATTTTGTTGCCGATCTTCTTAAACTCTTTGATGCTGCTGCTGAGAACATGATCTTCTTCATCAAACTGATTTCAAGACCAGGTAAAGTGAACCATATCAGATTTACAAGTCAAAATCTAAATAAAACTAAAACTAAAACTAAATTAAAAGACGGATAAAAAACTTCTGTTTTCTGGATAAGCAGAAGTCAAAAGCGGAAGTCATAAGCAAAATATTTTTGCTTCGCATAAAATTGACTTTTTTTCTTTTAGAAGTTGTTCTCAAATTTTATACCTGTTAGAAATTATACACGCTTATGCCATGTCATCATTCTTAGACAATGGTTTATCAACATGTGTCCTTTCTTACAGCTTAGCTTCACAACTGTCTCTACTTTACAGTTCATTACAGCCTGTACTTTTTACCTTTCTTCGGATAGTACTACTATATAAAGTACTCATCTTCTTGTAAAGACTTTTAACTGATTTAATACAACTCACATCACAGTTCTCACATGATATCAGATACCAAGAGTGGAATCTCGACTTCCAACAGCAAAATCTGCTACAACCGATCCTATACAACCCTGTTCTTGAGCTATTATTCCTAGAACCACCAACAATTCTAGTTCTTCTGTTGCTCATCCTCTCACAACACAAACACCATGAATAACACAAATCAAAACCAAAATTGTCCTCCTCTTACACCATTACGTCCAAATCCACAAAATCCACCACCACCACCACCACAAATCCATTTCGAGTTACTCAATTTCCTTTTCAGAATATTTCAAACTTTGTTTCTGTGAAACTTGATGGATCCAATTTCTTGGTATGGAAAGATCAGCTCTCTTCAGTTTTCATTGGTGCGAATCTTTATGGTTTTGTAGATGTATTAATCCATCTTTAGCCTCAATTTCTTTGTCAAAACAATACATAGATTTTCAATCATTTGTACATGGATTGGAGGATGACGGATCATTTTGTAGGTTTTTGTATTAATGCCACAATATTGCCATCTCTTGCTTAAGAATTGCTAGGTAAAGCTACTACTAAAGATAAATAGGATCATCTCTCCAAGATCTTTACGTAACAGTTCTTTGCTCAAAAATCCCAGCTAAAGTCTCAGTTACATTCAATTCGTTGAGGTAATTCTTCGATCTTTGAGTTTCTTCATCAAATCAAGACAATTGCTGACTCTTTAGCTGAAATTGGTGAATCGGTTCCTGATGAGGATTTGGTAATGTATACTCTCTCTGGTCTTGGAAAAGAATACTCAATAGAAAAATACCTTTAGCTTTTTGTGAGCTCCGATCTAGATTGATTAATCACGAGCAATGGCTTAAATATCAGGATCAAGAACCTTTCTCCACTCTGTCTGTTGATCCTTCAAATTCAGCTTTTTTTGTTAAAAAGTTTAATAATTCACAACATCAAGTTGGATCTTCTTCTCGACCTTTTATTCCTTCTACTTCAATCCCTAGTCATAAGTTCAAATATGGCTCGTCAGCTTCAACATCTAGTGCTAGTCATTCTTTCAAGAAGGCAGAATTTAATCCACATCAGAAACAACATATCGATTACTCTGAGATAGGGCTGTCAATGGATAACCGAATATTATGCCCGTCCGAATCGTTAGGATATTATCCGAAATTTCGGATAACGGATATCGGATACGGATCCCTTATCGGATATTCTTACTTTAACGAAACGGATACGGAAAAGCTATTATCATATATGATAATATCTGATATCAGTTAAAGAACGCATATGCAAATCTTTTTATAGTATTTTTTTTTTTTGAGTAATATATTTAGTTGTTAGCTTGGTAGCATGTGAAGAGTGGTAGAAATAAAAATACTATGGAAGAACAAAATCACAACTAGTTTTATTGGTTGTGAGAAAAGAGGAGAATTTTTCAATATTGATGGAGAAGATTTGAGTTTTTTTTTAAATCTAATTTAATATAATAATTTTAAAGTAAACTTTGTGCATTTTATCAAGGTATTTGGTTTTATTTAGTTGAATTTCCTTAGGGTTTCTTTGATTTTTTTTGTAATTTATGAAATTAGAGAAAGACTATAAAAGAACTTAAATTATTTTTATTATAATGAATTACTATCGGATAACAGACATTATTATCGGAACGGATAACGGAAATATTTTTGATTATCCGTCGGATATTATCGGATATCGGATATCGGATATCCGATAATCTTATCGGTAACGTATATGGTAGAGGCCATATCCGTTTCGATAGGTACCTTTGACAGGCCTACTCTGAGATTACATGTCAGATCTGTAACAAGCTAAGCCACTTTGCAAGTCGGTGTCGATTTCGCTATGCTGCATTCAAGTATGTCACTGCTTCATCTATGCAAAAATATTTTGCAGGAATGCACGTTACACATCCTCCTTTCAATCCATGGACTACGACTGCACCTAATACTATGACTGAGCAATCCATTTTTGGTGGTCAATGGACTGCAAATGAAGCTGGTCCTGTTTGGATTCCAGACTCTGGTGCAACTAGTCACATGACTAATGATTCAGCTATTTTTACTGCTCCAGAGACATTTGATGGAGATGAACAGGTTATGATAGGAGATGGTAAGCTTCTTCCAATTACCTTAACTGGATCCTTTAATCTGAAAACTGTTGCTAGTTCTACAAATTTTACTCTACAAAATGTTTTGTTTGTTTTTAGCATTAAACACAACTTATTATCCATTGTTAAATTTACAAGTGACAATAACTTTTCTTTTGAATTCTTTCCATGGGGGTTTGAAATCAAGAATATTCTCAATAAGCAAGTTCTGGCCAGAGGATTAGTGCAGAACTATTTGTATCCACTATTGTCATCTCAGCAGTCTCTTATAACTTTAGCAAATAATTTAGCTTTTCCTTCTATTCTGGCATCATCAACTCTATGGCATCAAAGGTTAGGACATCCTGCAGTGAAAATTGTAAAGAAGCTTGCATTTACATCAGCTATTCAATTGTCCACCAAAGAAGTAGAGTCTGTTTGTTCTTCTTGTAAATTAGGAAAAAACATTTGTTTCCCTTTTTCTAGTTCAGATTCTATTGCTAGTCAGCCATTGGCTTTAGTGCACTGTGATGTGTGTGGACCTTCTCCAGTACTGTCTCATTTAGGTTACAATTACTATATTTTGTTTGTGGGATGATCATAGTAAGTTCAATTGGATTTTCCAATGAAGAACAAAACTGATGCATTATCTTGTTTCAAATTATTCAAAAAATAAATGGAAAATCTTTTGAGCAACAAGATTAAAGAATTTTAACGTGATGGTGCTCTTGAGATAGTAAAAGGACAGTTTAGGGAATTTTTGGATTCTAATAGAATTTCTGTCAGAACTTCTTGTCCACATTTACATCAACAAAATGGTGTTGCTGAAAGGAAACATAGGCAAGTGACAGAAATGGGTAATACTCTTTTATTTAGATCTTCAATTCCCAAGAAATTCTGGTTTGATGCTTTCTTAACTGCTGTCTATCTCATCAACAGAACCCCAACAAAAGTAATTGCTTATATATCCCCTTTTGAGAAGTTGTTCAATAAGAAGCCTGATTATGCTTTTCTCAAAGTGTTTGGATGTTTATGTTATCCTAATATTGTTCCTATGAGAAAAGATAATTTGAGTCCTAAGGCAGCTGCTTGTATATTCTTAGGCTATAGCCCTTCCCACTAGAAATATAGATGTATGGATCCTCCTACAAATAGAGTTTATATTACAATCCATGTGGTCTTTAATGAAATAATTTTTCCTTTTTCTATCGAGTCTCAATATATTTCCCTACATCAAAAGGTGATGGCTATTTCTGTTTTTACTTCAAATCAGTCATCTTCTGCCATTACATCTGAAGTTGTTACTGATACTTTACATACTGCTTCTTCTTCAGAGTCTGATTCATCATCAATGACATCACTCTCAGAGGTATCCTCCTTACCAAAACCTCCTACATCTACTTATACTCATACTAGATCTAAGTCAGGAGTTTTCAAGACAAAATTCATTAGTCCTGACTTTGTGGCCAATGCACATATTAAACATCCACTTCCTATAGCTTATTCTATAATTTTAGAAACTGTACTTGATCCAAAAACTTTTCAGCAAGCTATTAAAATTCCTAAGTGGATTATACCCATGAAATCTTAATATGAGGCTTTGTATGAAAATGGAAGTTGGGAATTAGTGGACTATGTTCCTGGTATGAATGTATTAGGTTGTAAATGGGTTTATAAGAAAAAATTGAAGGCTGGTGGTACTTTGGAAAGACGCAAATCTAGACTTGTGGCAAAGGGTTTTCACCAAGTTTATGGTGTAGATTATGAGGAAACATTCAGTCATGTAGTCAAGGCAACTACAATTAGATGTGTTCTTAGTTTGGCTCTAACAAATCATTGGGAAATGAGACACTTGATGTTTCTAATGCGTTTTTTCATGGTTATCTGACTGATGATGTATATGGAGCAACCTCCTGGTTTTGTTTCTTCAGAGTTTCCTAACAAAGTTTGTCATTTAAAGAAGTCATTATATGGTCTCAAACAGGCACCTAGAGCTTGGTTTGAGAGATTTAGTACCTTCTTATTTTCTTCTGGTTTCCATCAATCAGCATGTGATATGTCCATGTTTTATTTTAGTAAGAATGCAGTGAAGATGATATTATTGGTTTATGTATATGACATTATTTTGGTGGGAAGTTCTGAATCAGCTTTGACAACATTCATAGAATCATTAAAGACTGAGTTTGCTATGATTTTTTTTTTTTTTTGCCATGAAAGACTCAGGTCATTTGGGTTACTTCGTAGGCCTCGAAGCTATACTTGATTCTTCTTCAAATACATTACTTCTCACTCGATATAAGTACTCACTGGAGTTGTTACAAAAGTTTGATATGATGGAGTGCAAACCTTGGAAAACTCCAGTTGCTCAAGGGAGAAGAGCTTCTTTGTACGATGGCACTTTATTAGAATATGTTGCTTCTTATAGAAGATTAGTAGGTGGCTTATAATATCTTACACTCACTACACTTGATGTCAGTTTTGCAGTTAATTATGTTGCTCAATCCATGCATCAACCTATTGATCTTCATATGCAACTTGCAAAAAGAATATTAAGATATATTAAGGGCTCTTTAGGTACTGGAATTACTCTTGGCAGAGGTGATTGTTCTAAGATAATATCTTTTACAGATAATGGCTGGGCTGGTTGTCCTGATTCCAAAAAATCTACTACTGGTTATTGTATCTACTTATGGGATAATCTTGTGGCATGGTCTTCAAAGAAACAACCTACTCAATCTCATTCTTCCACTGAAGCTGAATATAAGGCACTGTCAGTAGCTGCTTCTGAAGTGAGATGGATCTCTTATATTTTAGATGAATTGGGAGTTTTTATTGACTATCCTATCACTGTGTTATGTGACAATATGGGAGCTGGTAGTCTTGGAGAAAACCCAATTTATCATGCCAGAACAAAAATTGTTGAGGTAGATTATCACTCCCTCAGAAGTTTAGTCATGAATGGGTTTCTCATAGTCAAGTATGTTCCCTCTTTACAGAACATTGCAGATATGTTTACAAGGGGCATATCCAAATCACTCTTCTGCAGATTACAACACAAACTTCTACACTTTCAGCATGCTGATAGACACATTTTTGTGTCTAATTTGATCTCAATACTATATATTGTTGGTACTCGATTTTGTATTAATTTTGGTGTTTTATGTGTTTGTAGGTATTTTTGGGCAATAAACATTTTGGAAAAATCGGCTCGAAAAGTTGTCTAAAGCACCCGGAGGACACGTGTTATTCGGACTCTCAATGTAGGATAAGGGGCACCTCAATTACTAAGGGGCACCCACAGGATATTCACACCCAAGCAGCTGGATAAGGGGCAACCTCATCACCTTCGTTTGAAAATAATATTTTGGCGGGAAAAAGGTTCTTTCAATGGCAGAATTTAGGGATGCGATTTTAGGCTTGTTGCAGTGAGACTAAAGAGCTGGAATTAATTGGGTTTGTTCCTCTTGGCTAAACAGGGATGGTATAGGCTTTTGTCTCGACTAATTTTGGCTAGATTCTCGCATGGAAGAAAACAGGGTCTCTCGGGTTTTCCGAGTTCTGAGTGTGTGTTCGAGAGATTTTCGTGTGTGTGCTCCGAGTTATACTACTTATGGATGGTCACTCAACGTGTTGGGAGTCTTATGTCACAAGAAAACAGATTGAGGAGGTAAAATAGGGAAGAAAATATTCCCGAGAATATTTTTATCAAAGCCGTGTAATGAGAGAATTTGAGGAGTTATTGTCGTGATTTCTTGCCCCTGTCGAGTATAAAAGAAGCTCTTGGAGGTCAGATAAGAGGATGGAGAGTTTGGGAGACGTATAGGAAATCGCAGAGTCGGAAAATCAAGTTACAGAATATCTTTCTGCTGCTGCATGAGCTGAAGAACACGAAGAACAACGACGCACAGGAGACAGTCGTTCATGGTACAGTATAAACGACCGCCTATCGTGGGTCGCAGAGTTACAGCAACAAGCAACAGTTCATTATTATCGTTCTCTGTAACAGTGTTTTGCAACAATTATAAACGTTGCAAACACCCGGTTTTCAATATTTATTCCATTTTCGCCCCTTGTAAACACTTTTGAGCAATGAAAATTTATTCTGAGTGTGTTTCCAATATGCGGACCTAGAACCCACCACTGGGACGATTGAGGAAGCCGAATTTCATACATGGGTAATTTTAATTAATTCTTTTTATGCCTTTTGCACTAATTAAAATTGAATTATGATTTGATTAAATTAGTTATTATTTTATTAGATGGGTCATGCTTGCTTAAATGTTTGATGTCCCATGCTTACGATTTATAACTAATATTTTGAGAATCAACCTTGGCAAAAATAAGATTCCATGTTTTTATTTGTTGAGCTATAATTGTTAAAAGAATTAATATTTGAACCTTTTGTTATGAGTTTGGCGGAATCCTGAATCCCAGCTCCTCTCTTCATCTTGTGACATAAATTGTATATTTTCTCTATTTTTATTATTTTTCTTTATTAAATCCTAAAATCGATTTCAACAAGTTCGAGTGAACGACAACTCTACTTACCACTATTCTAAATTCGATCAATTTTTGGCGCCGCCGACGCGGACTTGTGTATAGATTTGTTTTTAGGTTTTATTTTTAATTTTATTATTTTTGTTCTTTTTTACGCGTTTTGGTATTTCTGTTTGCTTTCAGATTTGGAGTGGAGCGAAAGAAAAAGAGAAAGTGCTGAAAAGAAAAGCAAAGCCAAAATAGGAAAGAAAAGAGAGATCCGAACGGAGTAAAGAAGAAAATTTTGTATATAGTTGTTTATGGGTAAAAATCGTTTTTGCCGATTTCGGTAAATTCGGTAGGTGAGTGAGAAACTGGTTCAAACCCTAAACAAATGTGCTGCACGTGAGCACTTTATAGATTCGAGAGGTCAATCTGTACAAGTCCGGCCTAAACCAAGAAATGGCCGTTCCATACTTGCTTCGGTCACAAAGTGGAGGAGAAGGGTTGATTTGGGGAGGGAAGCAAAGAAAGGTGTTGAGACCAGAATAATGCTGGGAGAGTAGTGTCTCGACTTGCATCGAGAAAGTGAAAGCTTCGGAAGCTTGCAAGAGATGAAAGCTTTTTGGAGAGCTTGCAAAGTTGCCTTTTCTGAGAGTGTAGTATTTTTCTCATGACCGAGACTTTGTCTGGTGGAAATAGGTAAGACCTATTTATACAAGTCGAGATTGAAACGTACCCTGGCCTCATGAAGGAAGAGAGTAAAGGGTGAAATAATGGGAGGAGGTGGTAACCGCATGGTGTTAATGGGTGAAAACGTTTTCACCATTATTTCCTCTTTTATTTGACCGCTTTATTCCTATTCACGCTTTCTTAATGTGAGCGTAGTGTACGCTGCATGCTGTGACCGCCAAACCAAAACCCTAAAAAGCATCCCCCAGTTTGTGTTGATATCTCGAGTGTTGGTTGCACCTTGAGTGCAAGTGGAGCTGCTAGTGGCGTGTGTGGCATGTGCGGAATGCCTTGGTGGTAGGTTGTACGTTGAGTGTAAGTGGCAATGCCAGAGCTGCTAGTGGCGTGTGTGGCATGTGCGGAATGCCTTGGTGGTAGGTTGCATGGTTTGCGAGTTAGGCTACCAGCGTGGGTTTTGGCATGTGCCAATGGCGCGTACGGCCAAGTTGGCCTAAGTTGCACGACTTGCAAGTTAGGCTACCGGCGTGCATTAGGGGCACGGCTAGGTGATGAAGGCTACCAGCGAGCGTGTTGGCATGTGCCGATAGCATGCGTGGCCGTTTAGGGTCGTGGCCTTGGTAGGAAAAGCTACCAGCGAGCGTGTTGGCATGTGCCAATGGCGTGCGTGGCCGTTAGGGCCGTGGCCTTGGTAGGAAAAGCTACCAGCGAGCGTGTTGGCATGTGCCAATGGCATGCGTGGTCGTTAGAGCCGTGGCCCTGGTAGGAAAAGCTACCAGCGAGCGTGTTGGCATGTGCCAATGGCATGCTTCGGTGCGTTTGGTATGGCTGGCATGATTTGCCATTGGCATAGAGATGCGGCTAGCGTGGGCTAGGTGCGGCTGGCATGATTTGCCATTGGCACGGAGGTGCGGCTAGCATGGTTGGCATGCTTCGGCGCGTTTGGAATGGCTGGCATGGTTTGCCATTGGCATAGAGATGCGGCTAGCTTGGGCTAGGTGTGGCTGGCATGATTTGCCATTGGCACGAAGGTGCGGCTAGCATGGTTGGCATGCTTCGGCGCGTTTGGTATGGCTGGCATGATTTGTCATTGGCATAGAGATGTGGCTAGCTTGGGCTAGGTGTGGCTGGCATGATTTGCCATTGGCACGAAGGTGCGGCTAGCATGGTTGGCATGCTTGGTAGCGTTTGGTATGGGCTGGCATGATTTGCCATTGGCATAGAGATGCGGCTAGCTCGGGCTAGGTGTGGCTGGCATGATTTGCCATTGGAACGGAGGTGCGGCTAGCATGGTTGGCATGCTTGGTAGCGTTTGGTATGGTCGGCATGGTTTGCCATTGGCATAGAGATGCGGCTAGCTTGGGCTAGGTGTGGGGGCATGATTTGCCATTGGCATGAAGGTGCGGCTAGCATGGTTGGCATGCTTCGGCGCGTTTGGTATGGCTGGCATGATTTGCCATTGGCATAGAGATGCGGCTAGCTTGGGCTAGGTGTGGGTGGCATGATTTGCCATTGGCACGAAGGTGCGGCTAGCATGGTTGGCATGCTTCGGCGCGTTTGGTATGGCTGGCATGATTTGCCATTGGCATAGAGATGCGGCTAGCTTGGGCTAGGTGTGGCTGGCATGATTTGCCATTGGCACGAAGGTGCGGCTAGCATGGTTGGCATGCTTCGGCGCATTTGGTATGGCTGGCATGATTTTCCATTGGCATAGAGATGCGGCTAGCTCGGGCTAGATGTGGCTGGCATGATTTGCCATTGGCACGGAGGTGAATTAGGGTTTTATTCGTTGTAACCCTAATTTGAAAAAAATACCCCCTATTAATTACTGACTACACGCATTGAATGTTCTAATAAATGTGTCACTGGTGACATTAGGTTATTTGGGGTTTTACGATTTTACCCTTTGTCTAAAAACCACCATCAACATTAAGTCCCCTGCTTAGCTCGGAACATGAGCTTTGTTGCGGGGTAAGCATAAGATGGTGACAAACTATCAGCAGCAAACTGTAAAGAGAATTGAGGAGGCTCGTCTGACCTTTTTATAAATAGGATTTGGAATCCTTGCCTCACGGCGATTTTGCGCAAATCGGGAGAGGTCAGCACAATTGGGAAGTTAGCGTCGTGAGAGACAGGACAGCTGGGCGGCATTGAGAAGTTGACGCGATTTTAGGAAACTGAGCGTGCTAGCTGGTGGGACCGGCGCAAGGTGGGGAAGCTGTGCGTGCTTGCTGGCGGGACTTGAGCGGTCATTGGGAAGTTGGCGTGATTGGTGGGGCCGGTGCAACTTGGGCGACGTTGGGAAGTTGGCGTGAGTTGGGAAACTGAGTGTGCTAGCTGGTGGGACCGGCACAAGGTTTGGAAGCTGTGCGTGCTTGCAGGCGTGACTCGGGCGGTCATTGGGAAGTCGGTGCAATTGGTGGGGCCGATCCAGCTTGGGCGACATTGGGAAGTTGGGCGCCCTTGTGGGCCCGTTTCTTATGTCTTCCAGTATTTCTCTTGTTTCCCTTTTTATGTAGGTGTAAACCCTAAGAGTGGGCATTTATATATTGCGCATATAATTTCTTGGCGTGCCTCTTGTAGAAAATATTGTATGTATGCGCCCAAGGGAAATATTGCATATATTATTCGAACCCGTAGGAAAGTGCTCCATATATAATTTTGAACCCGAAGAAGGATATTGCAGACGCACTTGAGCCCGTATAAAATACTGCGTATAATTCTGAACCCTGAAGAAAATACTGCGTGTGCAGTTTCGAACTCGTAGAGAATACTGTATATGAATCCCGAAGAAGAATACTGTATAAGTGCTTCATATGACTTCGAACCCGTAGGAAATATCGCATATATGAATTTTCGGTCCTGAAAGAAATATCACGCGTGCAATTTTTGAACCCGTAGAAAAATGCTCCATATATAATTTTGAACCCGAAGAATGATACTGCAGACGCACTTGAGCCCGTATAAAATACTGCGTATATAATTTGAAACCTGAAGAAAATACTGCGTGTGTATTTTTGAACTCGTAGAGAATGCTCCATATATAATTCTGAACCCGAAGAATGATACTGCAGACGCACTTGAGCCTGTATAAAATCTGCGTATATAATTTTGAACCACGAAGAAAAATCTGCGTGTGTATTTTTGAACCCGTAGAGAATGCTCCATATATAATTCCGAACTCGAAGAATGATCTGCGTGTGCGGTTTTGAGCCGATAAAGAATACGCCCTTTCTCTTTTTTTTTTTTTTTTGTATTTCGAGTTTTCCTTTGTTGGGGCGCGGTTATGTGTCAGGGAGATAATTTTGTCTTTCTCCGTGTGCAGATATCTTGTTACTAAGTTGTTATGAAGAAATCCGGTAAGATGTTACCTGAACAGAATTTCGCCTCATCGAAAGATGTCCATAGTTCCAAACCGAACACGGATGATGAATTCTTCGCCAAAAAACTTGCCTCTGCTCGGAAAAATCACCCAGGTTTCGTGCCAATTTTGTTAACCGGTGGTGAAGATGAAAAGAAGACACGTTCGGTTCGCCCAGAGAACACCATACGGTTCTGTCTTCATAAAGGGGTATATTCCTCTTTCAATATTGATTTCAGGATGTGCCAAAGCCCATTGCGTTCTTTTGATAGATGGGTTGAGTTCATGGTGAGTAAGGAGCATATAAATACCAACTTGACTCGAGCGCAGATTATTGAGGCTGTCGAGCTTCAGTAAATCTCAGTTAGGAAGGATATCTCGGGCTTGGTTGCTTTCATCTCCGGATGGTGTTCGGACACCCATACGATCATATGTAGATGGGGTGAGATAACTTTCTCCTTGGAGAGTGTGGCTCTCTTCTTTGAATCTTCCTAAGAATCGGGAATCTTAAAATCCCATTATCTGAAAGTGAGGGGACGATGCGGGATGACCTTGCCGCTAAGTTGGAAGATTTCGCTCGGAAAGACTCCACTGCGAAGTTGAAGGATTCTGTCCGGAAAGAGGATGAAAGGTTCCTTTACAGCTGGTGGATATCTCAAAGGTTTCCGGACGAGCTGGAACCTGAACAGAAAAGCGGTGATCTTCACGTTGCATTTTTTGGCTCTCTGGTTGTCTAGAGACATTTTTGACGACGGTTCTGGTAAGAAGGAGATAAGACCAGAGTTGCTAGTGATTGCTGTGAAGTTGGCAAAAGGTGAAGTTCTTCCCATTGGCAAGCTATTCCTCGGTTCCCTGTATGTGCATCTGGATCATCTAGTTGCGAACATGCGAGTTTCGAATGGTTTCATGAAAGTGAATTCATATGTGCACGTTGCTTTTTTGCAAGTCTGGCTATGGGAGCACTTTGAGAAGTATGCTCTGAAACCGATGCCTTCGATTCCCGCGAGTTGGGGCGGCTCTCGAATTCTTCGATGGGTGAACAGGTGTCCAAGAGTCGGCGTGAGCTTGGTTAGTCTTCTTGATAAGTCGTATGAAATCAGTTTTCGCCCATGGGAGCCGGTCCATAGGTCGTTGACTCAAATTGACACCTTTGCTTCTGCTCCGCTCATGTCTTTGTCTTCTGATGGCGATTTGAGCGTTGGTGAAAACTTGTTTATTCAAAGTTGCACGTCCGGTTATATGCCGCCTTTCTTCATAGGGTCTTTCCAGATAGCTTCTTACAATATTGACCGTGCTGCTTGATGCGTGTCGTAGGTGCAATCAAATTAATATCTTATTTCCACTCAATTAAAAATAATATAATGGAAGTCAAGTTCGTTCCCACGAGGAGCAAGAGATTCTAGTTGTAAAAATTGTCACAAAAAGGGGGGATGTATAAAGCAAAAGAAAATAAACAAAGCAATTAAAAAAAATAAAGTTGAAATCAATAAGAGAGACAAGATCAAGGAATCCTTCTTCGTTGCAAAACAATGATTAAAGTTATGTTCTTTTCTACTTGTTATTAGTCACATATTATCACCAACCGTAAGATAGCAGGTCCGCTTAGCTAGCCCCAAAATCCCTTATTTCACTGAGTAACAAGTCCGCTGTAGTTATCAGATTCTATTCAAAAGAACCACCTTGAGGTTCGCTTACAAGATGTAATTCCCCGAATGCATTAAGATCTATGAATTTAGGTTTAGTACTAGTAGTTAAACTCGGTTCGCTTGGTCCACTTTCTAGCGTTGTTTTTACACACAATCGCTCCACGGAATCCTCCGCAAGGTCTCGTGTTTTCTACTTGTGTAAAGTGTCGAGAACGATTACTTATTCCCTAACTTATACTAGATTTAGATTAAACTAACAAATCAATTTAGCGTGCACTCTAAACAATCTATCAATCAATCATGAATGAATAAACATTCCTATTAGTAAAAACAAACAATAATCATGTGAAAAACTTCAAGATAGAATTGAAACAAAACTCAAAACATATATTAAGAACTAGGAATTCATCCTCAATCAATAATAAAATTAGCTACTCATGTCTTTGAAATTCACACAAATAATTAAAGGGAGAATTTTTCAAGTTCACACTAATAATTAAAAAGAAGAATTTTCAAAAGCAAGCAAAAACACAAGTGTTGTGTGTATAGAGAGGTGTGTAAAAGATATATCAAAGTGTGTAGAGAACTTCTCTACTTATAGGCTTCAATGTTCTCCAAATCTTCCAAGGAATAGAATCCCTTTCCTTTAGCAATTCAATTTCCAAATTTGAGCCTTTCTCATCTTCCATCTTCTTTTTCCAAATTTGAGCCAAATTCTCCATCCAATTCCAAGACCAAGTCTTCACACCCATGAGAAGAATCCACATGAAATTCTGTAATTTTGGTCGCCGGAAAGCTGGTATTATGGTCGGAATTTGGCCGGAAAAGTCACCGCCGGCCACCTGAAATTCTCCGCCGTCAATGGTATATTCGACGGAATATTCCGTCAGTCCACCGTTAGGACTAACGGTCAAAATGGTCAAACCTTCAGTCAACGGTCAAGGGAAGTAGTCAGCCATCTTGAGTCAGCTTCTCAGTCAGTCTTACTGAGCTTACTGGATCTTACTCAGCTGAGTTGGATCGGTCATCGGCCGGTATGAGTTAACTCGCTGAAGTAGAAATCCGGCCGAGTTATGTCTATTTCTCCATCGTTTCCGGGAAAACTTCCGGCCTTTTCACAGCTCCTTCTCTGTATCAAATCCTAGCACATACATCTAACAATTTTGAGAACCCATTCTTCTCTTGCGATTTATTCATTACCACAACCACCATGCCCTGTAATAATGCAGCACCAACTCTTTCTTTTCTCGATTCTACAGTGTTAACTTCTCCGATTCAATGGCAGCAGCAGATATCCCAGCACAATCTCACAGCCCATTTTCAACTCAATCCACTGAATTCACTTCCAGCAGCAACATCAATTCCAATCTCTTTACTTCTTTCTTCTCACTCAATTGTTCATCGACCCATCTCTGATTTCCTTATTCAACAAATCGATCCACAATCCCATAAACAAGTCGAGCCCATCTCCTGATTCATCAGTTGTAGTAATAACAGCAATAAGATTTCATCATCAATTTCTCCTTTTCTCGGCTGTAAACCCATCTCTATCTGAGTCTTGAAATTCATCCTCATCTGCTTTTTCACTCAGCAACATCGATCTATTCTTCTCCATTCACAGACCCCATCTCACTGAGATTCAATTCCTTCACCTGGACTCGAATCGAACCCTAATAACTTCTTCTCGGTGCGATCTTCTCTGGGTTTCGATCTGCTCAACCAACAAACCCATTAATTCCTCTCCAATCTCTCCCTGAATCTTCATCTTCTCAACACCACTACCAATTTCTAAATTAAATCGAACCCATCTTTAATTTCAGTTCCAGAAACCCATTAGTTCAACCAATACAGCCACCAACAGCACCAATCTCTCATTCTCTACGAGCTATGAACATCATCGTCCTTCTTTGTATCTCGATTCAGTCAGAAAAGCTCATGAATCTCTCAACCTCTCTATCTGTTTCTCGATCTGTTCTTGATTTCTCTGCATCTCGATCTCTGTCATGGCTGGCGTGATGCATTTGTTCTTCTCTCTCGATTTCAGGTGTGGGAAAAAATGATTGATAGAAGAGAAGCTCGAGATAGTTAGGGTTATTTGGGTGGATAGTTACACCCCAGGGATAGGGACCACCCCACTTGTTAGATAAGGGCCATCCTACTTGGAAACCCCTTAACCTCTGCGGTCCTGGCTTTAGTACTCCTCCGAAAGAGAGTTGCCCCTTAACCTTGGCTGGGCTCCAAATAGTGTTCGCCCCTGAAATGACAATTTTGCCCTTTTGGCTCAAATAGAGTAATTTCTTCTTCTTTTCCTCCGTGCGACTCCATAGTAGCTACAAAACTCAAAACAAGCGTAAAATACATAATTTACAAGAAAAGTAGCAAAGAAAGCATAAACAATAGATAATAAATAGGATGTATTCTACACCCTATCACTGCTCGTCACATGGGTTTCGATCAAGGGGTGCCTCTTGCTTACCAGCCGGTGATCCCTAAGGATTCATTGCGTGCCGCCCTTAATGCCAGTGCCCTTGAGCCGGGTATCCGCCTTCCCTTCTTTCAAACGGGAAGAGTAACCCGACGACCTTCGGTTATAATGAGTTACAGTGCGGCGAGTTTATTATGATCCAAGATTTTGTGAATAACGTGGTGGAGAACGTTCGTTGTAAACCTTCCCCAGCAGTTTTGAAGAAGTATCCAATGTTGAGAGATCTCAAGCGAAAGCTGCCTAGCAACTCGGAAAGTCCCCAGGCCAAGGAACGGAGAACGAAGAATCGTGCTGGCGGGTTCCGGACGGTTTCAAAAGATCCTCCCGCAGCTCTCGTGTCTTTCAGTTCTTCCAATAACCAGGTATGTGTCGCTTCTTCATTGGTTTGTCTCAAAACACGTGAAATCTGCTTTGAAAACATGTGTCTTGTTTCTTCCGGGGCTTCGGTAGTGCTAATGCTTTGCTGCCCTTGCACGTTGCCGGAGACGGCAATTTCTTCAAAGAATTCAAAGAAGACTGAGCCTTCTCATAGCGGTGATGAGTCAGAGAAAGAAGAAAGTTTGACAAGTGAGAGTGATTCCTCTGGCAGCACTGGTTCTTTTTCGGGAAGTGGTTCGGTGAGTTCCGCGCTTCTTTTCTTTCTTCTTCAATTTTTTCTTTTGAAAAATGTCTGACTCAAGTTCGGAGGAGGAATCCGGTTCGGAGGACGATTCTGGGGTAGAGCCACACGAAAACTTGCCTTTGGTGGCCACCGCCGGTGACTTGGAGATGGGAGTTAGCCAATTGTCGGGCACAGATGTGGCTCAAACGGTGGATGATTCTCGACGGTTCTTTGCCGTAGACATGGAAGAAGACCCTCTGCGAGTCGTGAGGCCGGAGTGCGAGGCGCCATTTTTGATCCCCGTACTTGGTTCCTTATCCAGGTCATGTGTTGGTTGGCGGCTTCGGCGTGCCGGCTAAGCATGAGGCATTGTACACCGAGAATGCAGGAGAAGTACGGGCATATGGCCACAACCAAGAAAGTCACTAGTCGATTTGCATTTGGTTAAGCGTGTGGAAGAGGCTTTATCTTCCATCGAGGATATGCGTGGGGTGATTTGGTCACACCGTTTCGAAGACGTTATTGCCGATTGGGAGCACCATCGCGACGTGTGCGTAGAAAAAGAGTTCAACACTTCGTGGTTTGTCGAAGGCCTTGCTTTGAGATCCAAAAGTTGAAAGATGCACAACCGAAAGCCTTTCCGCCGAGGAGATTGCACGACGGGGAGGTAGAACTCGAAAAGCTTTCCAACATGTTGACTATGAAGAGAGCGGCTCTTGAAGATGCAAAGTTGACTTTCTCAAGAAGAAAGGACCTTTGTTGGATGATTTTCCTTGAATGTTTCTCTGTTAAACTTTCATTTAGGTTCTTTTTTTTTTTGAAAGACATACTGGATGTCTGGTTCAAGGTTTGACCAGTTTTGGTAGACAGCTGGTAGCTTTTGAGGATGTTGGATTATTTCTGGGATGAATGGTTTTGATAATATGACTCTGATTATGTTTTGGGAAAGGAAAATTGTTTTTACGAAAGTGTGCGCTAGCAATAGGCACAATACTCAGTAGTATAATGGTTTTACTAAGAACCTAAAAACAAATCGTATATCTTCTTGTGATCTGAATTTACTCACTTCATAGGTTTTTGCGAACATGCCCCTCTCTATGTAAAAAGGAAGTTTTCTTTGGTAGCATCTTGACAAGTCCCCAATCGTGATAGCATCTTGGCGAGTCCCAGGTTTTCTCGTGTAGTTTTTGCAAATGGTAACCAGGTCGTCGGGGTAGTTGAGTCGGATCAGTGGTAGCATCTTCGGCAAGTCCCCGGTTTCTTGTGTAGTTTTTATAACTAGTAACAAGGGTCGTCCGGTAGTTGCGTCGGATTGAGTCGCCTTCCCCTACCATCTTGACATCCGGGTCGAAGAACGAGATCGACAGATCGACATTGTAGCCGATAGATCAATCCTCCCATTTGTGGTCGCCAATTGTTTATGGGTAAAAATCGTTTACGCCGATTTCGGTAAATTCGGTAGGTGAGTGAGAAACTGGTTCAAACCCTAAACAAATGTGTTGCACGTGAGCACTTTATAGATTCGAGAGGTCGGTCTGTACAAGTCCGGCCTAAACCAAGAAATGGCCGTTCCGGACTTGCTTCGGTCACAAAGTGGAGGAGAAGGGTTGATTTGGGGAGGGAAGCAAAGAAAGGTGTTGAGACCGAGAATAGTGCAGGGAGAGTAGTGTCTCGACTTGCATCGAAAGTGAAAGCTTCGGAAGCTTGCAAGAGATGAAAGCTTTTGGAGAGCATGCAAAGTTGCCTTTTACGAGAGTGTAGTATTTTCTCTGACCAAGACTTGTTGTACGGTGGAAATAGGTAAGACCTATTTATACAAGTCGAGATTGAAACGTACCCTGGCCTCATGAAGGAAGAGATTAAAGGGTGAAATAATGGGAGGAGGTGGTAACCGCATGGTGTTAATGGGTGAAAACGTTTTCACCATTATTTTCTCTTTTATTTGACCGCTTTATTCCTATTCACGCTTTCTTAATATGAGCGTAGTGTACGCTGCATGCTGTGACCGCCAAACCAAAACCCTAAAAAGCATCCCCCGGTTTGTGTTGATATCTCGAGTGTTGGTTGCACCTTGAGTGCAAGTGGAGCTGCTAGTGGTGTGTGTGTGGCATGTGCCAATGGCATGTGCGGAATGCCTTGGTGGTAGGTTGTACGTTGAGTGTAAGTGGCAATGCCAGAGCTGCTAGTGGCGTGTGTGGCATGTGGCAATGGAATGTGCGGAATACCTTGGTGGTAGGTTGCATGGTTTGCGAGTTAGGCTACCAGCGTGGGTTTTGGCATGTGCCAATGGCGCGTAAGGCCAAGTTGGCCTAAGTTGCACGGCTTGCAAGTTAGGCTACCGGCGTGCATTAGGGGCACGGCTAGGTGATGAAGGCTACCGGCGAGCGTGTTGGCATGTGCCAATAGCATGCGTGGCCGTTTAGGGTCGTGGCCTTGGTAGGAAAAGCTACCAGCGAGCGTGTTGGCATGTGCCAATGGCGTGCGTGGCCGTTAGGGCCGTGGCCTTGGTAGGAAAAGCTACCAGCGAGCGTGTTGGCATGTGCCAATGGCGTGCGTGGCCGTTAGGGCCGTGGCCTTGGTAGGAAAAGCTACCAGCGAGCGTGTTGGCATGTGCCAATGGCATGCGTGGCCGTTAGGGCCGTGGCCTTGGTAGGAAAAGCTACCAGCGAGCGTGTTGGCATGTGCCAATGTAATGCGTGGCCGTTAGGGCCGTGGCCCTGGTAGGAAAAACTACCAGTGAGCGTGTTGGCATGTGCCAATGTCATGCGTGGCCGTTAGGGCCGTGGCCTTGGTAGTAAAAGCTACCAGTGAGCGTGTTGGCATGCGTGGCCATTAGGGTCGTGGCCTTGGTAGGAAAAGCTACCAGTGAGCGTGTTGGCATGTGCCAATGGCATGCGTGGCCGTTAGGGCCGTGGCCTTGGTAGGAAAAGCTACCAGTGACGCATGTTGGCATGTGCCAATGGCACGCGTGGCCAATTTAGCCTAGGTTGCATGGTTTGCAAGCCTAGGTGCGGGCGCTACTTTGGCATGGCGCGGCTAGTTCGGGTTAAGTGTGGCTGGCATGATTTGCCATTGGCACGGAGGTGCGGCTAGCATGGTTGGCATGCTTCGGTGCGTTTGGTATGGCTGGCATGATTTGCCATTGGCATAGAGATGCGGCTAAGCGTGGGCTAGGTGTGGCTGGCATGATTTGCCATTGGCACGGAGGTGCGGCTAGCATGGTTGGCATGCGTCGGCGCGTTTGGTATGTCGGCATGGTTTGCCATTGGCATAGAGATGCGGCTAGCTTGGGCTAGGTGTGGTGGCATGATTTGCCATTGGCACGGAGGTGCGGCTAGCATGGTTGGCATGCTTCGGGGCGTTTGGTATGGCTGGCATGGTTTGCCATTGGCATAGAGATGCGGCTAGCGTGGGCTAGGTGTGGGTGGCATGATTTGCCATTGGCACGAAGGTGCGGCTAGCATGGTTGGCATGCTTGGTAGCGTTTGGTATGGCTGGCATGATTTGCCATTGGCATAGAGATGCGGCTAGCTTGGGCTAGGTGTGGTTGGCATGATTTGCCATTGGCACGAAGGTGCGGCTAGCATGGTTGGCATGCTTCGGCGCGTTTGGTATGGCTGGCATGATTTGCCATTGGCATAGAGATGCGGCTAGCTCGGGCTAGGTGTGGTTGGCATGATTTGCCATTGGCACGGAGGTGCGGCTAGCATGGTTGGCATGCTTCGGCGCGTTTGGTATGGCTGGCATGGTTTTCCATTGGCATAGAGATGCGGCTAGCTTGGGCTAGGTGTGGATGGCATGATTTGCCATTGGCACGAAGGTGCGCCTAGCATGGTTGGCATGCTTCCAAAACTTGGCATAAAATTCCAGAACGAATTCTTGAAGCAAAAGGTCAACCTTTTCCGAAGCAAAATATATATGCTTCCGACTTCTGCTTCTGGAAGTTAGAAACGAGTAGAAGGTTTATGACTTCTTTCTTTTTGACTTCTAGAATTTGAAAAGCTACCACTGTCTTTTATTGGTTTATAAACCAGTAGAAATCTAGGGCTGACTGCGAAGTTATTAGGCCTAAATCTAGATTTTTTGACTTATTGTGAACATGACAGAGACCGAACATATTTAATGTTGGACCCAGATCTAACTTCTTTTTTTCAGGATGATTGGTTAGAGACTGATGGGTTATATGTATCTACAGTAGTGGGATAAGAGATAAGAGATGTTTTAACTCTTGCATGAGTGATGACAAGCTAGTAAGACGGAAAATAAATTATATGTCTCATGCAGGTAGAACAATCCTTATCCATTTTGTTCTAGCTCTCATTCCTATTTTTTTTCATGGATACTTATATTATCTCTAGAGATAGTAAACAAACTCACCCAAATTATTAAGGACTTTGGTGGGATCATCCTAGATACAAGAGGAAAATGCACTTTCTCAAATGGGAATGGTTCAATTCGCCAAATGACAAAAGACGTATGGATCTTAGATTTTTATCATAATTAAATCAAACCTTAGTGGCTAAACTAGCATGAAGATTTTTACATGATGAGGATTCATGATAGGAAAAAATTATGAAGATAAAATTACATGAGAGATAATTCTTTCTGGGATGTCAAAAACCAAGGAATTCTTCAACCACTTGATCAGTTATTCTAGAGAGTAGAAATAATAATTTTAGAAAAATTAGTCCATCTGATTGGGGGAAAAAGGGAAAGACATTTTGATCATTGGATTCCTTCCGTTGTTGTTGTTGCTAGACTTGCTAGAAATGAACATGGGAATCTGGATATCACTAAAGTACATCAGCTTATAAATGACATTACTGGCAAGTAGGATATGATTCTTATTTCAACAGAATGTAGATCACTACACTGTTAGCCAAAGCCAAGACATATTCCCCGACTCTGCAGCCAAAGATAAACTCATTTGAAAGTTCACTACTAGAGAACTTGCTCCTCAGTCCTTTCAAAAAGTGGTTGAAGAAAAATAACTATCTTACTATAGATATAACCGTTTCTGTTGGATTTTGTTTTTATGTATAGTCAAGAAAGTGGCAACAAAATTAAAAACATCCATTTGAGAGCTCTACATAAACGACATTGTAGTAGCTCGGAAGATTTGCAGCTTTGTTGAGATTAAGGGACCTTATCGGATTGCTGTTCCTGCAACAATGCAATTCAAATTGTGGACCATCTTTTGATTCACATCAACTTTTCTCACACGGTACGGTTTTCCTCTCCTCTTGGATTAAGAGTACAAGAGAACCCTCAATCTATGGAAATATGGCTAATTAATAACAATAATAATAAGTATACCATCTCTTTTGGTGTGGTTATCTGTAGGGTCATTGATGTAATTTTTACGGAGGCAAGAAAGTTCATTCAAGACCTGTGAAGGTTTATTTTTGAATTAGTTCATAAATTTAAAACAACAAATAAATAAAAGATGATAAAAAATTAAGAGATACTGGGACTCAAGATTCGACCAATTTTCATATTCATGTGGCTTAAATATTAATTCTAGACAACTATAGCTCATATAATAACAAATATTGACTTTGATTTTTTTTTTTTTACCAAGGTAGATTTTTAAAACATTACATGTGAATTATAAGCACGGCGCACCAAAATTACTTAAGACTAAGCATACGTCGTCAAACAAGATCACAAATAATTAAGAAAAATCATTTTAGAAACCTTTGCTCGATTGATCCCACCAAGCATTGGTATATGTCAAGGTTGATTGTCATATTTGAGTATCAAAACTCATAAGTCGCTTGATTAGATTACTAGAATCAACTTCGTTAGGTTAGACTAGGAAGTCTAGAAATGTTGAGACATACAAGTATTACTCTGAAGACCTAAAGAATCTGAAGACGTATTGACATCAACGAAGCCATCATCCTTCCACTTGAGGTTAGTAATACAAGACTTGACTTTTTTCCATTTCTATATCGTTACTTTCAAGTCTTTTTGATTGAAAACATAACATTCGAAATTATATACATGAAACTCTAGTATTAGAGACTTGATCATCTTATTATGATCAAAGGGTCAAGGAAGAATATATCAATAATTATGAATGGTTTATATTGGTATATTATATTACGAAGTATAATGCTCATCTTTTAAACTTCGGAATTGCGATATCAACATATTCTTTGTAACTTATTACTAGATTGTGTAGTGAACATATGGTTGATTTCATGCCTAGAAAACGGTGTTAACTACATGAGTTTAAGGAAATAAACTTACGAACTTGTTTTGTACACTGATAAAAAATTTAGTATTTTACAACTAGAAAACTTTATAAATACATCAATGGATTTGTAGCGACAAACTGCTAAGCCTTGTGAAAATGCTGACGCGTGTTGTTTTGGATTCACAATTTTTGTCACATTTAATGAATTGAGATTGATGAGGGTCTGGGAGACCCGGTTTATATTGCACACAAATTAGACTTGGACTTCCTTGGGAGGCCGAAACAATTAAATGATGTATAACACAATTAGTCGTAGGATTATCACTTACATAGACTAAATTAGCCAAGATTTATTTTGTATTATAGTTGAAAGAAATCAATAGGATTGAAGGTTTGGTTTTCATTGAAGATCTAAGGTCGGACCAATCCTAACTTATATATGGAATCAATGTAGAACCGATCCTTACTTACTTTGAGAGTCATGGTAGAACTGGTCGCAATATGTAAAACTGATTTCTTTAGTCACGTACACTTTAAGGTTTGTGTGATTTTGGGAATTCGATTTGCAAAATAGGAAAGTTCAAGATGTCGACATAATCAGTAATTTAAACATGATCACAAATCTAATATTTTATTATTCAAAGATATTCTTTGATACTCAAGGTGAGATCCCAAACTGAAACGTTTGAGAATCTGATTGAGATTTTCGAATGTATATGTTTTTATTTTACCAGCAAGAAAAACATATAGTTGGAAAGATATATTAGTTAAGTGCTAGCTAATATTGAGTTTTCCATAAGGGATTTCGGTTATACAGTTGGATATTGGTTGGAATTATACAAAACTGAATTCAGGTGCTTTACTGCATATCTTGAAAACATTTTCGGTTATGGAAATTACTTGGTGTCCAAACTACCTTGGTCTATAAATAATGAAGTTTGTTCTTCTTACAAACTTATCCTGAGGTAGGCACTTCGTTTCGTAGTCACTGGTGTAACCGACTAATATTATTATTTGTAATACTATCTTGGAGAGGAGAGTAACCTAATTAGGCGAAATCTCTTACGTATGCTAGTTTAAAGACTTATTTGGGATCAAGAAGCGTCTAGATGGTACCATTGGTGGGAAACTAGAATGTATTGTTATTTTAATTCTCGATTATTGATTTGATTGACTAACAGTTGTTAACTCTTGATTGCACCTAGTTTGATTATTCTTGAGATCCTTCTCTTCTGACATAATGTTACTCAAACTAGATCAAGAGATTAGCGATAATTCAGATCTATCTTTAAATCTGACGATGACTTGTTATCATCCATTGTTAACAGACTCTATTCTGTGCGTGATCGATCATAAGTTGGAATCAAGTTTGTTATTATGCAAGTACTGAACAAGACTTTGAAGATTTGAATACAAAAAGATTTTTTCTTATTGGTTTCGTATATTTGTGATTTGCTTCGTGCACAAACTTGATCGGCTGAGATGCGACTAGATCTGGTTTATCTTTTGATAGACTTGTTATTTCTAGTTGTATTTAGATCGAAGAGCTATCATTTGGTGGTAATCTTCAGGTATATTTGAATTGTGCCAATTAATTAGTCTCTTATCAGCTGGCGTTGAGTACAGGTATATTTGAATTTACGTAAAAACCTAGAAATTCTTGTTCTCTTGTCTGTTTGTACAGTGGAATCCTAGTACTCCTTTATTTGTTTATCCTTTGTTGTTTTAGATTAATCTATTCATTACTAAGCTTTCATCTTTTTTAGCTAAGTTTTAATAGTGTCGGAAATATAATTTAGGTTTTCATTTGTTTTCAGTTTTACGAGCGGGTTGATTTATTAGGTACTTTGTATGTATAAGATAGTGTGATATTAATCTACTTTTGTGTTTCTTCTCTGACTAGGAAAATGAAGGCTCCTAGCTTCTGGGAAACAACATCATGTGGAAATCAATACTAGCTATGTTACTCATTGGGGTATTGACCCAACGGTCTGTATTCCTTCGAAGATGCAACCCCAATCCTCACTAAATAATCCTCGATTGTAGCAGCGCAACCGCCATTCGCAATTAGTAGCAGAACCCCATATCTTGGATACGCAGTTGTGACACTTCTACCACTCTTGAGGTGACTAGAAGAGCGCAAGAACCAATCTTAATAGTTCAATCACTAGTTGAGTAGATGCTCGCCACAAGACATTCTCACCTTTCAGCATATATTGTATTGAGAGAAAGAAAATGCTTATTTTCCGCAACTTGTTTGTGGACTCTTATACACCGCCAGTATTATAAGACTTCTCATCGGGTACCGAAGGAGAAAAAAAAAAATTCTAGGTTACTATATATCTACTTTGAGTTAGTTACGTCTATGCCGAGATCTCATACCTATGTTGCACTTTTGGACTTATCACGTTGTACACTTTTTCCTTCACCAAGTCGTTATCCTTAAAAAAAAATCTTGTCAAGGTTTTAATGAGGCAACACATGCGTTTCCAAGATTGCATCATATCTCATTCATGAGGTATATCGGTAATTTACACCATTTATTGTTTCTCGTTGAATTTTTAAATTTAATTTGCTTTCCTTGTAAGGCTTTCTCAACCAGAGATTCAAAACAATGTATCTTTTATCGGTAAATCTTTATTATGATGATGAGTTTCGAACTCAAGTCACTAATATCATCACCCAACCACCGGCGTTTTTTTTTTAATTACGAAGAAAAAAACAGAAAAAACATGCAGTAGTAGCCCTTATCAGCTAGGTGTTGCCATTAAGCAAAT
>JAJJWW010014079.1:0-201230 GCA_023531295.1 Papaver armeniacum
CATAAGAATCAAACACCAGTTCTTAATTAGTCACACAGATTGATTTCTGCTGCTTTGTTAAGAAATGCACAACACGACTTGCTTGGCGAGGTTGAAAAAAAAACGAGAAAATGTGCACAAAGCTAGGCGAGATGGATTATGCTCACTCAAGGTGAAGCATGTGCTGTGTGGTTGTGGTTGTGGCAGGTGAATGTGATTCACAGAGTATCAACAGATCAGCAGGGCAACTAGTTTGTCAGGCAGTCATGGCTCACAGATTCAACAGGTCATTAACAAGTTTGGCTAACCTCAATTTTCACATCAACATGCACACAGATACCAAATCTCAGCAAGCATTCATTCAATTATCAGCAGTTCAGGGATTGAGAGAAGCATACACATTGAGATGACAATCTCAGCAAGTAGAAATTGTCACTCAGACATCACAAAATCATGCTTGTGGAGATCAAGGTGAACCAACATCAGTGAGAGTTATTCCGCAGTCACGACCAATATTTTAGGGCAGAAGACGAAGTTTGAGAATACAATACCGCCAGCATAGAACTGGGTTTAGGCACGATAAACAGGTTCTGCTGCTCCTTTATCCTTCCTTGTTTCAGTTTCGCAGGCACCTTCAGCACGACACAGGGAGAAGACCAACAAACTGGTTATGTTGCTTCTTTTCCTTGTTTTGCTGAGAGATGTTGCAGGTACCTGTGAGCTCAAAGGAAAGATTCAAGTACCAGTTTTTGCATGGTGGAGCAAGGGTATAAAAACCAACAATGATTAGAGTTGAGAATATTGATGAATACAAATGCGCCTATCTTCAAGCAAGCAATGGAGAACCAAATAATGAAAGATAGCAATCTAAACACATATACACTTTAACTAGATACTGGACAATGCAAGTAAACAATGATGAAAAATAGAGCACCCAATGGAGTTAGCTAAGATGCAACTAAGATGAACCAAATACAAAATTTTATAAACAGATGGAGTACACTAAGCTACAGAATGCTATTATACTATGAAGTAACTAACCAACTGAAAGAAATTACAACTAGAAATGCAAGAGCAAGATGCAGGTGATGGAAAGAACAAAAGAGACTTAACTGGATGCAGTCTATATAAACAATGGATTCACACTGCTATGATAAGAACACAAAAATTAACTAACAAATACTAATCAGAGGTTATAGGGGTATGTTACAGGATACTATAAGTTTACACAAAGCTGAATTATGCTAGAAGATGTTATAGAAGTGATAGAATTACAACAGACTAATAAGCTACATAAACTAATGTAAATTAAGTTACATCTAGTACTAACAACAGAATGCAGAAAGTTTGAAATCTAAATAAGTATATATACAGACCTTTATTATGATGACAACTAAGTGAAACTGACTATGGAATGGTTGAAATTTTAAGAACTGCAACTGCTACTGAGTTATGATGATGCTAAGTTAAAGCTACAGATTTCCTAATCTAAATCTAAGTTGTACTAAGATAATTTACAACGGCTAAAGTTACAGCATGCTCAGATGGAAAGCTTGAAATGGAATTAGGTACACTAAGTTATACTAATGATGCAGATATATTTGAAAAATTGAAACTACTACTAACACTAGCTATAACAGAAGAACTGAAAAAGCTAAACACATATGTATATACAAAACTAAATATAAAACCAGTAAAGATGACAATGGAGCAACACACCACTACCAAATCCCCGGCAGCGGCGCCAAAAACTTGGTAGGCTTGGAAATGTTACCTACAAATGTAACTACAAGTGCACAGTGTCGACTAGCAACACATGGCAAGTACAGGTCGATCCACAGAGATTTGGAGAGTGTCTTGGTGATGCTTATGGCCTTCTAAACTGATTTCTGATGAGAAGTGACACAATAGTGGTTTGTTTTGGTGTCGAAATGACAAGATGGAGTTGTGATTTGTAATTCTAAAAGAAAAAGTATCTTGAATAGACTGTAAACAAGAGTTAGAGAGCACTAGGGTGATTGAATTCACCTCATAATCCTATACTAAGGTAATACATTCAAATTATGCTCTTACACTTCCCTTGAAGGTCTCAAGTGGATAAGTTGTCAACTGAGTTCACTAATTCTCCCCTAGTATTGGTTGTCTTCTTACAGTACAACCAATCACAGGCTAATTTGAGCAATCTTAGCTAACTATTATTCCTTTTTCAATTAAGCACAACAAGAATACAAACTTGAATATGAATTAACTCAACATAACATTAAGGGTTTCATCTACACCCTAGCAGAGTGAATTAGAACATTATAAGAGTAATCAAACAGAATTGAATTTAAACTAACAAAATTAAACCCTAAACTTCCAGACCTCTTCTCAGATGAGGAACAACTCAATTTTATACCTCTCCATCTTCTCTAACACTCAAATTTGACATTAAATGCATACCCAATCGTGTTCCCTCTTCCAATTTGGCTCTGCAAGCCATTAATGCTCTGTTGGTGAAACCCTAGCTCCATCTATCTCAAACCTAGCTTCTAGGGTTATGTGAGAAGCTATGAAGGAGATAGCTTGAGCTAGAGAGGCGGAGAAGGCGGTTGTTGGTGCGGGTATGTAGTCTTTGGTGTTGTCGGGAGAAGGAAATGGTGGTGGTGGTGTTGGCTCGCATCCGGTCGGGGGAAGGAGATGGGGGCTCGGTAGTTCTCGTCAGGAGAGAAAGAGAGAAAAGAAGGTGGGGAGTGTTTGGTCGATGGGTGAAGAGGGTAGGTGGCTAAGGTGTTAGGCGGACGCGTCGAACAACGATGCGCGGGTTGAAGCGGCCGTTGGATGCGGATAGATCGAATCTCACGGCTCGGGATGAATCGGGCTTGGATTCGGGTCATGGGTCGGATCTTGGATAGCTCAAGCCCATATCTTTGTACTTAGGGTTGCTACTTGTTGGGTTGCAACCGATGCGCACGTGGGTTGTAGCTTTCGCTCCATAGTCGCTCGTCTCCAATTTTATGCTCTTTTGGGTCCTTACTTTCTCCAAGCTTTATTTACTACCTAAAAACACAAAATTAATTAGTACAAGTATTTATTCTTGAGAACAGAGAAAATACAGAATTTGGGATAATATATGATTTTAAAGCACAAAAGATGAGTTAAATGCCAATAAAAAGGTGTAGAAATATGCAATATTTGGCACTCATCAACCAACAGGAGCAACAACAACTGCAGTTCCAGTGAAGAAAACTTCATCAGCGTCAATCAACTCTTCAACTTCAATGGCGCGTTCTTCAACCTAATTAAGTTGAAAAGAACTGTTTAGAGACTTTTTCTTCCTTTACGTATGAGAGGAAAAAAAAGAAGAAGAAGAAGAATAAAGATGGGACAATTGGTTGTGACTGTTTTCAACCAAGGAGGTAATTGTTTCTACACCTGCCTGCCAAGCAAACCAAAAAGGTTCACTTGGACAACAATTAACTCTACTAATTTACTTAGTAAGTTATAACTGACCAACGAATTTTAAGACAATGCATAAGATAGAATAGAAACAGAACATACTTTACCAATAATATTTGGCTAGCGACTTAAACCAACCCACTCGTATGTTCTCCCATCGAAGTACCGGATAGTACATATTCCTTCCCAGATACCTGAAAAGTTTACCATGAAAAGTTCATTACACATGGCCGCCAAATATAAATAAAAAAACGAAGTTAATCAAATTAAAAACTCGAGTTATGGTTTCGTAGGTCTCACCGAACCAATTGCGAGATCAATATGTCGAAGAATCTTGTCCCATAGGACTCATTAAAATTAGGTAACATGTGCCGAAATGTGAGCTGCAATAGTCAATTTAACAGATTAGTTTGTTACAATAAACTAGCAATCAAACATCCCCTAATACACAACACATGCCATTTCCTAAAATAGAAATATGAAAAACTAACCTCCAGAAACTCAAACCCGATCGACAAGATATTCTGAGGAACACCCATTACATCTCCTCCATCAACAACAAAACTCTAACCTTCTTCTTTGTAATTGCTCAGAACCACCCCTATATTACCAACTTCAAGCATCAAAATCTCCTTAATCAATCGACCCATTGCAGTAACCCTCAATACAGCAACACCTCTAGTTTCTCAAGGCAGTGAACCACTTAGCACTAGTAACCATCTTCAACTGCATTGTCACACCCCATTTTCTCTTAACACAACAAGTCAGGCAAGGAAAGTATTTCTAGTACTACTGAAATAGTTTATATGGACATCAAAAATTTACAAATGTAACAATAAAACTTACTAAAATGCTTCTACTTGGATTACTACTTTAACACAGTGAATACATTTCTATGAACATGCTTCATATATAAGTTGTTATCCAAAATACACAACCCAAAATGCATTTATATACACATCATCTGAAATATCATCACCTCAGGATTTGTACACAAGAAAACAAAAAATGAGGCGATAGATTCTATTCTTCCAATAGTCCAGCCTGGAACACTCACTCAAGCCATACGTAATAATCGCCTTTTCCCACCTCGTCTTCAGCTACGGTGTTTTCAACTGAGACTAAGAAATAAATCATATTAGACACAATCCAATGCTATTTAATAAAAGAATAAAACCAATGTTCCATTAAGATAGTAACTCAGTGAAAGTACTCATAACAAGTAAAAGTAAGTTAGCAAAGGGAACTGGAAATTTAACACCACTTTCACAAGAAAATGTACGAATAGAATGCCTTAAACAAAACATAACACGGAAGGAAATAAGAATGACAGTCAAGCATGATGAAAATACAATTAGTTTCCCCAATTACAATAGTGTATATATACTAATGCACATCTCGCGCTACTAATGACAATATAAAAGGTATAGGTAGTACTGCACATCTCGCGCTACTAGATACTATCACACATCTCACGTTACTCAACTTAGCAATAACCTGTGGGGATGAACAGACAATTATTGCGAGGAAACCATAATACATCCATCACACAACATACCCACAGAGCATATATCAAAACAAGTGACTACACTATATCATTTAATCACAATTTAAGTTCTTCCAAATTAAAGGTATACTCAAAGTACAAAAGTGAATCACTTATTGGATACAAGCAACCATGTCCAGAATGTTAGTACAAAAGACTACCTGACCTTACCTTTCTTACTTCGCATAATAACCCTAACTCACCTTGGCCATCTCTACAATTCATAAGAAGCAATATACACCTAATTCAAATAAACATGACAGGGCTAGTCCACTGAAAAATCAAAGTTCAAATACTTACAGAACCAGTCTCCTACGGACATGTTTAAGTGATAGTCTATGTACGAAATTAAGAAAACTTAAATCAATTCGTTAACTACAGTTAGAGCTTCATTTGATAAAAAGTATCCTTAAGCTATTTACATTTCCATGAGAGTTAAAGTAGCTATCAAACTAGTCTAACACACATCCCCTTCAGCTAAGAATTTCATCGAGCAATTAGGTGTCATCCCTTTGGCATAGAAACTGAGAATTGTTGTTTTCAGATTTACTTACCTAAATCTCAAAACAATTGAAAAGGGTTTAGCTCTTACCTTAGTTTTGAACATTGAGATCCAGTTAAATTTCTTCTTTTTACTCAATCCTCAAATAACCCACCTCCCCTGTTCACTTTTATGTTTTTTTCTTTCTTAAATGAATTACTAGAATGTTTACCTTAAATCAAATTCCTAGAATGAACTACTTGATCTTGATTCCTTGTTTTGCCTCAATTGAGCTTCTGCATCATCACTTTAAACCCTGGCCATCGACCTCATCTTAAATAATTTTCCAAACCCTAACTTCCTCTCTCTGATTCACCCTAGCCTTTATAACCCGAGTCAATACATCTCCACCATCTCCTTCTTCTGTTATTCAATCCACCAATACCTCCTTCGATTTTGCACAAACTCAATACAAACTCCAGAAACCCTAATTTTATTTCTTACTGATTCGTCTTTCTTCAATCAATAAGAACCCTAATAAAAATCAAATTCACACCCTCAGTAACACCTTCCTGATCCATTGACTTCTCCAGATTTCTTCTTAATTGATATGAACGATTTCTCAGTTCATGCTTTTGAGAAGAAAAAAAAACGAAGAACAGTGAAAAAGAAGAAGTTGGGATGCGAAAAAACGAAGAACATCGAAGAACAAGAAGAAGAGAAATGAGTTTCTCTTCGGCCCTGTTTCTTCTGAGAGATCGAGAGAGATGAAGAGGAACAATGAAAGGGAGAGGAAGAGGGACGATTAGGCAGAGAGAAAGAGATAAGAGATAGTAATGTGTAGTGGGTATAAAATCTAGGGTTTTAGATGCATCTCGAGAATAGAATGAAGGATAGAGATATCAGTTTGGGCATAGACGGTGTAGATGGAAGGGTAGAAAGCACGCATGTGAATGGCACACGCCCCAATTCCAAGTGTTACGGCCCATGTGTGACCAAGCGTGTGAGTGGCACGCCTAAAAAAAAATTCGTAACGACTTAGCTCTGTTACTAATTTTTGAAAATTTAGTAACGGCTTCAGCCTGTTACAAATTTTTTGTAACGGCCTTTTGTAATGGGAAATTCGTAACAGCCTATAAGCCGTTACGAATTCCTGTTACGAATCCGGGAATTTGGTGTAGTGCGTATTGATAGTTTTGTCACTAAAATTGACAAAGGGGAGATTGTTAGACCATCGCTTGGTCAAACTCGCAAGCGTTGCTATCTCAAGCTTGTTTGTCAAGTTTAGTTGTAAAAACCATAAGTCTTGATTTCTAGTCTACTTATAGCTAAGTCTCGGATTAAGATAGAATGTGTAGGTGAGCCTAGACTTCACGACGTTCATCGATTGAAGACGGAGAACTACTAAAGGGAGATTCTGGAACTTCATCAACAAAAGGTATGTGGTGACTTAAACTCATCTATCACTCAGATGTCTATTTCTATTCTATCTCCTATTGAGACAAAGTCGTATAGCTATATAGATTTCGTTATTATACACATTTGATATTTCGAGCTGAGTGTAACTCGCTTATCTATTTCCCGAAATATGTGTTGGAAAGCTTTTTGCTTTAACTATGTTCATCATTATTCTTGACGAAAGTCAAAAGATGATCTTGTGAAAATTTTCTTGTAACATCTTACATGATTTGTGTGAGACAGTCATTTGATGTAGACTCGGAATATTTCGTATTGATCATTCGATCACTTGAAAATTACTTATAAGCTAATAGTTTGTGTGAGACAATTATTGTCGTCTTCTAAGGATGTTTCAATGATTGAAATGGGAGTTTAGAACAAAACCCATGTCTGGATACATTACGGTTTGTGTACTTAGTGTGCGAACTGTTTTGACAGAATTTAGGAACCAAAAAATAAGTTTGCGTATCCGTTCGCAAACGGTTTTAACTGTTAAAATCTGGGAACCAAGTTTGCTTACCCGTTCGCATACGGTTTCCATCGAGTTTGGTCTGAAACCAAAGTTTGCGTACCCGTTTGCAAACCGTTGGTTTAAGCCCAATGTCCGGAACTTAAGTTTGCGTACCCGTTTGCATACTTAAGTGGTTCAAGTTCTAAAATCGGTTATATATGATTTCATACTCATGAACAAATACATTTATATAATAATGAATGCAATCTTTGCAAACCGTGGCTAAATGTTCATGAATTGATTCTCTTGAATTAAAACCGATTTTGCTTCAATTGTGTCTTGTATACTTCTATGAGAATATAAACAATTGAACAACTCTATGAGTAACACAATTAGATTCATTTGATTATCATTATTGTTTGATTGATCATCATATGTGATCTAGAAGTGTTAGATGAACAAGGTTAATACAAAAGTGTTCATATGGCTAACTTCGGTTAACTATTGTTGAGCCAACTCAATATACACGTTTAGGTACGGTTGCCCATATCTAAATGAAAGTATATTTCATTTGTGTGTAACAAGCCAAGACCATCTAACAGTTGAAAGATATTGGCTTGAATCTAATCATACTTTCATCTAACGGTGAATATTTATTGCTTTGTCCCAAAGTTATCAAACCTTGATTTGAAGACTATAGAAGGGAGAACTCTAGCAACTGGGAAACCTAGTCCCCACACCTCCTGTGTGATACTAGTTGCGATTAGAGTCGATTCTCCTTTAACCTAGGTTTTTCCTAAAACCAATATAGGTTAACGACTTAAAGACTTCATTGGGATTCCGAAGCCAGGCCCAACTATTTTCTCTATAGTTGCGTGTTCAGATCTTACTTTGTTCTATCGTATTGAGTTCTATCTTCTCTAACATTTGCTCAAGATTTATCTCTGATATAGGTAAGATAAAAAAGTAATTATAAAGATCTTCGTCTCATTCTTTGTGATTCCACAATAACTTGTTCCGCTACCATAAGGTTAAGTTATTGTGAGGTGATTGATATTACTAGGTTGTTCTTCGGGAATTTAAGAACGGTGTATCAATTGGTTCCTGTTCACCTTGATTTATCAAAAGACGGAACAAAACTCGTAGGTATTTCTGTGGGACAAATTTCTCAATTCAACAGACTTTTCTGTGTGAGACATATTTGTTTATCAAGTCTTCGACTTTGGGTCGTAGCAACTCTTAGTTGTGGGTCAGATCAACTAAGGGAATCAAGTGCGTAGAGTCGTGATGGGATTCAGAGATGTAAGGAACGGGACTGTACCTTGATCAGTGTGAGATTGGTTATGGCTCAACTACATTCCAGTCTGAAGTTAATTGGCAGTAGGCTAGTGTCTGTAGCGGCTTAATACAGTGTGGAGTTTAAATATGGACTAGGTCCTGGGGTTTTTATGCATTTGCGGTTTCCTCATTAACAAAATTTAAATGTATACGTGTTATTTCTTTTCCACATTATGTTTTTTTATATAATTGACATATCACAGGTTGTGTGTAGTTCAATCAATTAGATAATCCAACCTTTGGTTGTTGATATAAATTGATTGACACTTGAACATTGGTCTTTGGTACCGTTCAAGTTATTTCTCATATCAATCAGGCTCACATAACTCTTTCTGTTCGATTGCAGATTGTATTGAAAAACAGAGATATAACTCTTGGATATATTTTTTTTGATTGCGTCTGACTGTCTAGTTGATTCTCTTAGAATTATATTAAAGTTAGTCCATACAGATTGTCGAACGAATTATTGGGTGTGGTTGTTAGACCCCCGGTTTTTCCGTCTCCTCAAAGTCGATACCTTCAATATGTGAATATCTCTGAGCGACAAGTCTAGCCTTGTTTCTGACAATTGTGCCAAATTCATCTGATTTGTTCTTGAATATCCATTTAGTACCAGCAATATTTACATTAGAGGGACAAGGTACGAGTTCCCATACATCTTGTCTTTGGAATTGATTTAATCTTCATGCATTGCATTCACCCAGAAGGGATCGCTAAGAGCTTCATCAATGTTTGTTGGTTCTACTTGCGATAGATAACATCAAAAATTGCAAATATTTTGAAGTTGTCGTCTCGTCTTAGAAGTAGAATCTTTTCCTCCAATAATACTATTAGTATCATGATTCCTTTGAACCCATAGGTGTCGTGGTGGAGCACGTTCACGTTCAACAGGAATACACTGACTAGGGGTTTTCTCCTCGTCACTAGAAACACCAGGATCTGCAATTGTTGGTACAACTTCTACTGATTCTGAGATTTCTTTGACTTTCTTTTGTCTTCGTTGGAGGCAATTCAGCGGGAGGGTCATCATGACGGAAATTTGCTCAGATCGTCAATGATAACATTTGCTGATTCCATCATAACATGGGTTCTGAGGTTGTATACTCGAAAACCACGACTGTCAGATGCATAGCCAAGAAAAATGCCTTCATCGCTTATGGAATCAAATTTCCCTTTCTGTTCTCGATCTTTTATAATGTAGCACTTACTGCCAAACACTCTGAGATAGTGTAAGTTGAGTTTCTTACCGTACCACAACTCATAAGGGGTATTTAGGGTCTTGGACCATAAATAAACTCGATTGATCAAATAGCATGCTGTAAAAATAGCTTCTCCCCAAAACTTTAGCGGTAAGTTTTTGCTATGGAGCATTACCCTTGCCATTTCTTGAATGTTCCTATTATTCCTTTCTGCAACTTCATTGGCTTGTGGAGTAATGGGTGGTGAGTATTGTTGAATAATTCCCAGTTTATCACAGATTTCAAATACTTTAGTGTCCTTGAATTCAGTTCCACGATCGCTTCTAATTTTCTTTAGCTTGCGACCCTGTTCGTTCTGGATTCTATTAACAATAATCTTGAATTCACTAAGGGTTTCATTCTTATGAGCCAAAAATGCCACCCAAGTGAATCTGGTATAATCATCTACCATAACTAAAGTGTACTTCTTCGCAGCAACAGTAGGTTGTTGAATGGGTCCGAAGAGATCCATATGAATTAAATCAAGCGGAGCTTTAGTGAGAATATCTCGAGATGATTTATGTGGAACTTTTGTTTGTTTACCCTTTTGACAGGCACCACATACACCATCAATCTTATCATTGATTTTGGGAACACCTCTAACAAGTTCTTTGTTAATGATCTTAGTTAGAAGGCGATAATTGATGTGACTAAAACGCTCATGCCAAAGATGTGTAAATTCCACCTTAGTCAAATTGCAACAATTTTTAAACTGAGTATCCGAAAGATAACATTTTTTTTTACCACGAGTTACCTAAAAAATTACTTTTCCAGACTTGTCTACAATGTCACATCCATTCGCACTGAAGACAACTTTATGGCCTTTATCACAAATTTGACTAACTGAAAGAAGATTAGCAGTCATACCTTTAACGTATACCACATCATGGATTTCAGAACACAGGCGGTTTGATCATCCCCTTCTTTCTTATGTAGTAACAACTCTTATCTCTGAATGTTACTGGACCTCCCTCAAAATCGTTCGAGTTCACAAACCAAGAAAGATCTCCAGTCATATGCCGGCTACATCCACTATCAAGGAACCATTGAAAGGGTGATGTTGATTTTAGAGCAAAAGATCCCATACTAACACTACTTTCCCATTTGGTTTTTCTTGTTAGTTTTGTGCACCTTTTTAGAGCAGTAAATAGTCGTTCAACTTTCTTGTGAAGATCACTAGCAACCTTTAAACTTTTTCTTAAAAGGCATACATGTATGTTGAAAATGATCACGAGAACCACAAAACATACATGTACCAACATCTCTAAACTATCTGAGAATTTCTGAGTCACATCAGGTTTTACAAAGCCTAAACCTCGCTTATCTCCTGACTTACGACAATCCTTCAAAGAAGAATTAAAGGAGTTTCTCAAATCCATTGAATATTCTTTGACACACTTCAAATCCGTATTCTTTGCAATGTCTGCAACAAGATCAGTATTGATCCGGATTTGTTCATCTAACTTCTTTTGGAGATCAACTTACTCTTCAGAGCATTCTCGAAGATCAGAATCTTTGATGTAAATTTCGCAATGAAGACCATCAATTTTCCTTATCAATCGTTGTTTTTCTCGACAAATATTTTTGATGATTTTCTCTAGATCAAAACACTCAACCTCATCGATGGTTTCTAGAACACACTAGGAGTTGGGTAGATCTAAAACTGGTGAAGCGTCAACAGATATTTTACTATACATACACATTGGATTGCTTCAAACACAGACTTGTGAAGTATTAGCGTGTTTGCCTGCTCTGATACCAATTGAAAAAGCTGGGGTACAACAACCACACCCAATAAGTCGTTAGGAAATTTGTATGGACTAAACTCCAATATAATTCTGAGAGCACCAACTTAAAAGCGAGCTCAATATGCGACTATTCACTCACATGCACCACTATTCTATCTATATGCTACTATGCCGTATGACTTCTAGTATATTTAATATTGCAAAGAAGAAATTTCGAGTCAAGCTGATCTTGTTAAACATCTCGAAATATGATTTAAGCAATGGATGTTCATTGGTCCTTAGAAATCTTAGTTTAAAAAATATTATTGTTTAAGAACTATTTTTGTATCATATGGATCATTTGAAAATTGCCCAAGCAATAATATTTATATCTATGACAAATGAGAATGTTTCAAACATCAAAAGAGAGTATTTCAGAACTACTAAAATCTAGACTTAGGGTATGTTAGTGAACCATCTCACAAACCATAGATATCTGATATTCAGAATATAAGAAGGTTGGCAAACCAGTTCGCAAACCATTGAGTTATGAAAGGGACAATTCACCAACCCAGTTCAGAACTGTGGTGATCCGGATTGGTATTATAGACAACGGTTTCAGGAATCGTAGATATATGAGTTCAGGAACAGCTGGACAGTTCACGAACCCGTTTCACAAACCGTATCGCCCTGAATTCACAAACTAGCTAGCGATTCACGACTCGTCCCGGTGAATATTAGCAGATACTTAAAGTTTTTTTTTTTATAAACTTGTTTAGTATTAATATGACTCTTATAAACACCTCTAAGAAATCATTGATAACTAAAACACCTTGTGTACGTCAATCATGATTAAACTCTTAAGTATTTAAATAAACACGATATTGCTTTCGTGTTTGAAAGGCATATTTGCCAAGAACTATCAATATGCACGGTTCATGAACCCAGACCATAATATATATTCTTCTATGTTTTTTAGGACAAACTTTTCACATGCTTACTTGAAACCCTAATTAGAGTTTCATCTAAACAAATAAAGTGTTTGCTTGATCTCAAGTTATCTTAGCTTAAATTCTAAACAACCCTATGTCTTGAACATCTATAAATAGAGAGACTCACTCAACTTGGGAATTCAATCCCTGGCACTTCTGTGTCCTAGTTGATTGCTAGAGTCGTCCTTTATTGACCTAGGTTTCCTATGAGAAATATAATTAGGTCAACGACTGAAAGACTTCACTTAGGGATTTGAGAATCCAGGTCCAACTATCTTTACCTTGATAGTTCGTGAATCCTTATCTTGCTCTTTCTGTTACAAAGTTTTCTTCGTCTCAGACTTTGTGATCCCTCGAGATAGATATCTGAAAACTATTCTTAATTGATTAGTTCACGATTGTTATTGAGAGGTGGTTAATAATCCAGGCTTTTCATCTAACTGAGTGTAAGTGTTGCAAATTTGTGAGGTTTGATAGCTTTATCTATTGCATACAGATTTTTAAGCCTTGATCTTTGATATAAAGGGAAATCATATATGCTTAACTGTTATAGGCAGTTTGGTATCATTTCACTTAGGCTGAAACAACTTTTAGGCTGTAAAGGACGCCATCTAAGGGAATCGATTGTGTAGATCCTTGTGAGATTCAAGAGACGTAAGGAGCAAGATTATAACTGATAAATGAATTGCTTGGAGGGTGAATTCAGTCTCATTTACATTCTAGTCCGAAGTCTGATAGTAGGCTAGTTTCTGTAACGACTTAATACAGTTTGGTGTTCAAATCTGGACGAGGTCCCGGGGTCTTTCTGCAGTTGCAGTTTCCTCGTTAACAAATCTTCCGGTGTCTTGTGTTTTTCCTTTTCCGCATTATATTGTTTATCTTTATAATAGGATTACATAAGTAGTACATATCCAACTCTAGTAGATAAGTCCATATATATTAATTGTGATCGATTACGAGACTCGTTCTTGTAGAATTTGTATCTTGAAAGATAGATAACAAGTTTCATACCTATAAGAATTCCGATTTGATTATTTGGATATGACTAGATTGATATTAGATATTAGTTTTTGAGATTGTCCAAGTATTTTTTTTTTAAATCAGGTTCACGGACTCTTGAGTCTTAACTTTCTGATTGAGAAGAGATAGAGATATAAGCTCTATATACATATTGTCAAAGATCATTAAGTTGGTCAACTTGCAGGTTTTGTCCATACAAGTTTCCGAACGAAAAACTTAGTGGTGTACTTGGTACCCTCTCCTTTTCACAAAGGATTTAGGTATCAAAGTTAGTATCAGGGTTTTATACATTTCGGTAACGGGTCCTAGTGATAGAAACATTTTTGTGTCTATTTTGTTCTCAATGCTCTATATTGTCAGTGCTCGATATTGTACTAATTATGGTTTTTTGTGTGTTTGTAGGTATTTTTGGGCAATAAACATTTTTGGAAAATTCGGCTCGAAAATTTTTCTAAAGCACCCCAGAGGACATTTGCTATTCGGACTCGAATGTTGGTTAAGGGACACCTCAATTACTAGGGGCATATCAGTTGGACACCGCTATTTACACTCCACGAGACGGATAAGGGGCAACCCTTTCTTCTTCAATTGAATTTTTCATTGGCGGGAAAATGTTGCAAAGACACGGCTTGAGATTTAGGGTTCGAGTTTAAATCATGCTCTAGGGAGATTCAAGGGCTGAAATTAAATGGGTTTGTTCTAATTGACCTAACGGGCTGGTATGGGTCTTCCTTTCGGTTAGAATTGGCTAGATTGTCGAGATAAAGCAAAACAGGGGAGTACGTTTAAAAGAGAAATAAACTCGGGATTTCATGTGGTTTGGCGTGTGTCTGCACGATCTAAATTCATCATAGCCGTGAACTGAACATGTTTGGATATAGTTGAGTCTGTGAAGATGCGTGAGAAGATAAAAAAGGGAAGTTATTCCCGTGACAGACCGAGGAGAATAAAAGAGAATAATGGAGAATACGTGGTAATTAACTAGAAGATTTGATACTTTGTGGGTTTAAATAGGATCTAAAGGACTCAGAGAAGAGAATCGAGAGTTTTGGGGAGAGAATCGAGAGTTGCAGAGAAGAAGAAGAAGAAGAAGAAGAAGAAGAAGAAGAACAGACAACACTTCTGGTCTGTCGTTTATGAACGGTCGCATGTTCACACCTTAGCGACAGTTTTTCTACGACAATTTCCATTTGTAGTTTTCTCATAATAAAGAACGCCAAAGAATAAAGATTTGAATTTCATTGTAATGGTAGACTCTGTAACACCCAGCAAGCGTTGCAAACTCGTTGTATAATTATTTTTCTCTAGTAAAAACACCATTTGAGCTATGAATTATATTTTTGAGTGTGTTTTTATCATGAGAAGCTAGACCCCTACACTGGTTCGACGGAGGAAGCCGAACTTCATACATGGGTGAATTTATTTTATTTTCTATATGACTTTTGCACTAATTAAAATAGAATTATGGTTTGAAAAAATTAGTTATCATTTTATTAGATGGGTCATGCTTGCTTAGATGTTTGATGTCCCATGCTTACGATTTATAACTAATATTTGGAGAATCTACTTTGGCAAAATAAGAGTCCATGTTGTTTTATTTCTTGAGCGATAATTGTTGAGAATAAATAATTGAGCCTTATGTTATGAATGCGGTGGAATCCTAAACCCAGTAACTCTCACTTTTGTTTATTATTTTAGTTAAACCTTTAAATTTAATCTTCACAAGTCTTAGAGTTCGAATCTTAATTACTACAACAACGACAAACAATTAAAAATATTATCAATTTTGGCGCCGCCAACGCGGACTTGTCTTTAGGCTAGAGTTTTTAGATTTTTATTTGTTTTTGTTCTTCTTTACGTTTTTGGGTTTTTGTCTTTTCCTTACAGAATTTGGAATTTGGAGCGAAAGAAAATTTTGCCAAAGCTTTTGGTGAATACTTAAAGACTTGGAGTAAAAGGCAAAGCGAAAGGAGCGAAAGAAGAAGAATTTTTTTTGTATTTTTAAAAAAAAAAAAGAGAGAGACATTTTTATTTTTTTAGATATTTTTTTTATTTTTTTTAGACTTTCCTTTTCTTTTGCACTTTATTTGGGACATTATTTTTAAACCCTACGGAAGGGTAGTTTAATATAAACTGTGTGCAGAGAAGGACGGTGATTACGATATCACCTCGGCCCCTCGGGTTCGTACATGACATAGGAGTCGTGGCCCGAGTCGACTTCAACGGTTCATCCCCCGTCTGAAACGGGAGGTAAGTTTGTCGAAACACTCGCGAATCCCCTGTCAGCGAGTTGTTGTATTCCTTCGTTTGCATATATGTCGAGGAACTGAATACGGCTGCTTTAATTTCCTAGTAAAGGGCAAGTCCTGGCCACACAAGATAAGGGTTCGGATTTCATCACCGTTCTCTTCTTGCCCGCCTTAGGAAAACGATACTTAACGCGAACCCAAGCTTAAAATACTGACTAGAACGAGACCGATAGGGTAACGAGCTTAATAGGAAAGTCATTCGAAAAATATTGGTTACTCTTTTAAGCATACTTCGAAGTTCATGATGGTTTCTGTGAGTTGAATGCGTGACTGCGCCGCCTTGTAATGCGGTGAGGCCTTGGGTATCAAAGCTCCACGCAGCTTCCCTCGTCTCAATTCAACTTCCTTTAACTCAAATTGATTCCAGAGGGGTCTGCTTAAATTGTAACGAATTCCCTTTCGAAGGATTAGAAGCTGGTCTAGAAACAATCTAAGTGGAGCCATCATGCTTTTTGTTTGCTAGAAATCAGTAGGTTTGTTATGGTCGAGTCAGCCTTGTTTGTGTTTGTGTAGAATTCCCTTGAAGTTAGGATGTCAAACTGGTATTATAATAGCCATCACAATAAATATGAATATCCAACTGAACAATATGGACATCACTCTTTTTATGACCAGAGTGTGAATAGTGGTTGGGAACGCCAACCTTTTGAAGGTTATGGGTCATACCATAGTGAGCCCAATGACTATTCGCGCACCCATCAATCATATGAGCAACACAATTCATCTATTTCTCTAGAAGAGGATTTCAAGAATCATTCCTTATTTATGAAGGAAACCTTTAATATTAATATTACGGACGAGTCCCCAGAGCAGTCAACTTGGATGTCTCTATAAGAGTCTCTCAAGCAATTTACTGAGAATACAAATAGGATTGTGGAAAAACTTGCTCAAGATAGTCTTAATTTCCAATATAGTGTTTCCAATAATACCCTTGAAAATAAGGATAGTCATTTGCATAATCAGGATAACGAGGTTAGAATTGGTAACACTACATGTTTAGATGGGGTTCAACCATTTTCATGCTATTATGATGAGGATAGTACTGATGAAAAATCTGAAATATGTAGGCATAGTGATCAGGAATTTGTTACTCATATTGAGCTTTATAATGATAATATTATTTCTAGTTCAAATCCAAATAATTTTAATAATTATTCACCTATTCAAAAGGACGAGGATTTGACTAGAGATACTGTTTTAGACGATGTAGAATTTCCTTTTTGCGAAGCCGGTGATACTTTTGAGGAACGAGTTCATTCGGAGAATATTGTTTTAGAGTCTAACGATTTAGAATCATTAGTCTTAGACAACGAAGATGAATTCGTAGAGCTTTTAAATTTGAGTGAGGATGCATCACCTGAGTACAACCTAGAAGAAGCAATTCACTATTTTCAGGATTCTGATGATCTAGAAATTAGGGAAATTGTATCTAGTCTATCTAGAGACACCCAAAACTCTAAGTTTGGGGGTGACTATCATTCTCCTTATGCCTTACCTTTAGCTCTTACAGAGATCCCTCACTTGGGACTTGACATATGTGCCTCAACCATTTTAAAAGATTATCTTCATACACTTTTTCCTGAACCTAGTTGTGTCCATAAAGAAGTTCAGTTGTTAGAAACCCATCTTATGGTTGATGTGGTTAGCCCAGGCTACGATACCTCGATTGACTTTGTTTTCCCACCAAAAACTTTTTCTTCAATTGTGGGAACTTATGAAATTCAAATGTGTCAAATATTAAGTTTTAAGACTAAACCTAATTACTTTAGGAGATTAGGGTCGACACATTTGTTTAAGGAAGACCACCACTCTCTTTGTGGTCAGCTGTGTGAGTCAAATCTGATTGACTTAGAGGATCCCCAATTATTCAGGTTATTGTTATGTGCTTCTAAGTTCCTACTTGAGTATTTCCAGACTCTACAACCTGATCTTAAGAATCCTTCTTTTGAGGAAGTCCATCCCATGAAAACATTTTATTTAGACCCGTTTATAGAGCCTAAACCTGAGCCACAACTAGATATAGTTGTCTTAAACAAAAAGTTAAATAAGGGTATGTTCGATATCTTCATGGTCTGTTGCAATTTTCTCTTCTTTTGGGTAATACTTTTTGATCCAGATGACCCACAGTTATTCCGGTTACTGCTATATGATTCTTCGAGGTGGCTAGTTCTTTCTTAGTCTGGATCAAGACTTTAAACTTAGCACTTCATGGAAGGTAACCCATACTCATGCAACACGGTAATATCTTTCCTTACTCTTTTCTTCAAGTGGTAACAGTTTCTCATTGTTCATGCCTTTAATTTCATCTTTAGAACATTGAGGACAATGTTAGATTTAAGTTTGGGGGTATAGGAGAAACTTTTTAGTTGCAATAAATAAACTCCAGAGACTAGAAATTTATGCCTATTAAGGTTGGCACTAACTAATATAAGTGGATGGGAACATCTTGGTTGTAGGAGTTGAGGAACCAATCTGATTAGATGGAAACATCTAGAAGAGTCTATTCATAAAAGCACAGAGCTCAGGTGTTAGAAAAGAAAACATGGTAGGTATCCTCGTGATGGAAACATCGAAAGAATCCTGATCACTTTTTTTTTTTTTTACCATTGCTAGGGTGAAATAGAATGGCTGAGAAAAAAAAAATTGAGACCATACCACCAGAACAACCGGAATAAATACAATAAAGTCGACCACTGGTACCCTTGTATATTCCACCTGAGTTGACCTAGAGTTAGGATTATCGACCACTGGTTCCCTTGTATATGCCGATTGTATTGATATTAGTCCGGACCAGTATCTCGGTCCATTATGATAAGTTCACCTTAGTCAACATCATCTACGTTTTTCTCTACATCCATCTTCTTAATTTATCCATGTGATTGGTTGACTCCGGTTTATGATATCCAGAAACTATCTGAGTAGAGCTCTGTCACTTTATATGAATTTTAGTATGCTTGAGTGCAAACTCGTGTACAACAATTGGAATTTCGCATCAAGGTACTTCCTCCTATAGTCAATGATTGTATGCCAACCAAGGAGATTCTTTAGTACCTTCCAAGGTTCTGCGTAGATAGCTAGGGTCTGGAGTAAAGGTTTTGTGGGTACACCTCTGGTAAACCCTCCGGAGACAACACTCCGCCACTAGGGCCACCTAGGGGTTCAAATGATTTTTATTTTCTAGAATAAATTTGCTCGAGGACTAGCAAATAATAAGTTTGGGGGTATTTGATAGAAACATTTTTGTGTCTATTTTTTTCTCAATGCTCTGTATTGTTGGTGCTCGATATTGTACTAATTATGGTTTTTTGTGTGTTTGTAGGTATTTTTGGGCAATAAACATTTTTGGAAAATTCGGCTCGAAAAGTTGTCTAAAGCACCCCGGAGGACATTTGCTATTCGGACTCTGAATGTTGGTTAAGGGACACCTTAATTACTAGGGGGCATATCAGTTGGACACCTGCTATTTACACTCCACAGACGGATAAGGGGCAACCCTTTCTTCTTCATTTGAATTTTCTGTTGGCGGGAAAATGTTGCAGCACACGGCCGGATTTAGGGTTCGAGTTTAAATCATGCTCTAGGGAGATTCAAGGGCTGAAATTAAATGGGTTTGTTCTAATTGACCTAACGTGGCTAGTATGGGTCTTCCTTTCGGTTAGAATTGGCTAGATTGTCGAGATAAAGCAAAACAGGGGAGCACGTTTAAAAGAGAAATAAACTCGGGATTTCATGTGGTTTGGCGTGTGTCTGCACGATCTAAATTCATCATAGCCGTAAACTGAACATGTTTGGATATAGTAGAGTCTCTGAAGATGCGTGAGAAGATAAAAAAGGGAAGTTATTCCCTTGACAGACCGAGGAGAATAAAAGAGAATAATGGAGAATATGTGGTAATTAACTAGAAGATTTGATACTTCTGTGGGTTTAAATAGGATCTAAAGGACTCAGAGAAGAGAATCGAGAGTTTTGGGGAGAGAATCGATAGTTGCAGAGCAACTTCTCTGCTGCTGCAGAGAAGAAGAAGAAGAACAGACAACACTTCTGGTCTGTCGTTTATGAACGGTCGCATGTTCACACCTTAGCGACAGTTTTTCTACGACAGTTTCCATTTGTAGTTTTCTGTAACAGCAACGCCAGCAACATCATTTGAATTTCATTGTAACGGTAGACTCTGTAACACCCAGCAAGCGTTGCAAACTCGTTGTATAATTATTTTTCTCTAATAAAAACATCATTTGAGCTATGAATTATATTTTTGAGTGTGTTTTTATCATGAGAAGCTGAACCTTTCTCTGGGACGATGGAGGAAACCAAAATTCATCATGTGGTAAATTCATTTAATTCTTTATATGACTATTTGCATTGAATTAAAATTAGACAAAGATTTTTCTTAATTAATTGTCATTTCATTTGATGGTTTATGCTTAGGATTGATTCTTTTGATATGTCATGCTTAAGATTTACAATTAATATTTTAAGAATCTACATTAGGCAAAGAAATAGAGTCAAAATTCTTATTGAATGAGCTATAATGGTTTAGAATAAATATGTGAATTGCATGAATTTGAATATTTGGTGGAATCCTAGTCCTAGAACCTTCCGAAACATTGTTATTATTTTGTATATATTTGCTAGTTTTATAATTTAAGTCTAAAAAATCGAACCTTCACAAGTCTCAACGAACCTTTCACTACAACATCATTGAAAATAACCATCAATTTTTGGTCTTTTTAGTTGCAATAAATAAACTCCAGAGACTAGAAATTTATGCTTATTAAGGTTGGCACTAACTAATCTAAGTGGATGGGAACATCTTGGTTGTAGGAGTTGAGGAACCAATCTGATTAGATGGAAACATCTATAAGAGTCTATTCATAAAAGCACAAAGCTTAGGTGTTAGAAAAGAAAACATGGTAGTTTCGCCATATCCTCGTGATGGAAACATCGAAAGAATCCTGATCATTTTTTTTTTTTTACCATTGCTAGGGTGAAATAGAATGGCTGAGATACAAAAAAAAAAAAATAATAATAAAATAAAAAATAATTGAGACCATACCACCAGACCAACCGGAATAAATACAATAAAGTCGACCACTGGTACCTTTGTATATGCCAGCTGAGTTGACCTAGAGTTAGGATTATCGACCACTGGTTCCCTTGTATATGCTAGTGTATTGATATTAGTCCAGACCAGTATCTCAGTCCATTACGATAGGTTCACCTTAGTCAACATCATCTACGTTTTTCCCTACATCCATCTTCTTAATCTATCCATGTGATTGGTTGACTCCGATTTATGATGTCCAGAAACTATCTGAGTAGAGCTCTGTCACTTTATATGAATTTTAGTATGCTTGAGTGCAAACTCGTGTACAACAATTGAAATTTCGCATCAGGGTACTTCCTCCTATAGTCAATGATTGTATGCCAACCAAGGAGATTCTTTAGTGCCTTCCAAGGTTCTGCGTAGATAGCTAAGGTCTGGAGTAAAGGTTTTGTGGGTACACCTCTGGTAAACCCTCCGGAGACAACACTCCGCGCCACTAGGGCCACCTAAGGGTTCAAATGATTTTTATTTTCTAGAATAAATTTGCTCGAGGACTAGCAAATAATAAGTTTGGGGGTATTTGATAGATACATTTTTGTGTCTATTTTGTTCTCAATGCTCTGTATTGTTAGTGCTCGATATTGTACTAATTATGGTTTTTTGTGTGTTTGTAGGTATTTTTGGGCAATAAACATTTTTGGAAAATTCGTCTCGAAAAGTTGTCTAAAGCACCCCGGAGGACATTTGCTATTCGGACTCTGAATGTTGGTTAAGGGACACCTCAATTACTAGGGGGCATATAAGTTGGACACCTGCTATTTACACTCCACAGACGGATAAGGGGCAACCCTTTCTTCTTCATTTGAATTTTCTGTTGGCGGTAAAATGTTGCAGCACACGGCCAGATTTAGGGTTCGAGTTTAAATCATGCTCTAGGGAGATTCAAGGGCTGAAATTAAATGGGTTTGTTCTAATTGACCTAACATGGCTGGTATGGGTCTACCTTTCGGTTAGAATTTGCTAGATTGTCGAGATAAAGCAAAACAGGGGAGCACATTTAAAAGAGAAATAAACTCGGGATTTCATGTGGTTTGGCGTGTGTCTGCACGATCTAAATTCATCATAGCCGTAAACTGAACATGTTTGGATATAGTAGAGTCTCTGAAGATGCGTGACAAGATAAAAAAGGGAAGTTATTCCCGTGACAGACCGAGGAGAATAAAAGAGAATAATGGAGAATATGTGGTAATTAACTAGAAGATTTGATACTTCTGTGGGTTTAAATAGGATCTAAAGGACTCAGAGAAGAGAATCGAGAGTTTTGGGGAGAGAATCGATAGTTGCAGAGCAACTTCTCTGCTGCTGCAGAGAAGAAGAAGAAGAAGAACAGACAACACTTCTGGTCTGTCGTTTATGAACGGTCGCATGTTCACACCTTAACGACAGTTTTTCTACGACAGTTTCCATTTGTAGTTTTCTGCAATAAAGAACGCCAAAGAATGACATTTGAATTTCATTGTAACGGTAGACTTTGTAACACCCAAAGAAGCGTTGCAAACTCGTTGTATAATTATTTTTCTCTAATAAAAAAACACCATTTGAGCTATGAATTATATTTTTGAGTGTGTTTTTATCATGAGAAGCTAGACCCCTACACTGGTTCGACGGAGGAAGCCGAACTTCATACATGGGTGAATTTATTTTATTTTCTATATGACTTTTGCACTAATTAAAATAGAATTATGGTTTGAAAAATTAGTTATCATTTTATTAGATGGGTCATGCTTGCTTAGATGTTTGATGTCCCATGCTTACGATTTATAACTAATATTTGGAGAATCTACTTTGGAAAAATAAGAGTCCATGTTGTTTTATTTCTTGAGCGATAATTGTTGAGAATAAATAATTGAGCCTTATGTTATGAATGCGGTGGAATCCTAAACCCAGTAACTCTCACTTTTGTTTATTATTTTCATTAAACCTTTAAATTTAATCTTCACAAGTCTTAGAGTTCGAATCTTAATTACTACAACAACGACAAACAATTAAAAATCTTATCACCTAGCAACTCAAAAAATTTATTAGATCTGGGTTTGCATATGCTCATCCAAATCTCTAAATATTTTATTTTTCAAGCCTCAATCAAATCTGAGGTTGCATATATCATTTTCATCCGACGGATACATCAAGAGAGGGTGATGATGTCGATGAAGTCACAAGTTCCATATCTGTTACATCTTCTTTTGCTTCTGGTGAATGATATATCCATGTTGCCTGTGATGATATTGATGAAGGTGTTTCAGTCATTAGATTCTCAATTGAATTCAATGGTAATAGAAATGATGACCATAGTGATGAATCAAGGTTCTGAATTGGCGATCCATCACCACATCAAGAAATTGACTATCAAACGTAATTATTGTCGTGAAGCTGATTGAGAACTATTCAGAGTTTAATGAGATAAAAATACATGAGTTTTAGCTAGTCAGAATCGAATTCTACAGGGAAAGTTCTATACAATGACAAGAGGGATATCTCTCGACCACAAGGGAATTGCACTTCACTTGTTTGTTGAAACACCGTCGAGAGAAGCATAATATCCAAACCATCCTATATCCAGGCCTTCCATAACCACCAGTTCTTATACCCCACATCTGTTTGAGGAGTTGATGTACTTGTTTTCACCATCACCATTCATTCCGCTCCATACATACCACGGCCACCTCCAACACTTTTCCCCGCTAACTCCACTTGGACCATACATGTAATACCCGATTCGGCGGGTAGGGTTCACCGATTGGAATATAGGTTATGGTTTGTCATTTCCTAATACCGAGGCCTTTTCAGCACAATTGACTCCATAGTTGACAAAAATCTCTGCATTTAAGCGTGCTTGGTTGGGAGTAATCCACAAATGGATGACCTCCCGGGAAGCTGCTACTGGATAACAGCAGCGGTGCCCATTGAAACCCCACACTGTCGGATAACCGCAATGGCTAAGTGGGGACAATATCGGTGTAGGATCGGGTCAGGTCATTAAAAATGTTATCAGAGCCCACTACGGGTAGCCTGTCGAGAGTGAAAGAGTACACTGGACTGGTTGTGTTAGGTACCGATCTCATGAGAGGTACATAGAGAATGTCAGATATCGGAGCTTGAATAAATTCTGGAATCGAGGATGTCCCCAATTTAAGGTTGTGGTATTGTAATACCTGATTCGACAGGTAGGATTCGCTGAATGGAATATACGTAATGGTTTGTCCTTTCCTAATACCAAGGACTTTTCAGCACAATTGACTCCAGAGTTGGCAGAAAGATTTACAGTTAAGGGTATTCGGGCAGGAGTAATCCAGGGATGGGTGACCTCCTGCGAAGCTGCTGTAGGATGACCGCTGCGATGCTCCTCGAAGACCCCAGACAGACGGATGACCGCAATGGCTAAATAGGGACAGTATCAGTGGAGGGTCGGGTCATTACAAATGGATCAGAACTGACTCACTTGTCGAGGGTGAAAGAGTACGTTGGACGAGTAAGATCAGGTACCTCATGTAATGTACTCAGTACAATTTGGGATTCAAGAGTTAATGAATTTAAATCTAAGTTCCTAATGAACACAACTACTAAACTAATCTGCAGGTATTTTCTCATTAATGAAAATAGAGAAGAGGTTCTTACACATTTAAGGAAGTGAAGACCTAACAACAACGATCAGATAGTCGACACATGTCACTATCTGATCGGTCAACACTCAATACAAGACTGACCAATGACTAGCAGCTTATAAGAGCACCCACTCAATTAATAAGGGAAGACCCTAGTACTCCATAAGGCTAAAGGACTATGACATTGCCTACTGCTGGAAATTATCCTTGTCCTCAAGGATAAAGTTGCGAAAGTGTGACTTAATGGTAGCAATATCCTCCCAAGTAGCCTCCTCTTGAGTAGAATTAGTCCACTGAATGAGCACTTGTGGTACTTGCCTTCTGCCAATAGTGGTGGTTCTGTGTTGTAAGACTTTTGCTGGAACCATTATCACTTCACCTGCATGATCAACAATAGGGTATGTAGGGGATGAAATGTGTTTCTTACCAATGTGTTGTTTCAATTGAGACACATGAAACACAGGGTGAATCCTGTCCTGATCGGGAAGCTGTAGCTTGTAGGCTACGGGTCCAATTTTTTGTAAGATAGGGAAAGGGCCATCGAATTTTGCATACAGCTTGAATTCTTCCTTAGTGACACAGAAGCTTGTCTGTAAGGTTGCAGTTTCAGATACACCAGGTCACCCACAACAAAGGTTCTATCTTGCCTTGATTTATCAGCAAAGAATTTCATTCTTGCTTGAGCATTGTGAAGGGATTCCTTCAGAAGATCAATCATTGCCTCTCTGTCCTTGAGATATGACTGCACAACAGCTACATAAGTAGTGGGTGTTGATGGGAAAGCCATGTGTGGAGGAAGATAACCATATAGGGCCTGGAAAGGTGTCATTTTCAAACTAGTATGATAACTAGTGTTATACCACCATTCAAAGAAGAGATAACCATTGACACCACTTAGTAGGCTTGTGTCCAAGTGATGCAACTTAAGTAAGTTTCCAAACAAGAATTAACTCTCTCTCGATTTGGCCATCAGTTTGAGGATGATAAGCAGTGCTGAGATTCAAGTTAGTACCCAGAGCTTTAAATAAGTCCTGCCAGAAGTGACTAGTAAAAACCTTATCTCTATCAGACACAATGGAAGAAGGGAGACCATACAATTTGAACACCTGATCCAAGAAGGCTTTAGCCACAGAAGCAGCTGTATAAGGGTGTTGTAAGGCAATAAAATGGTTGTACTTTGTTAGTCTGTCAACAACCACCAGTATAACACTTTTCCTGTCACTCATGGGTAAACCTTCAATGAAATCCATGGTGATGTGTTGCCATGCTTGCTCAAGAACTGGAAGAGGTTGCAGTAGACCAGATGGAAAAGAGCATTCAATTTTATTTCTTTGACAAATGTCACATTCAGTGAAAAATAAGATGATCTCTTGCTTCATTTTAGGCCAAAAGAAATGGGACTTGGCCCTAACATAAGTGGCTTGGATGCCAGAATGACCACCAACAGCAGATGTGTGAACAGTATTTAAAATTGTGGCTCTTACCCCATTGCTAGCACCCACATATATCCTACTTTTATCTCAATATTTCAGATTTGTAAGTATAATGTGGAACAGAGTCTGTAGATATAAGTAGTTGAGCAATAAGTTGTTGTACCTTGTCATCACCAATATAGCTTTGAATTGAAGTAAGTCTTGGACCCAAGATGGTTGAGACATAGATAAGGCAGAGCAAGTTGCAGAAGGAGTTGGTCTTCTAGATAAAGCATCAGCAACTATATTCTCCTTACCCTTTTTGTACTGAATCTCATATTCATATCCCAACAATTTCATCAACCACTTTTGCTGTAAAACTGTGGTGATCTTTTGTTCTAAAAAGTATTGAATGTTGTGATGATCAGTTTGAATAATGAATTTGCTGCCTAGTAAATAATGCCTCCATTTTTGCACATCCTTAACTATAGCTAAAAATTCCTTTTCATATGTAGATAAGGCTCTAGCTCTTGGTCCTAAAGGTGAGCTGAAAAAAGAAATTGGTTTACCTTCCTGAGTTAAGACAGCACCATGACAGGTCTCACTTGCATCACTTTCAACAGTGAATTGTTTAGAAAAGTCAGGAAATGCAAGGACTGGAGTTGTGGACATGGCTAGCTTTAGTTGTTCAAATGCAGAAGTGGCAGCTGCAGTCCAAATGAACAAATTTTTCCTCGAAAGATCAGTTAGTGGCTTGCAGATTGCACCATAATTCTTCACAAATTTCCTGTAATACCGTGTTAAACCCAGAAATCCTCTCAATTCTTTGATAGAAGTTGGAATTGGACAGCTCTGCATTGCTACAATCTTGTTTGGATCAGCACAAACCCCAGCAAGAGTGATAATGTGGCCCAAATATTCTAACTGCGATTGACCAAAACAACATTTTGAAAGCTTAGCATATAACTGGTGCTGTCTGAGTAAGGAAAATACTATTCTCAAATGCTCAATGTGCTCAGACATGGAAGAGCTGTACACCAAAATATCATCAAAAAAGACCAAAACAAACTTCCTTAAGTAGGGAGCAAAGACTTCATTCATAAGTGCCTGAAATGTAGCAGGTGCATTGGTCAAACCAAATGGCATGACTTTGAACTCATAGTGCCCATGATGAGTTCTAAATGCAGTCTTGCATATATGCATTGGGTTCAAAAGTATTTGATGATAACCTGCTCTTAAATCCAACTTAGACAAAAACATAAATCCTTGTAGCTCATCCAACAACTCATCTACAATTGGAATAGGAAACTTGTCCTTAATAGTGATGTTGTTGAGTCTTCTGTAATCAACACAAAATCTCCAAGTATTATCTTTCTTTTTAACAAGAAGAATTGGTGAAGCAAATGGGATGTGGTTGTGTTGTATGATTCCAGAAGAAAGCATTTCTTTCACCAGTTGTTCCACAACTCCTTTTTGAATGTAAGGGCATCTATAAGGTCTTTGGTTTGGAGGTTGAGAGTCTGGTTGCAAGGGAATTGAGTGGTCTAAAGTTATGTGAGGTGGTAATGAAGTAGGCTCAGCAAAAATATCCTTATATTCAGATAACAAAGGTAATAAAGGTGCAGGTATTGGAGGGGGAATAGGAGTAGTTGAGACTGAAAAGAGATGACCAATGAGGCCATGAGTAGTTTTTGCTAGAAATCTCTTAACTGTTGACCCACTCATCATAAGTAGTGAAGGTGAATTAGTTATCCCTTGTAGTGTAATATGTTGACCATGATGAACAAAAGAAATACTGAGTTTAGAGAAATTAAACATAACATCACCTAGCTTCTTAAGCCAATCAACACCTAACACCATGTCACACCCTCCAAGTGGAAGTAACCTGAAGTCCTCAGTGAATTGATAACCCTGCATACTCCAAGGAAGTTTAGAACAAATACCAGTACTCATTGTTTTCTCCCATTAGCAACTGTAACTAACATATGAGTTGTGTGTTCTACCTTGCATTTGAGTTTAGCAGCTAGAGAACAATCTATGAAACTAGTTGTGCTACCAATATCAATAAGAATAGAGATAGATTGTCTCTTAAGAAGACCAGGAATGCGAATAGTATCACCTGTGGCAGTACCAGTGAGAGCATGAAGAGAAATCTCCATGTCAGACTCAACTGGTGATTCTACAACTTCTTCAAAAACCTCATCCTCAACCTCGGTGTCTTGTGTATAAGAATTTTCAGTTTGCACCATAAACAATTGTTGCCTACCCTTGCACTTATGATCCAATGAATAAACCTCATCACAATTATAACAAAGACCTTTATCCCTGCGAATGCGCATTTGCTCTTGAGTTAAACGTTTAATAATGGGATTTGTTGATGAGGGCTTGAGTGGTGTTGGGGAATAAGATTTTGGAGTAATAGGAGTAGACTTGGAAGTAGTGTAAGAGGTGGAAATTGGTTTAGGAGGGAAGGTTGTGGTAGAGAAAGCTCTAGAGTTAGTGAAAGAGCTAGAGTTGGTTCTAACACTTTTGGCAGCAGCAGTGTGATGCTTCTGTTCCTCCATTCTTGCTAAAGAGAAAGCTGTGGCAAGTGATTTTGGATAAAACATAGGTACAGAATTACGCAATTCTTCCTTCAACCCACTAATGAAACTCATGATGAAATAGTGCTCAGTTAAGGACGGATTGTTAGCAAGCATTAGAGCTTTGAGAGATTCAAATTCCTCAAAATACTCTTTTACAGAGTTAATCTGAACCAGTTTATTAAAACTCCCAATAAAATTCTCTTCCACAGGGTTTTCAAATCTGACACAAATACCATGAGCAAATTCAAACCAAGTTATACGAGTTCGACCAACCTGAAAATTGAGAAACCATTTATCGGCTTTGCCATCAAGATAGATAGCTGCAATATCAACTCTGCGACTCTCATCGTTGTTGTGAAGCCAGAAGTATCGTTCACATTTTTGGATCCAACCACGAGGATTATCACCATCAAATCTTGGGAAATTAAGTTTTGGTACTCAATTAAATTGATTTTGAGTTCCCCCTGGCGAGATTGAACCAAAGATTGGAGGATTATCGAGCTGAGTACCATGAATTGATCCTCCTGAATCAGGTGGTTGAGATGTTTTTGATGTAGATGGGAAACGGGCTAGCATCTCTTCAGATCGTTGGTTAATCGATGCTTGATTCGAATTAGCTTTTTGTTGCTGTAAAAGAAGCGTGTCTTCAATGGTAGCAAATCGATCTTCAGAGCTCAGCTGTTGTCGCCGAATCAGTTCTATAACATCCTTAACAGTTTTTGGATCGGAAGCGCCCATCGAGAAAAAAATTTGAGTGGGTCTGATGCCAAATGTACTGTACTCAGTACAATTTGGGAATCAAGAGTTAATGAATTTAAATCTAAGTTCCTAATGAACACAACTACTAAACTAATATGCATGTATTTTCTCATTAATGAAAATAGAGAAGAGTTTCTTACACATTTAAGGAAGTGAAGACCTAACAACAACGATCAGATAGTCGACACATGTCAACACTCAATACAAGACTGACCAATGACTAACAGCTTATAAGAGCACCCACTCAATTAATAAGGGCAGACCCTAGTACTCCATAAGGCTAAAGGACTATGACACCTCACGATGAGCAGGGAACATCAGACATCTGAGTTTGTAATACACCAATTCGGCATGTAGTGTTGACCAATTGAAAAATAAGTAATGGTTTGTCTTTTCCTAACACCGAGATCTTTTCCGCATAATTGACTCCAAAATTGACAAAAGCCTCCGCAGTTAAGCATGTTCGGACGGAAATAATACCAATTCAAGTATTCTACTAGCTCGAGATGCGAATATACAAGCACCAAATGTTATACTACCTCCGTTTTAGGAAAAGTGATACTTTCACTTTTTCATTTTTGCCTATCTTTTAGGCAAAAATGAAAAAGTGAAAGTATCACTTTTCCTAAAACGGAGGGAGTAATACAAATTAGAGAAAATTTGCATTCAATTAAAAAAAATACCGTCAAAAGTATAAAATAGCGTGAAAATCCGGATACAAATGGATCCTTTCTCCGTTTGCTGTGATGACGTTTGTTAATAAAATTATGTTCCATATTCCCTCAAAGATTTAGAATCGATCGAAGTCACAGAATCAAAGAGAAATTGGACGTCAATTATAGATTCCTGAGAGGTCACTTCGTCGAGATTTATCGAGGCGACTCATTGCAAATTGAACAGTGTCAACCAATGAGTGATGTGAGAGAGACCGGGGAAGGGAAAGACTTTCCGTGAAGTAATTATTTTTAGAAATTAGCAAAAAGTCCCTTGGCCACTGGCAGCCTCAGTGATTAGAGCATCTCCAATGCTTGGGGTGAAGGTAATCCTAGGTGGAGGTCCTATTAATATCTTTTTGTTGTGGGTCATTACTATGTCTAAAAAAAAATGAAAGTTATACTTTCTAAAAAATTTAGAGAAAAATTACCCTAAAATTTAGAGAAAAATTAATTTTTTAATAAAAAATTGATGATTTGTCAAAACACCTTGGGTCATGGAGAAGGTAAAGATATGACTTTCTCCTTTACCCTTTCATATGAGATAGCATCCATGTCATGCATTTATCTTTACCTTGACCTTGACATTGGAGATAAATTTTTGGCTAGAAAGGTGTTAAATCACCAGGTGAGAAATGCATTTTTTTAAGGCCTTTTAGAAAATTGGAGATGCTCATAAGATCTTCTAGTGCGGATTTTTTCGGTACTGGGTTTGCTTGGAGTTTTGCGCTTTCCTTGGATTTTTCTGCAGCTCTTTGAATTTTACACTTGTTTTCTTCTGTTTAGTAATAATAAATTTTCATAATTTCCCTCCTACCAAATATTTTCACAATGGAGCCCACAAATTTAAGATATGCGACAGGAGCTGTTGATGCATAATCGCAGAAACATAAGAACTCGGAAATGCAACTACAAGACCAGAAATAGAAAGAAGTACAATCAAATTTAACAAACTCACCAATAACCAGCTACCGTTAGTTAGGTGATAATGTCGTTGTCCTAAAAATCTAACTATGGCTCTACATCCGATTAGAAAAAAGAAAGATAAATTAGAATGCATCCAAAATAATTCGTCTCATTTTGTAACGACACCCATGTTCCTCCTTTGATTTTTTTTTTTTTAATCTCCTTAAACATGTAAAATAAGCATGCCGGAGGATCTCTCTTGTACGCAATAATGCTTCTTCAACTAGAGGAGACTATGATGCATTTTTGGATTGTAATTTTGATTGTAATTTTTGGATTGTAATTTTGGATTGCAATAATGTTCCTCCTTTGATGAACACCAGTTCTTACAGACTTGTCTAATTTATAGTTTCAAGTACTTTAAACCGTATATTTAAAGTGAGATTAAAAGGAGTAGCACACGCGCATGCTAAAACGCTAATTTAATAAGGTTTCAAAGAACAAGAACAATACACTAAAAACAAGTACGAAATACAAACAAAAAATGGCGTTTAGGAGTAGATACAACTACATGTGCATCATTATTTCTTTATCTACAAAAACATATTCTAAAGACGTTTATACCCTTCCTATCATCCGTCACAGTTTCTAAATAAAGAATGTATACAGGATAAGATCAGGACAGTTTCGTCATTCAGCCCTCACATTACTTTAGTAAAAATGAAGGGTAAAAACGTCAAATCATGAGAAGATATAAGGATAGAGAGAGATAGAGAGAGGAGAAGGCACAGAGAGATAGAGAGAGAGACAGAGGGCCAACAACAACAACAGCAAGGAGGGAACTAGATTTGAAGTGGGTTTTTAATTTTTATTTTTTTTCAGTTTATTCAGTTATTTGTTGTTTGTCATTTTGGTGATGCACAATGGTGACTGACCAGGAACTAGGAAACATTGTAGAGAATTTACTAAGAACATCTGATCCACAAGCATTTACAAATCTAGACAGTATTGTTAAACATTTAGAAGCTAAATTAGGGTTAGACTTATCTCACAAATCTAATTTCATTCGTCACCATATTCAGTACCTCTATGGTCACCAACAACCACCACCACCACCACCACCACAACATCCTCCTCCACAACCACAACCACAACAACACCATCCTCCACAGCCACCACAACCGCATCTTACACCTAGAGATCACCATTTCGCCCTTCAAGCTCAATATCAGCAACTACGACAACATCATCCTCAATTTCATCAACACCAACAGCATTCTCATCAGATCGCTTCTCATTTTGCTCTACAACATCAGCAACAGCAACAACAACAGCAGCAGCAACAACAACAACAACAACAACAACAACAACAACAACAACAACAACAACAAAGGCATCATGAAGAGCTCAACTTTCATGCTCCCACTCAACAACAGAATCCAAACATACATTTACAAACAAACCCAAACCCTCTTCCTATACAGCCACAGCCTCAGCCTCAGCTCCAGCCCCAGGGGAGGTCTCATCCTAAGAAAACTAAAGCTGAGCCTAAAGAAGGGTATGTCTTCTTTCATTTTGGGTATTTTTTGTTTCTAGGGTTTTCGTTTGACGAAAAAAATTCTAAATATTTTTTAATTTGGGTAATTTTGGTTTAGGTCTTTTTTTTTCTGAATTGCAAACCAAAAACAAGGGTATTTTGAGGTTCTGGTGCTGTTGATTTTTGGGGGTTTTGTTTGAATTGCAAAACAAAATCAAGTTAGGGTTTCATTTTCGGGTTTAGGGTTTTTGGAGCTATGATGGTGTGTTTTGCAATTAGGAGTTTGAAGTTCATTTTCTGATCTCTACTTGCGCTGTAGTGCAGCCTAATGGTCTTAATTACCATTAATTATTGCTGAATTTTGGATTTTGTTTAACTCCAGTAAAGTTTTTGTCTTTTGTTTACTGATGATGGCGAATGTTTACTTTGTTTGACCTTTGCATGGATGTTTATGTTTATGAACTAAAAAGTCGTGACTGTTACATTACATTACATACCATATATTCACTTAGTTTACATTCGCGTGCTCAATGATTAATTATGAATAAGCGCACTAATGGCGTAGTTTGTTGCTGTGACCATCCTCAATTTCCATTTGTTATAATCGTTAACTTTCTTTGTTAAGTTATGTCATCAATTTAGTGATTTTGTGAAGACGGTGGTGCTTGACTATTTTTCGGCGTAATTTTCCTTGTTCATTTGTCATTAACTGTATCTCGAAGTAATTTCTACTTTTTACCTTTCTCTCCGTATGTGGATATTACTATGTCTTTGTTTGGCATGTGTGAATGTACATTAAAAAAAAACCAAGTACCACTGTGTCTATCAGAATGTTTAAATCAGAACGTGTTTTGAGTATAGTTGGAAAAGTTTGAATATGACTGTTTACATTTGCTTTATACTCTATTTATTGCAGTGCTCCAGCTAAAAGAAGAGGTGGCCCAGGGGGTCTAAACAAAGTTTGTGGTGTCTCGCCTGAACTTCAGACCATTGTTGGTGAGCCAACAATGCCCAGGACCGAGGTAATACTTAAAAATCGTTCTACCTAATGGAGTCCATCGTTTTAAGGCTCATCTATAGTAAGTATATAATATTTCTTGATTCTGAATACTGGGTCTGTTATGGTAAATTATCTCTCTGGTTCAGATTGTTAAGCAACTATGGGCGTACATAAGGAAACATAAACTTCAGGATCCTAGTAACAAAAGAAAGATAATCTGCAATGACGAGCTGCGTTTGGTGTTCGAAACAGATTGCACTGACATGTTCAAGATGAACAAGCTGCTATCCAAACATATTATTGCTCTTGAACCATCAAGTATGTATTTCAGTGTGTAAAGGATGCCTAGTATATCCTTTCTTTAATGTTAATTCAAGTTTTCATCTCTGAATTTTGTAGAAGAATCTGGTCGTGAGAAAAAACGAGTGAAGGTAGAAGTGGAATCTGCAAGTGAAAGTACTGAACCTCCTAGTCCATCATCCCATGTCAACCTGAATGAGATTTTATATTCTCTCAACTATGATGAAGAAGAATCTGGTGAAGAGAAAAAACAAGTAAAAGCTGAAAAGGAGTCTGCAAGTGAAAGTGTTGTACCTCCCAGTCCCTCTCTTGTAATAATATCCGATGCACTTGCCAAATTTTTTGGTTCTGGAGATAGGGAGATTCCTCAGTCTGAGGCTTTAAGACGTGTCTGGGAGTACATACAAGCGAACCATCTGGAGGTGAGTTCTTGGTGCAACCTGTTGCGTTAAATTCTTCATTTCTGGGGCCATGCTATTTGTCTCTAGGTTTGACACTTTTGAATGCCTAGGTTTCATGTCACTTCTTCCACTTGGGTTTGTCTTACGATAGAGGTATCTAACCCTTTACAGTTTGTCTTACGATAGAGGTATCTAACCCTTTACAACTTGGTGAATAGACCAATAGAATGACTTTCAATACGATGGCTTTTTACTTATGAATTTTTTGCATTATTAATACAAGAAGATGTTGAACTTGCATCAATGTAGTCAGTAGTCACTAACAAATTGTGTCTACATTCTCATTTGTTCTGCGGCATATTTGTTTCCTGCAAGATTGGAAATTTATCTTATTTTTTGTCGTGTCTTCAAAACCAGCAATTATGGTAGATTCTTTATTGATTTTGGAGGTGTTCCTATCACTACTCTATTAATTATCTATTATAGTCATCATGAGATACTAAATCATTCTGTAGAGCTTCTAATGCCTTTGACTTTTCTTTTAGGACCCTATGGATTCCATGATGATATTATGCGACCAGAAGCTTCAAGAGCTTTTTGGATGCGAGACCCTTCCTGCCCTGGGAGTAACCGAGATGGTTGGACATCATCTTTTCAAGCGTTCATAATAGGTATATTATGCTTCCTCTCTGGTTTCTACATAAACTGAAAATGCAATTGCCTTCTTCTATTTAAATAGAAAACTGATTGAACCTGATCCTTCATATCTGTTATTTTCTGCCTGTTGCTGACATTGGAGACTAAGATTTGGTACCTTGACTAACCAACTTGGCGGTTTATTATTGAGTTCTTTGATGTGAACCATTAGAAAATAATGAAAAATTTAGTCGAATCAGTTGCAGACTTGCTGTCTTACTTGGCTCACTCTCTCGGGTTCATCAGGCTGTTAGACAATTCAAGTATATAATCAATGATGTAGAGTTAAATACTGGGCTCAGGATCTGATTAGTTAATTACGTACACTTTAGATTAGGTGTAGTTTATATTATCTGTCTTATCCTCTTCAGTTGACTGGATTGTTTTAGAGTCATAAAAATGAAACAAACAAATCTGTGGTGTTTTCTTTTTTCCTGATGACCTTGTAAAAGATATAGTTCTTCATTTTGTTTTAACGAATTTTACTTAAAGAGTTCTCTAAGCAGCATCATAGTGTTCTGAACCACACAGTTGACATTGTTAATGTTTTTATAAATTTGTTGTTTAAGGTCTGCGATGTTCATCATGATTTCATTTTCTAAATGCTAGTATATCTAGTCCGTGTTGTGAAATTTATGGAATTCCGGTTCATTGTTGCTTGCAGATGCACAGTGTGAATGTCATACAGCCAGTAACTTGACTATATACAGCAGATACGTAGTAGGAATAGATTTTAGTGTTTGGTGCTGTAATTGGTTAGGAAAATACAATGTTAACAGAACCTTTTCTCTCCTGTTGCTATTCTACGAGCTATGTTCAGGTTTCTATTAATCTTATCACGATGATTAATGTATTAAGTTTTTCTGGTCATCTATTTTACCATTAATTTTCTTTTCCGTCTTTCGCGAGGATATCTTGGTAAATATAAAATCACTGCAGTGCAAAATTAGCAACAAACTGTGAATTTACCTCTATGCAGGATTGTAACAAGAACTTGGCCTTATGTTAGAGAAGTAAATAGGGAATTTGTTCCCCTCTTTTTCAAGTGCAGCAAAAACAAAGAAAACTTAATAGCAACATTACATGTATATCTGTATTGTTTAGCACAGGCCGATCATGAACAAGAACACAACCATGACAGCCAAAGTGGACGAGAGATATAAAGCCCTCTTCTCTTTGATGTTTGATCTAATTTTATTCCAGCTCTGTACCTCTTTGTTCCACCCCCACTTATCCAAGATTGACATCACAAATCCAATGACTTTCTGCAAAAGGAAAGCTCGTCGGAATTTGTTATAGGTTCATTTGATTTAGACTTTGACACGGAGAGGCGTAGATCTTACCAGTTGAAGCGGTTCGATATGGACAAGTGGCTCCAAAAACATCTCCACGTTCCTGATTTGTTGAGGTAACAAAGATGTGAACCTTGATGGTAGCATATTGATCTAAAAAAGTTGGGAATATCAGCATCTTATCAAGCATTTTTGCTCACCTTATTACCATCTTTCCATGGTAGACATGACACATATAGAAGCTGATACCTTTTCCAAGTGGTACATCATGCTTCTTGTCCCATACTGCATGCAAGTTTTGATAAAGAGGGTTTCAGTATGAATTCAGTTCCCACTGCAAACAAAGGAAATGAGAAAATGGAGAGAGGGGAGCAAATTTTCCGAACCTAGTTTCCATGAAACGCCAACATTCATTCCGTCATGTAATGTGGGACGCACTACAAATTCTATGTTCTTTCCCAAGTATTCCAACAAAAATCTGAAGAACTCCAACACTTGCTACTCAATGAGGACAGAAAACATTTGGCATTGTTTCAATATTAGATATCACAACAGGAAACTACTTGCATTTTAGTTTGTTACTATAAATATTTTACCTTCTTCCCATAGAATGAATGGAAGTAAGAAAAGAAGTTACAAACACATCTACATTCATCTCCAATGACGTCCGACAATTCTCGAACATTCCTCTGCTTGATCGCCGTATAAAGCTTTAACACGGTCTCAAGTGCCCTGTTATCTTCCTCGCCAAACCCATTTTTGGTGCCAAATGTAACAACTAGTGACTCTCCATTCCTTGATAGGAAACTCCTCTTACCATTGTTTGCAGCTGAAAGAGGTGGTGGTTGGAAAACAAGGGAAGCATGAGTATTTGTTAGCAATTTTTTATGAATAGGCTTTAGAGTTGAAGATGAATTCTGATCGTCAGTGAAAGATGATTTTGAGAATAATTTTGGGAAAAAATGGGACGAAGGAGTAATGACTGATCCCATGTTTTGAAGGTTTGGTTTCAAGTAAACTTCAAATGAGTTTAGTTTTGCATTCATGAAAGAAGAGCAAGGGAAGGAAAGATGTAAGTAGGTGTTAATATTCTAGCAAAAAGGATTGATAGAAAGAAAACACTGATAAGCTAAGTATCTATAAAAGTTAAACAAATGATCCTTACCGTCTAATTATCAATGTATGGTTGTGATCATAATAGGAACCCATTAAAGGTTTATCCATTGTTCAGTACAAGTAAATTATGTGAAGATAAAGATACATTGCTTGTGAAGATTGAAACAATGCCAGATTGTTGTGTTTGATAATAATTGTATCAAAAATGTCAAAAATGGAGATCAGGACTTTTATGGAAAAACCTCTCAGACCAATGGTGTGAAATTATTGAGTGGAATCAAGCAAGCAAAAAAAAAAAGAATATGCACGTAGCTCTCGCTAATAAGTGATTGGATATTAGAAGCGGAACTCAATCCCAAAAGTCATAATTTAAAATATTTTACTTCGTAAAAAGTTAATTTTTCTACTTCTAAAAATCATTCTGGAATTGTATATTAAACTAACTTTTGATGCTATTGCTTTTAGAAGTCGAACTGCTAACTAGATATATGAGCAATTACAAGATCAGAGGTAACTGGTATCATCACCCAATGACTTTACCACTGTAATACAGTGACTCAGGTTGAAAATTATATTAATAATTTTTAATGGTGGTAGTGAAAGAAGCAATGGTGGAAACAATGGCTGGTATTTGTGAGTGGTGGAGGTGGTAACATTACTGGTGGTGGAAAAAATAGTGGCGTGGATGTTTTTTACGTACGGTGGTGGATGTTAGTGAATAGTAGTGGACAATAATAGTTTTGTGTCTTTACAAAATGGGCAACATTTTATTGTGATAGATGTAGTTGGATGTTTTTAGCACAACCGTTAAGGACAAAACACAAATATTTTGAGGAGGATACTAAATCATATAAGACAATATGATCATGACCATTTGGATCACCCAAATGGGATCCCAGCTATTTATAGTACCCAATCGAATAAATCACGGTTTTTAGTATTAAAATAAAATTGATTACATTTCCAGAATACAAAACAAAGTTTGGACAAGTTAGGCTAGATAAAGAACGATCAAATTTATACTAGCAGAACATAAATCTACCGCTGTAAATGATCACGTTTAATTAAAATTTAATAATAAATGTTCAAATTGATATTTCATAATAAATGTTTCTTTAATTAATCAAATGAATATATTTTTGTTGATACATAATAAATTTATTTGATATTAACCATATCATTAAGCATTAATGGTGGTTGTGATGGTGGGCAGTGGTGGGGATAACGGTGGTGGGTATTGGTGAGACAAGTGGAGTGGTGATGATAATGTGGTGGTGGAAGAAGTAGTGGTAGTAGGGTGAGAAAATGGGTACTAAGATAGGTAAATTAAGCACTAATGGTGGTTTTGATGGTGGGTGGTGGTGGTGGATCGGCGGCGGGGATAATGGTGGTGGGTATTGGTGAGACTGGTGGAGTGGTGACGATAATGTGGTGGTGGAAGAAGTAGTGGTAGTGGGGTGAGAAAAGGTGTCCTAAGATAGGTAAATTATTTAGTCACCCTTGGTTAATTTTTCTTTGTTTTGTTTTAATTTGATTTTAGTTTTCAAATTACTTTTTTTATTATTTTTTAAAATTAAAACAATTTTTAAAGGCCAGATTTTTCAAAAAAAAGGAGATGTCGTGATTTTAAGATTTGCCGGGTAGGGGGCAAGAAGAAAAATGAAACCTATAAAAAAATTGGCCAAACACAAGGCTACAAGCGAATTAATTGTAATCGGTTCAGTTTCTCACATCTCTTTGTATTCCCCTTTTTTGTCATGGTTTCTGTTTCTGTCATTATTTCTCCCCTACTTCATGAGATTATGCAAGGCTACGCGTGAATTAATTGTAATCGATTCAGTTTCTCACATCTCTCTTTATTCCTTTTTTTTTTGTCATTTCTCCTCAACTTCGTGTAATTATGCATGCTTGAGAAATAGTTCATGATAATAAATAAAGAGACAAGAAAAGAAATGGATCAAGAATTAAATCTTATTATAAATTTTAGGAAAATGAATAAACACAAATCTATGTAAATTGGGAACCCAACAATTTATGTCAAAGAGAAAAATTAAATTCTAATGCTAACAGATTTTGCATAATTAATCTAATTGATTTTAAAATAATTTTAGGTGTTTTAAGTTTTGTTACAAGTTTGGTGAATGAACTTTGATTTTTTTGAAGTAGTGAACGAAGTAATGTTCTACTGCCCATAGGATTTGCTCTAACAATTAACTATGTTTGTCGCAAAGGGTTATATGACTTACATACACAATATTAAAATATTCGAGGATAAGAACGTGTTTATTAACCAACTACTCAAAACATTTAGACCTGGATCGATCGGTTCGATTCTTCTCAGATAATTACGACATGTATGAATCGATGAATACATTTGAAACACATATCCTTGCTCGTGCCGTTACGGCACGGGTTGAGACCTAGTTTAACTACAAAACAAGATAAACGAACCGTGATAAAAACAATTATTTTTCTTATATGAAAATTTAGGCAGGCCTAAGAGCGATACAAGCTGGCTTCTATTGTGCCAGTGATTTGTACCACATTCTGGTAAAGCGTAGTAAAACGGGCTAGAGTTTCCATGTTTTTGCAACTCCTTAGCCCATGTGAATGCTAAGTCAGCACCTCAGGTGTTTTCCCATTCCTCATTGTATCCTGGATGTCCTCGATTCCTTATACGGTTTCCAGCAAATTTAGAAGCGATTACAGTAGTATAATAAAGCTGGGTGTCAGGGTCTTGGAGAGTACTTATGTTTATCACAATCCCAAACATGCTTCTTCTATTTAAGGAAGTTTGGACATGATTTCTCTTAAAGTGTAAAACACATTATTGACAGTATGATTCGGAGATAATGAACTCTCGGATAAGAACATAGATAATGTTTTATGTTCTTGGTAATAAGATTTGCATTCGGCTCAATTTTGTTGAAAATAAAATCACATATGGCTTTCCAAATAGACCCGCGTGCAATAGCATGAGAAATCATTCCATGGCTAGTGCTAGTATTAGTATCAAACCAAGAGTTGAACCAATTAATAAGTTTGTATACTTGCAAAACTCCTTCTGCTTTTGCCTATACATATTTTTCCACATCGAAGTATCAGAAGGACAACTCATAAATAGGTGTGCCATGGTTTCCTTCCCACAACTACTTTACATATTGGATCAATATATACTAGTAGTTATAGCATTAGTAGGGAGAATTCTATAAGCACAGATCCAAAAAAAAGATCTTGATGATGGGAGAGGTTTCCATATTTAAGATATTAACCCAATCAATAAATGAGCTTCATTGGTATACTTGTTATCCGTTTTGGATTTGTAAAGAGACTTAACAGAGAAATCTCACTAGCTTGTCAGATTCCACTTGACATTGTATGCTTATCCATAATTGACAGGTGTGTCCAAGATTGGTTTTGCTTCCTCAAGCTAGAACAAACTACTGGTTTTAGTGTTGCCCCATGAAAAAGCGGGGGTCTAACAACCACACCCAATATTTCGCTTAGCAATCTGTATGGACTAACTCATATATAATTATGAGAGTACCAACTAATAAAGCGAGCTCAATCAAGATATATATCAAAGGGTTATATGTCTGTTTCACAATGTAATCAGCAAATCAAACATAGAAATCCATGAGCTCGATTATTATGTGAAACAACTTGAACGGTACCAAAGACCAATGTTCAAGTGTCAATCAATTCAATCAATAACCAAAGGTTGGACTCACAATTGATTGAACTTACGCACCACCTTTCATATTTTAATTATATAAACAAATATAATGCGGAAAATAAATAACACATACACCAGAAGTTTTGTTAACGAGGAAACCGCAAATGCATAAAACCCCGGGACCTAGTCCATATTTTAACACCACACTGTATTAAGCCGCTACAAACACTAGCCTACTCCAAGTTAACTTCGGACTGGAATGTAGTTGAGCCCTAATCAATCTCACACTTATCAAGGTACAGGTTGCGCTCCTTACGTCTACGAATCCCAGCAGGGAATCTACGCACTTGATTCCCTTAGCTGATCTCACCGACAACTAAGAGTTGCTATGACCCAAAGTCGAAGACTTGATAAACCAATCTGTCTCACATAGAAAAGACTATTGAATAGATAAATCTGTCTCCCACAGATAAACCTAGGAGTTTTGTTCCGTCTTTTGATAAATCAAGGTGAACAAGAACCAAATTTATATCTAGGACTTATATTCAGAAGAACAACCTAGAAATATCAATCACCTCACAATAATCTTAATCGTATGGTAGCGAAACAAGATATTGTGGAATCACAAACGATGAGACAAAGATGTTTGTGACTACTTTTTATCTTGCCTATCGGAGATTAAATCTCGAGCAAATCTTAGAGAATATAGTACTCAATCATGATAGAAAACAACAAGATCTAAACACGCAACTATAGAGAAAATAGTTGGGTCTGGCTTCACAATCCCAATGAAGTCTTCAAGTCGTTAACCTACAGGGTTTTGGAAAAACCTAAGGTTAAAGGAGAATCGACTCTAGTCGCAACTAGTATCACACAGAAGGTGTGGGGATTAGGTTTCCCAATTGCTAGAGTTCTCCTTTATGTAGTCTTCAACTCAGGGTTTGTAATCAATGTTACCTTGGTAACAATGCATTCAATATTCACCGTTAGGAAAACCTGATTAGACTCAAGCTAATATCTTTCAACCGTTAGATCGAACTTAGCTTGTTACACACAAATGAAAAGTGACTTCATTTAGATATGAGTAACCGTACCTAAACGTGTGCACCTTTGTTGTCTCAACAATAGTTAACCGAAGCTAGCCATATGAACACTTTCATATCAACCAGATTCATCTTAACCATAACTAGTTCAAATGACTCAAATGAAACTAAAACTAGAGTTGTTCAATTGTTTAGATTTTCATAGAAGTATACAAGACACAATTGAAGCAAAATCGATTTTGATCCACTCGAATCAATTCATGAACATTATATCCACGGTTTGCAAAAGATTGCATTCCTTATTATATAAATGTATTAGTTCATGAACAAACCGATTTTAGAACATAATCCACTCAAGTATGCAAACGTGTACGCATACCTTAGTGGTCGGACTGAGTTTGGGTTCGCCAGTACGCGAAATGGTACACATACCACCATCCTCAGTAAAGTCCTGGAACTTGAACCTCATGCCAGTACATGTACCGGTATGCGTACTTGGTTCCCGTACCTTGACAAACCAATCAGTACGCATACGGGTATGCATACCATGGTTCCCGGACTTGGATTACACATATGCAATTACGCATACTATGCTTATATCCAATTGTTCTAAACACTCATTTCAACCATTGAAACATTCTCGGAAGATGAGATTAGCTGTCTCACACCAACTATTAGCTTCAAAGCAATTTTCAAGTGATCGAATGATCATTACGAAACATTCCGAGTCTACATCAAATGACTATCTCACACAAATCATGTAAGATGTTACTAGGAGATTTTCACATGATCATCTTTTGACTTTCGTCAAGAATATAAGATGAACTAGGTTAAAGCGAAAGCTTACCAACACATATTTCGAGAAATATGTAAGCGAGTTAAACTCAACTCGAAATATCAAATGTGTATAATTGAAGTCTATATAGCTATAATATTTTTGTCTCAAATAGGAGATAGAGTAGATATACTTTTGAGTGATAGATGAGTTCAAGTCTCCACATACCTTTTATTGATGAAGTTCCACAAGCTCCCCTTAGTAGTTCTTCGTCTTCAATCGATGAATGCCGTGAAGTCTAATGGTCAACTACACTTTCTATCCTAATCCGAGACTTAGCTATAAGTATACTAGAAATCAAGACTTATAGTTTTGGCAACTAAACTTGACAACAAGCTTGAGATAGCAACGATTGTGAGTTCGACCGAGCAGTGCTCTAACAATCTCCCCCTTTGTCAATTTTAGTGACAAAACTATCAATGCATATGGAATACAAAATAAATAAACTTTGTAGCTCTCAATCCAAATACTTGATTTCCTTGGTTCTTCAACATTACTCGAAATCTTCGTCACTTCCAAGTACTCTAGTGATTCTGAATGTGTTCAAATCAGCATCATAGTTGTCGAAGATCCGTAGCTATAACAATGAGAAAAAAGTAGCCCCCAATCATTGTTATACAGTGCCGTAGTATTATTACACAACATCAAAGTCTAATTGTATCACAACTTTGACAACAATACTATGGTGATATGTATCACTCCCTCTTAGTCAATACTTCATCTCTCATGAAAACCACTCCCCCTTACATAATGATCCGTAAACCATATGTATTTGTAGTGTGAACTACACAATAATTCTCCCCATTTTTGTCAATAAAAATTTGCAAAGGTACAAAAACTAGTGGGATCCTAATGAAATTTCCATAGAGATAATTCATGACCAAATAATGAACATATCAACTTTGTTTAGATGCAATCATATAGCCAAAACTAAATGCATTCATCAAGGAGTTAATAAAGATACAAGAAAACTCCTATAATATTCCACAGCCGCACTCCCAACAAAGATTTGGCAATTAAGCACAAATTCAGTTAAGAACTCTCCCCCATAAAATGTCATTCGCGAAAGAACAACAAGAGCGACCTTACTTTCACAAGAAAAGAAGGATTTCTTTGGACATTAACAAACCACATGAAACATAAATTTGTATCCAAAGTACTCAATTAAATTAACCACAAGAGAACCCATGATTAATTTAATCGGAAATGCTCACATAAGAGAACTTACGGAGCCGAACAGTACTTACACAAAGATGTGGATCAGGGAAAGACCAATACTGCAGAATATTCAAAGATTCATTATATTTTTCATCAATATTTGCATAGAGACATGTAATAGACTTAATCTTTGTAAACAAAAGTTCATCCTATCTTTCATCAATATTTGCATAATGACATAATAAGCTTAACTTTTGTTGTCAAAAGTTCATTCTATCTTTTATCAATATTTGCATAAAGACATATGATAGACTTAACTTTTGAGCAAATATGGGACAATCATAGTTCACGGACGCAAACACACATATCCCACAACAAGTTGCAATATATAAAACCATAAAGATTAATACTGCAAAATCATCTTCCAAAAAAACTTTAGAATTTAAATAAATAAATCTTAAAACATTGCAAGATGAATATCGTTGGAAATAGCTATGTGTACTCACAATAATGGCTATTCCAAACCCTAGTTATCCTTCTTAAAACACAAGAATAAATTCTCATAAGAAGTTTCCTAGAAAAAGTAAAGACAACAAGCAAAAATCAAAAGACTTCTATTAAACCGATCACGAACGGAAATCAAAGATCACATCCAGAACCCCCACGAGCTTGTGACATTCGAGTTTGTGATTGACAACATTCACTGCTTCTTCAGAGAAGATATCCTCATTGAGAAGATCTTTAACATGTGTCTTCATGAGAACAAGGTCTGAATTAACCTTTTTCAACTCAAATCTTAACACATCAAGACCCTTCATAGTATCAACGAGTTACAGTTTTGCTTCCTCAAAGTATTTAAGAAAATCATGAACCACTTCAGCAAAAACCATATCCTCATTCTCAACATCCTGATGAGTATACGCATAGTAGCATGAGGCATTAGGATTTTGATGATCATCTTCTACTAGGGTTCTTTTCTTCCTTCCCTTGGACTCGAAACCAATACCTTTATCAAGAAAACCTCTTGCAAAACCAGCAGTGCGAGAAAGTGAAGATATTCTTGACAAAACTACAAAAACATAGAGTATGCATACGTGATTCAATAGGTTTGGTATTTAAAAGGTAACTTTTAGGGTTTCTAAAGACAGTTCGTGACAAGTAAGTCGAGTACCCGTACAAACACAATCCGAACCCAAAAACAAAACCGAACATACCCCCCCCTTTTTTTATTAAAAAAACGCAAAAGCAAAACAATACATTTCTGCTACATGAAGATTTTCTTTCGCAAAATTTTGGCTCAATAAATTTTATATCTCAATAGAGAAAAAATTTAGAGCACAAGAGTAGCAGGCAACATAGTTGCAAAAACATTTAAAAAAAAACACAAACCAAAATCGACGAGAATCTTGAGACACAGCCAATACTTAAGCAAAGTTGTCCGTGGACAATAGTTTATGGATGATAAGAATATATCTCAACTAATCAGAAAGCATTCTTTGCCGAAAGTATACCCGATTATTAGCAATTTTTACTCAACTGGATTTTATGAGTAAGCATTCAACCCTTGTGATTAAATATCACAAGTATGAGCCCTAAGCTCATTAAATGAATGATGTTCACAGTTGAGTCTCTTTTTCCTTCCAATTCTAGGAAAGAGTCCTTTTTGATGTGAAAAGTTTTCATAACGTGTTGTCATCAAAATACGAGACATATATAGTTCGAATCCTTACCAGGAGAAATTTGTTTGGAAGATTTTGATAGCCTATTGATCAGATCCTTGTATCCTTCAATTATCAGATTTAGATTGTCTTTCATATCTCCATTGTTGCTTCCATCCACAGGAACCTTTTTCACATCTTGAACATCATTCTTCTCATAAGGTTGAGAGGGACCTTTCTGAAATCTCCTTGACCAAATAGTATTAGAGTCACAATTTGTTCGAACATTTGATGGGCAAGTAGAACTGACTTTTCCGGAAGAATTCACATGGTGAGTACTAAAACCAATAGATTTAGACATCTGAATGTCATTTACACCTTTGAATATTAAGTCCAAGGTGTGTTGAAGTCGAACAACATAATTGTTATTCAACCTAGACTTGCTTTTCCGCTCAACATGTCCTTTTGAATCACAAAAGAGGCATACTTTCTGATCACCTGAGTGATTAGACTTTGTTAGAGCATTGCTCGTTTGAAACCACTAGCGTTGGTATGTCAAGTTAGTTGTCAATTTTAGTTGCCAAAATGCATTCTTAATTTAGTATACTAAAGATAGTTTCGGACTAGATTAAGTCTAAGAAGTAGAATCGAAGCTATCCTTGACGGATGAAGTTTGAAGACTACAAGAAGACATCAACAAGGACTTCATCAACAAAGGTATGTGGTAATTGATTTCGTTTGGATTCTTGTTCAATTCTACCTTTATAATCTATCTAAACAAATGCTCACTCTATGGAACAATTTCTATGACGGTAAATGTACATTTATGTATATATACTCGAGGTTATTTGAGCCACGACTTTTGTAACAATAACCTTTATCCCTGGAAAGGTTCTAATGTTGTAGTGAATGACAACGAGCCAAGAATCACTCAATTCCGAGTTATAACGATGAAGTTAAGAGTGATTTATTAAAGTAACAATTATAAGTGTTGCTGTAATTGTTACAGTTTGTTAGTAGGAAACATTCCACGAACTGTTTGTAACGGTTCACGGACTTGAGCCCAATTACGTGACTAGAAGCCATTTTTGGTCAAGTTTTTGATGTTTCCTTATCTAGGCAAGATAGCTATTACTCCAAACATATTTGATTACCATATTAAAGTGTTTGTGATTCCTTCCTAAGATAAATTGTGATTTATTCACATAAATACAATATTTGATAAATTAATTAATTATTTATTTATTTTGGCAAGAGTTGTAACTTAGGAAAGACTCCCAAAATTAGGAGAGTCTTGAAAAAAGAAAATAGCTTTGCTTAGCTTTCAAGCTACCTTGTTCACTATAAATAAAGGGTTCGTGAGTGCTACACGTTTTCATCCCCTTTGGAAAATTGGTGTAAGCTTCATAAGGTTGTTTTCCATGTCTTCCGTTCTTCGTGAACAAGAGTGAGATAAAAGACTTTGTATTGGGGATCACAAAGCCGAGTTGGATTTAATCTTCGTGATTGATTATACAACTTGTAATCTAGGTTTTTCACCTCTTGTCTATTCTAAGGTTTTCTCTTATGATATAAAACCATTCAAGAGTTGCTGATCATAAACCCTAGGTTTTCATAGATTTCAGTTTCCGATCGTATACCAACACTTGTTAGTCGAAATCGGAAGCTAGAAAGAAAACTTCGATTAAGGAATCTCGTAAAAATCCTTAAGAAGTTTAAACAAGATATCTCTAGATTTATTCTAGTTGTTCTTGATGTAGAATTATTAGGGTTTTCTTAACTTGGAAATTGATCTTTGGAATCGCCCAAGTTCACTTACGAAAATCAGGTTCACAGACTCCTTGTGTGTGCGCATACTGATTGTAAGTTAAAACCCTAATCTACAATTTGTTTCGGTATCTCTACTTTTATCTGGTAGTTGTTCGAAACAAACACAAGATTTTCAAAACCTTGATTTACATCTAAAGGGAAATCGATTCAGTGTTTTGTGAAAAAAAAGATCGAAAAATATCAACCGTGTTGTTGTATCTTTTGAAGAGAACTTTGTTCTGCCAGAAGATTTTCGGGAATAATTGTTAGAGCACTACTCGGTCGAACTCGCATGAGTTGCTATCTCAAGCATGTTTGTCAATGTTTGTGATCAAAACTATAAGTCTTGATTTCTAGCCTATTTATAGATGTCTCGGACTAGGACATAGATTGTGTAGTTGAGACTTAGATTTCATGGCGTTCATCATTTGAAGACGAAGAACTACTAAGGGGAGCTTGTGAAACTTCATCAACAAAAGGTATGTGGAGACTGAAACTCATCTATAACTTGGAAAGTATATTTCTACTATATCTCATATATTGAGACATAAATCGTATTACGATATAGTTTTCTATATACACATTTGAGATCTCGAGCTGAGTTTATCTCGCTTACATATTTCTCGAAATATGTGTTGGCAAGCTTTCGTTTCGACCAAGTTCATCTTATATCATGTGAAAATTGTCGAGCAACATCTTACATGGTTCGTGTGATACAATCATTTGGTGTAGACTTGGAATGTTTCGTTATGATTATTTCAATATCTTGAAAATTTCTTTGATGCTAATAGTGTGTGAAAACGGCTATTGTCATCCTCTAAGAAAGTTTCAATGATTGAAATAAAGAGTTTAGAATCATGTAACCATGTTTGGATATAAACATAGTGTGTTATCACATTTGTGTATAAGTCCAAAACCGGGAACCAGAAGTATGCGTACCCGTACGCGTACTGGCAGTTGTTGGATGTCTGGGAAAGTATGCGTACATGTACGCATACTGGCGGAAGTCTCACGTCCGTGAATTTCTGCTGGAGTTTGGAATGTAAATTGGCATGCGCACCCGTACGCGTACTGGCGTAACCAAACTCGGTCCGGCTACTTAAGTATGCGTACATGTTTGCATACTTGAGTTGGTTACTTTCTAAAATCGGTTGTGTACATGAACTTAAATATTTATAAAATAAGGAATGCAATCTTTGCAAACCGTGGCTATAATGTTCATGAATTGATTCGAGTGGATCAAACCGATTTTGCTTCAATTGTGTTCTTGTATACTTCTATGAGAATATAGCAATTGAACGCCTCTTTAACTAGTTTCATTTGAGTCATTTGAACTAGTTATGGTTAAGATGAATAAGGTTGATATGAGAGTAATCATATGGCTAACTTCGGTTAACTATTATTGAGACAACATGGTGTACACGTTTGGGTTCGGTTACATAAACCTAAATGAGGGTACATTTCATTTGTGTGTAACAAGCTTAGTTCGATCTAACAGTTGAAAGATATTAGCTTGGTTGAATCGGGTTTTTCATCTAACAGTGAATATTGAATGCTTTGTTACCAAGGTAATTTGGATTGCAAACCCTAATTTGAAAAATATATAAAGGAGAACTCTATCAATTGGGAAACCTAATCCCCACACCTCATGTGTGTTACTAGTTGCATCAACTAGAGTCGATTCTCCTTTAACCTTAGGTTTCTATCGAGACCCTGTAGATTAACGACTTCAAAGACTTCATTGGGATTGTGAAGCTAGACCTAATTATTTTCTTTGTAGTTGCATGTTCTGATCTTGCCCGATTTTATCGTTTGAGTACTATCTTCTCTAAGATTTGCTCGAGATTTAATCTCTGATAGGCAAGATAAAAAGTAATCACAAACACCTTCGTCTCATCGTTTTTGATTCCACAATATCTAGTTTCGCCATCATACGATTTAGATTATTGTGAGGTGATTGATAATACTAGGTTGTTCTTCGGGAATATAAGTCTGGGTTATCAATTGGTTCCTGTTCACCTTGATTTATCAAAATACAGAACAAAAACTCTTAGGTATTTCTGAGGGAGAAAGATTTTTATAGACTTTTCTGTGTGAGACATATTTGTTTATCAAGTCTTCGACTTTGGGTCGTAGCAACTCTTGGTTGTGGGTGAGATCATCTAAGGGAATCAAGTGCGTAGTATCCTGCTGGGATCAGAGACGTAAGGAACGCAATTGTACCTTGAATCAGTGTGAGATTGATTAGGGTTCAACTACAGTCCAATCTGAAGTTCATTGGTAGTAGGCTAGTGTCTGTAGCGGCTTAATATAGTGTGGTGTTCAAATCTGGACTAGGTCCGGTTTTTTTCTCGCATTTGCGGTTTTCCTCGTTAACAAAATTACGTGTATCGTGTTATTTCTTTTCCGCATTATATTTTGTTATATAATTGAAATATCACAGGTTGTGCGTTAAGATCAATCAATTAGATAATCCAACCTTTCATTATTGATTTAAATTGATTGACACTTGAACATTAGTCTTTGGTACCGTTCAAGTTGTTTCACATAATAATCAGGCTCGCGGATTTCTATTTGTTTGATTACATTGTGAAACAGAGATATAATCTCTTTGATATACTTTTCCATTGATTGAGTCTGACTGTCTAGTTGATTCTCTAGAAAGTATATTGGAGTAAGTCCTCTTAGATTGCCAACGAATTGTTGTGTGTGGTTGTTGTACCCCCGCATTTTCAATAACTTCTAAAGAGAATTTGTGTTCTGCTAGAAGTTATACAAGAAGAATTCCTAAAGAGAATCGGTGTTCTGCTAGGAGTTCTATAAGTGCTTGAATACAGCTGAAGCAGGTATTACATCTAGTCTGAATAGGTAGTAGGAAATTGGTGTAACAACTTATAATCAGCGTGTGTTTATTCTGGACTAGGTCCCGGGGTTTTTCTGCATTTGCGGTTTCCTCGTTAACAAAATTTCTGGTGTCTGTGTTACTTCTTTTCCGCATTATATTTTCATTATATAATTGAAATAATACAGGTTGTACGTTAATCAATTATAGTTGTTAAATCCAACCTTGTTTGTTGGATAAGACTTGATTGATCTTGGACACTTGATTTTGTCTTTTTAACATTGTTAGACCAGTCTAGACTAACCCTATTTTAAGTGAACACCGTGTTGAAATATTCCTTTAGTGATTGTTGCTTAAAGAGGTTTATACACGGTGGGTCTTAAATAGGTTGTGGTAAAAAAAAAAGATATTGGTTTGATACCGTCTAAGAACTCATACACTATAATCAGGTTTACAGACTTGTTTATGTTTAACTCTGATTGTGTTGAGAGAGAGATATAACTCTTGGATATACTTTTATTTGATTGAGTCGATTTGTCTAGTTGATTCTCTTGAAAGTATATTGGAGTTGATCCATTGATTTCCAAACAAAATATTGGGTGTGGTTATTGTACCCCACTTTTCCAGACTTAACACCGTTGTTAGGAGATTTCTTCCTTAAGAGTGATGTGAAGTTTCCTTGATTAGAGGAAGCTACACGCAAATCTTTTCCAATCGGAAGGGATTGCGATTTAACTTCTGTAACTGAATTCACAGATGGGTCAGAAGCGGTTGGTATAGTGGACTCTTTAGAACATCCTTGAATAGAGAGTTTACTCAAAAGATGTTCAATTTCCAAGGCATCCTTTTTGAGTTTAACCTCAAGAAAGGTTCGTGAGGAGCAAGCAACAACGTTTTCCTTGCTAAAGGCCTTTAATTTAGAATCAATATCTTTCACTATACCGATAAGTGCGTTGAAATTGTTTTTCAACCGATTGATTCTATCAGCCTGGATTCTAACAAGATTTAGAATCAGTTCACTCTCTTTGGCTGCTTCCCTTTCATTAACAAAGTCACACTCGTTTGAAAGATAATCGGGGTAACACTTGTCAGTGCAAGTATGTTTCGTTGGAACACTAGGTTCATTTATATTCGAGATTGATAAATCTTTCTCATTAGTAGATTTCATATAAAAGGAGCTTTTATTTCTAGTGATATGATTTTCAGAGATAACACTACTGTCCATAGAGTCAGATCGCTACAAACACAGACTTATAAGGTCTTGAACATGTTTGCCTACTCTGATACCAATTGAAAAAGTGGGGGTCTAACAACCACACCCAATATTTCGCTTAACAATCTGTATGGACTAACTCCAATATAATTTTGAGAGCACCAACTAATAAAGCGATCTCAATTAAGAAATATATCAAAGAGTTATATCTCTGTTTCATAATGTAATCAACAGATGGAAACCCGCGAGCCTGATTATTACGTGAAAAAACTTGAACGGTACAAAAGATCAACGTTCAAGTGTCAATCAATTCAATCAACAACCAAAGGTTGGACTCATAATTGATTGAACTTACGCACAACCTGTGATATTTCAATCAATTATATAAACAAATATAATGCGGAAAAGAAATAACACAGACACCAGAAGTAATGAGGAAACCGAAAATGCAGAAAAACCCCGGGACCTAGTCCAGATTTGAAAACCACACTGTATTAAGCCGCTACAGACACTAGCCTACTCCAAGTTAACTTCGGACTGGAATGTAGTTGAGCCCTAACCAATCTCACACTTATCAAGGTACAGTTGCGCTCTTACGTCTCTGAATCCCAGCAGGACTCTACGCACTTGATTCCCTTAGATGATCTCACCCACAACTAAGAGTTGCCTTGACCCAAAGTAAAAGACTTAATGAACTAATCTGTCTCACACAGAAAAGTCTATTGAATAGATAAATCTGTCTCCCACAGATAAACCTATGCATTTTGTTCTGTGTTTTGATAAATCAAGGTGAACATGAACCAACTGGACTTATATTCCAAAGAACAACCTAGAAATATCAATCATCTCTCAATAATCTTAATCGTATGGTAGCGAAACAAGATATATTGTGGAATCACAAACGATGAGACGAGAATGTTTGTGACTACTTTTTATCTTGCCTATCGAAGATTAAATCTCGAGCAAATCTTAGAGAAGATAGTACTCAATCACGATAGAAAATAGCAAGATCAGAACATGCAACTACAAAGAAAATAGTTGGGTCTGACTTCACAATCCCAATGAAGTCTTCAAGTCGTTAACATATAGGGTTTTGGAAAAACCTAAGGTTAAAGGAGAATCGACACTATTCGCAACTAGTATCACACAGAAGGTGTGGGGATTAGGTTTCCCAGTTGCAAGAGTTTTCCTTTATATAGTCTTCAAATCAGGGTTTGCAATCAATGTTACCTTGGTAACAAAGCATTCAATATTCACCATTAGATGAAAACCTGATTCAACCAAGCTAATATCTTTCAACCGTTAGATCGAACTTAGCTTGTTACACACAAATGAAAAGTGACTTCATTTAGATATGAGTAACCATACCTAAACGTGTGCACTTTTGTTGGCTCAACAATAGTTAACCGAAGTTAGCCATATGAACACTTCCATATCAACCATATTCATCTTAACCATAACTAGTTCAAATGACTCAAATGAAACTAGTCCTAGAGTTGTTCAGTCGTATATATTCTCATAGAGTATACAAGACACAATTGAAGAGAAATCGATTTTGATTCACTCGAATCAATTCATGAACATTATAGCCACGGTTTGCAAAATATTGCATTCCTTATTATATAAATGTATTAGTTCATGAACAAACCGATTTTAGAACATAATCCACTCAAGTATGCAAACGTGTACGCATACCTTAGTGGCCGGACTGATTTTGGGTTTGCCGGTACGCAAACTTGTACGCATACCACCATCCTCAGTATGCGTACTTGGTTCCCGGACCTTGACAAAACAAACAGTACGCATACGGGTATGCATACCATGGTTCTTGGACTTGGATTACACATATGCAAGTACGCATACTGTGCTTATATCCAATTGTTCTAAACTCTCATTTCAACCATTGAAACATTCTTGGAAGATGAGAATAGCTGTCTCACACAAACTATTAGCTTCAAAGCAATTTTCAAGTGATCGAATGATCAATACGAAACATTCCAAGTCTACATCAAATGACTGTCTCACACAAATCATGTAAGATGTTACCAGGCGATTTTCACATGATTATCTTTTGACTTTCTTCAAGAATATAAGATGAACTTGGTTAAAGCGAAAGCTCACCAACACATATTTCGAGAAATATGTAAGCGAGTTAAACTCAGCTCGAAATATCAAATGTGTATAATTGAAGTCTATATAGCTATACGAAATTTGTTTCAAATAGGAGATAGAGTAGATAGAATTTTGAGTGATAGATGAGTTCAAGTCTCCACATACCTTTTGTTGACGAAGTTCCACAAGCTCCCCTTAGTAGTTCTTCGTCTTCAATCGATGAAAGCTGTGAAGTCTAATGCTCAACTACACTTTCTATCCTAATATGAGACTTAGCTATAAGTAGACTAGAAATCAAGATTTATAGTTTTGGCAATTAAAATTGATAACAAGCTTGAGATAGCAACGCTTGCGAGTTCGACCGAGCAGTGTTCTAACACCCCAAATTTTATCATGTAGATATTAGATGATTGACCATTAACAGGTTTGGTGGGAAATAATCTGGCTTGGTCAAGATGATAATAGTGTTATCCAACTAATTATCATCCCAGATGCTTATTCAGGTCCCATGTCAACCTTCCAGTTGTTATGCTCCTGAATACTGGTGAAGTCTTCCAAAATATTTTTCCAAATTCAGGAATCTACCACTTTTGGTTTGGTATCTGAATCCAAAACATTTTATTCATCTAGATACTTTTTTGTCGTAAGTTGAGACCATAGAGAATCCTTATTTTTTTCAAGACGCCATCCAATTTTGGTGATCATGACACTGTTAAACATCTTAATGTTCTTGAAACCTGTTAGAGCATTGCTCGGTCGAACTCGCATGCGTTGCTATCTCAAGCATGTTTGTTAATGTTAGTGATCAAAACTATAAGTCTTGATTTCTAGTCTACTATAGCTAAAGGTCCTGGACTAGGATAAAAAGTGTAGTTGAGCTCGAGAACTCCATGGCAATCATCATACAAGACGAAGGACTACTCAAGGAACTTCATCGACTAAAAGGTATGTGGAGACTTGAGCTTATCTGTCACTCAAAAATCTATTTACTCTATCTCCTATTCTTGAGACAAAAATCGTTTTGATATATAGACTTTCATTATACACATTTGCTATTTCGAGCCGAGTTTATCTCGCCTATCTATTTCTCGAATTATGTGTTGGTAAGCTTTCGCTTTAGCCAAATTCATCTTTACCTAGTGATGAATGTCATGTTATGTTTCAATCACTTTGAAAATTGCTCTGACGAAAAATGGTCTGTGAATAACGGCTATATAACGTTCTCTGAGAATGTTTCAATGATTGAAATGAGAGTTTAGATTACATAACCATTGGTAGGATATAATCATTGTTGTGGAAACAGATATATGTATAAGTCCTTATTCCTTGAACCAAAGTTTGCGAACTTTGTTGATCAAGAGAAATGGAATGTGGCGTGAGCCAAGTCCGCGAACTGGCGGAAGTTCTCGACCCGAGAATTTCTTCTTGAATTTGTGAACTCATTCCGTGAGATTAAGTCCTCGAACTTGAGTAGGTTATATCTAAAACCGGTTGTTCTTGAACTCATGTTTATATAAACTATGGAATGCTTTTGCAAACCGTGGCTATAAATTTCATGAACCGATTCGAGTTAATCAAACCGTTTTTGCTTCGATTGTGTCTTGTGTAGTTACATAAGATCTAAGCAATTGAACAACTCTCTAACTAGTTCATTTGAGTCATTTGAACTAGTTATGGTGAAGAAGAATATGGTTGATATGAAAGTGATCATATGGCTAACCATTTGGTTAACTATTGTTGAACCAACAAATGTTAATGTTTGGGAACGGTTACATAAACCCAAAATTGGACATTTCATTTGTGTGTAATAAGCTAAGGTTTCGATCCGACGGTTGAGAAATATTAGCTTGAATCTAATCAGGTTTTCATCTAACGGTGAATATTGAATGCTTTGTTACCAAGCTAACATTGATTGCAAACCATGATTTGAAAGACTATATAAGGGAGAACTCTAGCAACTGGGAAACCTAATCCCCACACCTTACGTGTGATACTAGTTGCATAAGCTAGAGTCGTTTCTCCTTTAACCTTGATTTTTCTTCTCTAAACCAGGTTAACGACTTAAAGACTTCATTGGAATTGTGAAGCCAGACCGATACTACTTTTCTTGTAGTTGTGTGATCTGATCTTGCTGTTTCTATCGTACGAGTACAATTGGAATAATTGTCTTGAGATTTATATCTCTGATAGACAAGACAGAAAAGAAATCACAAACACTTCGTCTCGTCGTTTGTGATTCCGCAATATCTTTTTTCGCTGCGTCAATTAAGATTATTGTGAGGTGATTGATAATACTAGGATGTTCTTCGGGAATATAAGTCCGGGTTATCAATTGGTTCCTGTTCACCTTTATTTATCAAAAGACGGAACAAAAACTCGTAGGTATATTCATGGGAGACGGATTTATCTATTACCATAGATTTTTCTGTGTGATACAGATTTGTTTATTAAAGTCTTCGACTTTGGGTCATAGCAACTCTGAGTTGTGGGTGAGATCAACTAAGGGAATCAAGTACGTAGCATCCTGCTGGGATCAGAGGCGTAGGAGCATAACTGTACCTTGGATCGGTGTGAGATTTATTAGGGTTCAACTACGATCAGGCCGAAGTTAATTTGGAGTAGGCTAGTGTACGTAGCGGCTTAATACAAGTGTGTGTTCAATCTGGACTAGGTCCCGGGGTTTTTCTGCATTTTCGGTTTCCTCATTAACAAAATTCTGGTGTCTGTGTTATTTCTTTTCCGCATTATATTTTGTTATATAATTGAAATATCGCGTTGTTCAATCAATTAGAATATCCGACCTTTTGGTTATTGATTTAAATTGATTGACACTTGGATATTGGTCTTTGGTCCCATCCAAGTTATCTCTCTTTGATAAAGACTCGCAGATTTATATTTGCTTGAGTAAAGATCAAATCGAGAGATTGAGATATAAACTCTTGGATATACCTTTTACCTAGATTGAGTCTGACTGTCTAGTTGATTCTCTAGAAAGTATATTGGAGTTTGTCCATACAGATTGCTAAGCGAAATATTGGGTGTGGTTGTTATACCCCCGCTTTTTCAAAACCCAAACCTCCCAGCTCATTTGGTTTACAGGTAGATATCCAGCCTTAGGGTAGTAACCCTTTGGGATGTCAGGATCTTTGCCCAAGAAAAAAATCTCGTTGAATCATGTTGAGATCCTGACAATTTTTTTTTGGACTTTACAACAATTCATTTGGTATATACTTGAAGTAGAGGTGATTGAGCTTATAAGTTTTAAAAGCTTTTATCTTGCTTTTATTGGTACATATCTATCATCTAGAGCAATTATTTTCACCTCCATGGAGTTACTTATGCTGATGCTAATATCCTCATATGTGTTTTTGCTGAAGAACACCCCTGAATTTTTGAAGTTAATGAGCTTCACAGAAATAACACTGAAGATTTTGAGACATGATCCTGACTTTCAATTTTACTAGTTTTGCAGAATACCATGCAGTCATCTACAAAAAGAGATGGCTGGTGGGATGGTCTTCTTTATATATTTTTATGCTAGTTATCAGACTATAGCCTTAGCATGGATGAGGGTTCTTGAGAGGGTTTTCATGCAGAACATGCATATAAATAGAAATTGGGTATCCTTGCCTAAGACCCCCGAGAAGGTTCGAAGAAGTTAACCGAGACTCCATTTATCGGGACAACTGAGTCAATAATAGAAATACATCGATATATTTTTTGCACCAATTGTCAGTGAAACCAATTTGCTTCATGACAACAATTAGAAAATTACATTCCACCTTATCAAAAGCCTTGGACATATCAATTTTTATTCCCATGTTGCCTTTCTCACCTTTATTTCCCCCCTTGGATCTCATATTATGGATAATTTCATGGCAATTGCAATATTCTCAGATCTTGTTTACAGAAATGAAGGGTATGACTCATAAGGAGAGATGATTTGTTTAACATGGATTTCATTCTCTGAGCTAGGAGCTTGGATATAATTTTGTAAGTGGTTTTGCACAAGCCGATGGTTCTGAAGTAGTATGGAGAAGAGGGGATGTCAGTTTTTGGTATAAAAAAAAAAAAAGTGGAGGTCAAATCCTTAAGGATGTGAATAGACAAGAAAAATTAATTTTAAAGGAGAGGGTAACAAGTATGCCACCAATTCTTTCGTTCAGCAACCTGTATGGACAAAACCTAATATAACAGCAAGTAGGTCAACTGTAAAGACCGTTGAAGGGGATCGTATATAGATTATTTTTTTTTTTTTTTTTTGCACAATCAATATGTATAGTACAAAGGTCTGCGTACCTTATTATGAAGAAGAGTTCTTGGGTGATCTCAAAAATAAATATCCAAGATCAATCTATTTGAACCCCAATTGTCAAGATCAGAATTCTAACAAGTATGAAACTTGTAATCTATTTTTCTAAATATGAATTCATGAAGAACAAGTCTTAAGAATTTAAATCATCTAGATTGGTTACATACTACTTGTGATATTATTATTATAAAGATAAACAATATAATAATGCGGAAAATGGCAGAGATACAGTATAACTTAGAGCAAGGACAAGGGCAGAGATACAATATAACTTAGAGCGAGGTATTCCTACTGATGCTTCTCTTTTATATTGTGAAATGCCACCTGGTTATGACTATGCTTATGTTCGAAGAATGGAAGCTAGATATAACTGGAAAAAAGGAAAAGGTAACTTTGAAGAGGCTGAGCAAGCTGATGCCAGAGGTGAAATAACTTTTTAAGCTAAAATGCTGAAAGTTTGGATGAAGCTTACTAAATCTATCTTTTGTGTTTAAAGTTGTTGCTATAGCTAAGATTAGTCTTATCTTTTAGGTTTAAAACAATTGTCTATCTTTTGTGAATAGAAAGTACTGGTTTCTAAAGTTTAAGTTTAAAATTAGTAATTTCATGTTTATGTTGATGGTTGATATAAAGCTTTACTTTGTTACTCTTATTATAGAAAGGGAAAACTAATATTATCTTGGGTAAAAGTTATCATAATTTGAATTGTCCAAAGAGGAGAGAGTCTCATAACTTATCAGAATCAATTTAAAGAAAGGTTGCCTTATAAAGCTATGTTCATTATAAGGTTCTAATAGCCGAAACCTCTTGAAGAAAACATTGTTAATTAATGTGAAGTTACCTTAATTAATCTTGAGACCTCCCAGGTCTTAAGAATAACGTGTGAATAAATTTACGAAACTACTATTACTTTCCATTCAAATGAACTATGAAACATTTCCAAATGTTTTTTATAAAACAGATAGATAAATTGCTAGAATCTCTCAGGAACCTATATTAAAAGGTTATGAGTAACCCGATTCTAAAAATGTTGCAGCATTTCTGTTTAAAGCTCGTATTTATGTATATGGGTGATACTTTTATGGTGCTGAAAAATATGGACTTAGTTCTATTCATCTGATGACAGGATATGGAAAAGATCTACTTTATTATGAGTTCTACGGTTTCTTGCTAGATTTGAGCTTAATAAAGCAAATTCCATATCAGAAGAATACATGGAATAGGCTAATTATAGGGTATCCTAATGGACTCAGAAACACCGGACAAATTAGAGAACCAAACTAATAACTGCATCTCCATAAGCTTAAGATGAGATGTAGAACTAAAATTGGAATTAAATTCCAGGAATACCAAACTTATCGTATTGCGAAAAGTTCTCTTGCCACAAGGACTGACCCATTATGGGTTGCTAAGTTCATTCTAATAGTCAATTAAGACTGATAAGTAAGATATAATTATATCTCTAAAAAATTGTTGAGGAGGTAAGGTGTTGTAAATTCCTAGTTTCGGAAGGAGAAGAAAACTAAGAGACATTCATAGGAAGATAAAGAGATTTATTTAATGAATTTTCCTAACTTTACTAAGGAGGAGAAAAAATACTCTATAATAAGGCCATAGAAAGACCGGATCTTAATCAAAAAGAAAAGGATATATATCCCAATAAGAGTTATGAATCTCTGATGGCTTGCGGTCACAAAGAAGTTCCCAAGGATGTTAAGATTTCAACCACCAGAGTAATACGGTGTAGATACGATCACCTACATCGGATTCATTACTATCTGTGCAATAAATGCGGAAGAGAAGGCCATCTTCATCCTAATCAGGCCCAATGGTTGGCTTACTGCAACTTGTAGAAAGAAGAGAAGGATAAGCTTCATATTAGTGCTAAAAAAAAGGATTCAGGTGAATATAGAGAGAGGTCTGTCTCTTGATGCCATTGTATATTACAAGGAGATGTCCCATGGATTCGACTATGGATATGTTCTCAGAAGAGAGACTAGATATCTCCAGCAAAGAGGGAAAAACCATTATGATGAGATGGGGAGGAAAGATGCTGCAAAAAGAATCAAGGAGGAGGATTAAAACTTGTCCTATGTTTGATTTCGATACTAAGGGTTATGTGTTGTTTCTATTGCCTAAGAGTTGTGGATTGGTATGTTGATCTTGTTTCTATGTTTGTGTATTCTGTTCAATCTATCTTCTAAAGTTCTATCTAGTTGTCTTTGATAATGGTGTTTCCTTGATTATTATTCTAATATTGGATTGATATCCAACCCAGAGACTGGGTTAGCTTTAAGAAATCAGCATAGAGACTAGAAAACCATTAGAATTTCTTAAACCTTACATTAATAGACTTCATAAGAGGTCTAATACTAAAATAACAGAGCCGATTCAGCAGCAGATTGCAGTTGAGACAAGTTTTTGTCTCAGAGACTTAAGAACTAGAAGAAGCAATCAACACAAAACTAATCATCCTTTGAATTTCTTAAGCCTTATCGATTATACTTCACGAGAGAACTAATACTACTGTAGCAGAACTATATTATATAAAATTGATGCAGAAAGCTGTTGAGGCAATTTCTTGTCTAAGGACTTAATTACTATCAGCCAAAATCATTTTATAGACTCAAATCAGAAAAATAAGAAAAGAGGCAAGAAGCCAAATTGAGGAAGATATTTGAGAAATAGTTGGAAATTTCGGTAGAAAAAAGATTCCAATAAATTCATTTTGAGTTTCAAATTAATTCGTTTTCAGTTTTGAAAAGCCAAACCGTTTTATAAATAAAATTTTGAAAGAGTGATCTTCATTATTTGATTTCCCATCATGCCATTCCCCGTCCTTTACCCCCTTGTAACAAAGGATTCGACACAAGCCAAGATATCTACTCTATGGCCATTACAGTTTCAGAGAAAGGTTTGAAAGAGGATGAAGAAAAAGAGCCGTTGGAGAGGAGAGAGTACAAAACAATGTACTTTAATAGGGTGTTTAGATAGCAGAAGCCAATCCCAGACATCAGAAGCAAAAATATTTTGCTTCGTAAAAAGTCTACTATTTGCTTTTAGAAATTGAACCAACTTCTTACAATATATTTAATGGACAAAGCTAGTGCCTATCTTCACGGGAAAAACTGAAAAATAACTCTTTTTGTTGGTATCTGTAAAGATCAGCAGTTATGCCATGTTTAGATAGTAGAAAGGAAATCCAGTTCCTTGGAATAGGAAGTCCTAAACCCACCACACCATGAGTTTTGTATTTTCTTACATCTTGGGAATACTACTCTTAGTACTGGATGGAGGCCCATCTTCTTCATCCTTACTGGAGTTGATGGGGTACCATTGAGCTACGTCCCTGACTTCCTCCTTCTATTCTCATACTTTCCGACACCAGAATAATAGTGTTTTCAGAATGCTGATTCCATTCGTTCCAACCAAACAAGCCATTAGTCTCTTTTGTGCCTAGTTACTAAAATACTGGCCGTGAAGCTCGGTGTCAGCAGAGTGTGAGATACAACTAGTCAGAAACAATTATATGTGTGGAAATATCCGTCCAGCCTCTGGACTTTTAGCCTTATAATATACACACTGTTTTTCGTTGGTAAAATCTGGGACGTTTAGCAAGAGGAAGAGAGATCGAGTTTTAGAGAGAGAAACTGTGAAATTTTCTCGTAATGGCGGAAGATCTAGTTTTAGATACAGCAATCAGAGATTGGGTTTTGATCCCACTCTCTGTAGTCATGGTTCTAATTGGCATCCTTCGTTATTTTGTTTCTAAACTCATGCGATCTTCTCCTACACCAGATGCAAAGATGGTCAAAGAAGGGTTTGTATTTTCAAAACCCTAGAAAGTATTTTTCTTTTCAATTCACCTATAAATTTCTTATTCTGATTCTTTTGTTTGTTGATTTCATAGGCAGGTTGTTCTTAGGGCAAGGAATTTGCGAGTTGCTGCTAATTTTATTCCTTTGAAGTCATTTCGAGTTCGCAAAACTTATTTCACTAACGAGGTTTGGACTCTATTATAGGTTTTGGTTGATTAATATATGGTTCTGTTCTCATGGAAATTGCTTATGTTCGCTAGAGTTTAGATAGTTAAGTGATACTAGATATGTAGGACTAGGTATGTTTTGCAGTTAAACCATGAGTTGGTCGTAAGATTGCATTGCAAATGTCTCAAAGCACCAAGATTGGTGAATAGTTGCACTTGAATTTAGGCTACACATTTGTGTGCACAAGACATAGGCTCACTGTATGAATTTTGGTTAGCTTGGGCACCCAATCTCCCCCGTTTTGATAATTCCTCCGAATTAGCCAACATGATTGGGTAGATGAAAATCACATCTGGCCACCAGCTTTAGAAGTTGTCAGACAAAACAAGTACCAAACTTATCTAAAATCGGTACAACCACAAAAGTGCTTAATTAGGAAATAGTGAAGGCAGACCACTAACCTGAAGGTTCCTTAGTTTAATTTTAAACACTACCTGACGTTTCTAAGATCAGCACAGAACTACACAAGCTCTTAAACAGGAATTAGTGAAAGCAGAAACAGAGTTGTCCTCTAACCTGAAGGTTCTGTGGCCTAAATTTAAACGCTACCAGAAAGGTGTAGAAGCAGGAAGAAAGAGAGAATTTTTTAGATAACCCCCACTATATAACAGGTTCTTATACTCTTTAAAGACTTATTGATGAGAGATTTATAGATTTGTAACAACACCAGCAGCAATTGTTCCCTTTATCAGTGTATGTAGCTCTTCATCACCGCTGATTGCCGTATAAAAACTAGAGAACACTTGTAATTGTGAAGCTGTATTGTAAAAAGAGAAACAATGAGGTGCAGAAGGCTATGCTTGGACAGACTTGGTTTCGAATTTGCAGAAAACCTCCATCCACAACATCCACAATTAATCTTTTATTAATATAAGATAAACATTACAAAGAAAGTAGCCGAGGAAACAACATCAGAATGTAGATCACAATACAAATTGAGGATACTATAAAACCATAAATATATGACAATTGACTAGAAATCCATAGTCAGCAAATGTTTCCTACAGGTTTGAACTTCTGTTTTCTGGTTATGTAGGACACAATATTTAGAGATTTGCATGTTTTCAATGTTGAGTTCCATTATATGTGACATTGTTGAAAATGCATGAAAATTTTGAGTATCATTTCTGCTACTAGGCCATTGGCAGCAGTTTTGGAAATAAATAAATAAAAATGCTTGCTGTAATGACAGGAAGATGGTTTACTTCACGTTCCTAAGGGGACAGCAGCTCCAAATCCACAAGCTCAGATGTTGTCTGATCCTAACATGGCCATGGATATGATGAAGAAAAATCTTTCTATGATCATTCCCCAGGTAATCTTTTTATGTTGTCAATTTGATGGTTTATTCATATGTTAAACACTTGCTTGGTTGGGAATACTAACCTTCTTTTCCTATATTGTCCCTTATTTTCAGACCCTCACTTTTGCATGGGTCAACTTTTTCTTCTCTGGTTTTGTTGCTGGTATTTCTCATTCTAAACTCTAGCTCTATGGTTCTTCAGCTATCAAGATATAGGCTTTGAAATTGGTGATTTTGTTATCTATGTTGGGGCCAATAAGAAGGGCGGACATTTGTTATTTCTATGAACTTCTGATACATTTAGGAGATTCATTATATGCTTGTTTCGTGTCCATCTGATTTTCTTTTTTTCTGGTCTTTCATTCAGCCAAGATACCATTTCCACTTACTCAGAGGTTCAGATCAATGTTACAAAATGGAATTGACTTGAGCACCGTTGACGTCAGCTACGTTAGCAGCCGCTCATGGTAACTATTATCTTTTTTGAACCAGAACTTTGCATCTATTTTCTCGGTTAAAATTTCTTAGTTGATCTTGTGATCATTGTGAAACATTTATCACTATTTTCATGCAGGTATTTTCTCAACCTGTTTGGATTAAGGGGTCTTTTCAGCCTTATTCTGGGGGAAGAAAATGGTGATTAGTAGTCTTCTAACTCCCGGTTTAATGTTTTAGTCACAGCTTAAAGACATGAGAATAGATGTGACAGAGTTCGAAGTTTTTGTTCTGTTACTAGTTAGTAATTTATTGTTTTGGCAATGCAGCTACTGATGACACACAAAAAATGATGCAAATGAGTGGATTTGGAATGGATGCCACAAAGGTAATTTCCGGGTGTTCTGCCTAGTGGTTTCATATTAGTCTATCAAGCTACGCATCCTGCAGCATGTGTACACCGAGCACTTTGGATTTTCTTCATACAAATTGGTGCTTTCCTACAGTTGATTCTATTTCCTCATTTCCTTTTTCAGACTCTGGGTGCAGAAAAAGACAGCCTCGACATCATCCAGCATGACTGGGTCCTGCCAAAATTTGAAAAACGTGCTGAAAGAGTGTTGAGAAAACTTGTCGCCTGATTCCCACTCAACAGAAAGCAATTTGACCTCAATTTCAGTTTCATGTGTACCTGTGGGATCATCACCCAACATGGCTGGATTCACCCTAAATTCTTGAAGCTTTTGGAAAGGGTCTTGAGAATTTCAGTCACCTGATTTTCACTCAATCGATTACAATGCAACCTTAGAATCAGTTTTCACATGTGCTTCTGGTTCTCTAGTGAGTTTTATGTTTTAGTAGATAATGTTGTTGGATGAGCTTTATTGAAAACTAGAGGGATAGCTGCAATTGTTTATCAGAAAGATGGAGAACAAATGATGATTACACTTTCTAATCAATTCCACTTCTAAGCTTAATTTTTATCCTTCGCAGTCATTTTATCATAATTAAGTTTGTATTTTAAAGCAATCTAGGAACTCCAGAGTTATTGCCTCGCGCTACTAGTTTACACTAAACAGAGGCATTCTAAGCTCTGAGGTGAATTAAAGCCAAGCCCTCACAGAGTCATGATACAACAAAGCCATACTAAGATGTTATCGGATTTAAAGTTCAAATGATGCCAACCCACACTGATAAAAATCCCAAATGATGCCAATAGATAAAGAACTCTGAAATGAGAAAGTAGGAAAAAACTCAGAACTTGTTTATGATTAATTCGGACATACTTAACTATTTCTGAGTCTAAATTATAGAGTTAAAAATGCATCAATACATAATAACAGCTTCCTGTACACCTGAAGAGAGGTAATCTTCTTTCTTGGGCCTAAAAGACCAACCTTCGGAGGTTAGTTTGACCCCAGGCCTTGCTATCTCATCCTCCAAAGGTAAGTTTGATCCTTTTACCTCATCTGAGGATTAGTCTGTTGTATTATATTGTGTACTCGTATTATTTGCTTCATATCTTCTACTCCAACTCCAGGCAAGCTTGATCTACTCATCTGCGAGAACCTCCAAACATAGGCCTCATGTATTTATCATCAAATTTTCTCCAATATGAGTGTATCGTAAATACAGGTCTTTCCAACAGCATGGAGATACTGTCCTTCGCTCTAAGGATGTTGGTCGAGGCAGATTCATCAAATGAAAGCAAGGGAAGGGTCATATCATGACTTGGAATAGTATTATCTGGATGGTGGTTTCCGCTCGTATGGTGCGGAAGCAGTAACCTTATCAACGGCTTCGTCAAAAAACCGAATACCTGTGCGTTTAAAATTATGCTAATTAGCACAAGCCAACCAAATAATGAAAGATAAAAAAGGAAAACGTTCTGAGAGAGACGCACCACAGTAGTAAAAAGTACAGTGAAAACCGTGTTTGTGACCATTGTTGCATGAGCAGGAATCATTGTCACACCAGAGTAAGTGAACTTCAGAAATAAAGAGAGAGTATCAGAAAAACCGCTCTGTCAATGGTTGGAAATTACAACATTCAGTTTTTAGTATTTGCAACTTACCTGTTTGAAAGCCAGGGCGATGGAAACAGCTCCTCTCATAAGACCAGCCCACCAAATTACAACCTAGTTAAGTTAGCAGCAGAAAGTAATACACATCTAAGCATTTCACTAGTTTCATATTGGCGGTGCTTTGGGGGATACTTGGTCAAAAATTGTTGAAGATGAAATTTTGAAATTTTACTTACCTGGTGTTTGAATGTTATCGATATTCTTTCATCACTTTTATTCATGTAGTTGGATAAAACAGAGAGAGGAAACACAAACGCCGCACGGCCAACTGCAATCAGAAGGATGATGATGGAGTACATGCTGATGCATGTTTTGAAGCTGCAGGAAGTAAAAGATAGGTTTTGAAGTTGCAGGAAGAGAATGACACGTCTACTAAATATATTTCAAAGGATCTTCTTTTAATCTAAATATATATTCTATAGAAATAACGACCTCTTATTGCTAATTTTCCATTTCTCTACATCTGAGGCATCCATTCCGCAGTATAAGAAGATAAAAGCTTCCGCGATGAATGACATTGTTGCAAATGTATGCCTGCAAAATGTGAATGATATTAGCAGGCTAACAACATCGATAGAAAATGGTTTAATCTCCAGAAGCTGCAAATAAGCTCACAATGTGTAATTGTATACTTGCCTAGTTGTGACTCTCGAGTTCTCTGTGACGTTATGCCAAGCATAATGCGACATAACAATTCCACAAAAGAAAACTGTGAGGATACCACTCAAGTGTAGCAGCTGCAGAACAAACAAGTATAAATAAGAGAATGAGGGTAAGTAACTACAGAGATTCAGATCTAAAAAGAACATTAATTGCTCAGTCCTCGTTACCTCGGCCAGCATATATGAGAGATACGGCATTAAGAACATTATAGCACATTCACGGTCAGTTGAGTGCCTGAAAAAGAAGAACACATGCAGGTGACATCTCTATGGCAGAGGAATATTTGTTGCATACCAACACATATATTCATCAACATTGCAATCAAGACGAAGCAACTAGGAAGTCGTGGAAGATCACTTACCTACCAAAGTATAACGTCCTAAGAGCGGAAGAAGCCCTACCTGCATAAAGTGAAACAGGTAACGAATGTACATATAGAAGATGCTGAAACAAATGTTGTTGCGATGCCAACTCCTATACTTCCTTTATTATAGTTAGCTTATTAGCTTAGTATTTGATTGCGTGTTTAGTATCCAGTTTCCTAGTTTCAGGTTTCCTTAAGCCTTATCAAGTTTATTCAGCTATATATAGCTCGAGTCTAATAACAAAACAGTTATCAATATTAAGAAGTTTGGTTAATTCTCAGAGGCAGAGGCTTCGCCCCAGATCGAAGGGCTTTATGTTTTTGAGTTCTTTGCAATTTATTTCCAGCGTAGGTTTAGATGCAGGTTTAGAAACAAATTTTTTTGAGAAGCACCCATTACTTCAAAGTATTGTTCTTGAAGCTCCACTTACAACAACTCCAAGGGCAGTGCTTGTCGAAAATAGGAAGAGGAAATCTTTGATAACATTAACTGAAGCCCATCCGGTAATCCTTGATACATCAATCTTTTGGATTGCTTTAAAGAGAACAACTGAAGTTGCATCATTCACTACTCCTTCCCCAAAAACTAGGCTGTACAGCAGAGGAGTCTCGTCTTGGTCAAGGACCTTCATGAAAGCACCGTAGATAATTTTTCTTTCTTTCAGTTATACACGTATGGCAAATAAAACACTGAAAACTGACAGTAAGCTAAATCGAACTAACCTGTAATGTGCACACTGTATCAGTCGATGAAAAAATGACTCCAATAGCTAAATCATAAAATAATGCAAAATTCAAACGCTATTCATGTGAAATGTAAAGGTGCAAAACAATGGCGAAAGGCTTAATAAAGGATGAAAAACAGTCAAGAGTCTAACCTAGAAAGTCCTGTGTTTCTAGTCCGGTAAACCCTATCTTCGGGAATAACCACATGGAGCCTATAACATCAACAATAAAAAGCAGGGATGTCAAAAGCAAATTCGTCATGGTACATAAATCATTACAGTTTGAGACACAAATGACTCCAAAATCAAACTACTGTTCGGGACATCACATGTATCTGCTAGTTGAAGAGGGATGAAATGTATTACCAATCGTAATGATAACGGTTGAAATAAAAACACCGGGTACTCCAAAAAGCATGATTGTTGAAAAGTTACGAAAGAATTGCTTCTTCTTGACTTGAAACCTGTTGAAGTATTAGCCAAAGGAAACTAGCTCACTAAACTATTCACAAATTAACAAAATATCCAAACGGAAAAACATGGTTTAGAGGTAATAGTTAACTTGCCCAGCATTGAAGATTATCGGTGGCAGAAGATAATAAAAAAACAAGTCCTCATTAAATCTTAGAATGTGGGAACTTGTTCCTTTGCTAAGAAACAAGACTACAACTCCAGAGACACCTCCCTGCAGGATTAACACAAGAAACAACCGTATTCATTGAGAGAATTAAGTATCTTTCCTCTGAATTAGGATGGAAGTGAAATTATACAGGGGACAATGACTACAATCTCCATATCCGCACAAATAAAACAAAATATAAGCAACCCTGATACAATCGAGCTCCAGATAACGGCGAACGGGACAAGACATGACAGGAGTAATTTCCCTTGGACGCTGAGAGCTTAATAAAACCTTGCATGCATAGATGCACACCATGCTATTTATAGTTTGGTCTTAAATTCAATGCCCACAAAGAACATATCAGTAACAAGATACTCCATTCATTATCAATGGGTTGTATATAGTCGCTAAACTATAACATGTCAAAGAGGACTGGTATAATATCAAGTAAATGATTCTAGATACTTAAAAGTTTATCGCATATCAATTTAGCCACTATATACCATTTACATTAAATTAGAAATCCCGAATTGAACTAATGAAATTTGAAAAACAGCATATTATGAGAAACTAGTCCAAAATTGATAGTACTTACAATGATAATGGCAGTAATGGATTCATTAACCCATTTATTCTCATGAAGTAAATGGCCAACAACTATACATAGACTAAGTACAGCTGCAAAGAGTACTATAGATACCACCTGAGCATGATCTGCCTCATTCACATATCTTGCTATCAGACCCATTCCACCAACACCACCGTCACCAAATAACTCCATTCTTCTCCTCTTCGGTTTAGAAAAACACCCAGGAAGTATTCGAATCAAACTCTTTTTTTTTTTTTATTGCTATTACGCCGAGGAATTAGTATCCGTCTCGGACTCTCGGAGATAGATTCAGGAGTTTGTTTGATACAGGTTTGGTGTGTCACGTGTCTAATTCACATGATGACAGGGCTTCGGTTGTCTATCCACGTCTACAACTCTAACTGGACTAGGATTCTATTATATCTGCGCACGTACGAATATATTGTACGGGTCCTATAGTACTTTTTTTTTTTTTTTTTTTTGAAGGAAGGAGGGGCTTTGAAGAGCCCCTAGAATTTATTTATTTTGAAGGAAGGAGGGGCTTTGAAGGATTACATAGAAGAGGTGTTACATAAATACACCCTCTTGTTTCATCATCATACATTGCATATTGACACAATAAGCATGCAATGTGAATTACATTTGTTGAGACTACATAAAACCAAATAATATGGAAGAGACTAACATAGGTATTGATCCTACAAGTGAGAAAGAAGATGCTCCAAAGAATAACTTGATCATTCCCCAAATTGGCTTGTTGCTCATTTATTGCATACTCCTCAATTATCACATCCGTAAGATTAAGATTTTTCTTCAATTTAATTTCCAAATCACATACCTTTGTCATCAGAGAAGAAGTTGTATCAAAATCAGTCTGGTATTCGAATTTTTGTAACGGAAGTTCCTGAATAATCTTCCCCACGAATAACAAAATCAAATTTCGTCCATCATAACATAATTTCTCTGTTCTTCCTTCCACTAGTCTGGTTTGATGAGATTGTAGAGACAATATTTGAAGAAAAACTCTGTTGTAACAAATCCATAAATTGATTATATCATAGAATCTCATTAGAAAGCCCCAAGAACAATAAAAAACCGCTTTAAAAGCGTAATGAAATAACATATGGCATGTAGTAGCCATTGATAAAATTTATTGGAATTAAACAAGAAAAACAGGAATTTAAAACCTAAACCTAAATATTGCAAGAACACAATATTTTTTATTGAGAAATAAAACAACAGACTACTATTTCCTAGATTTACTCGGTGAATCTAAGATCCAAAACCGAGTAAATCTAGATTAAATGATTATGCAGAGGGAGAGAGAAACCGGCTTGGAGGCTTTATAGTACTGTCACATATCCAAAGCAGACTTTTCGGTATCTTGGTTGGATTCATTCACCTTGTGATTAGGAGATAACCTCTTTTTTTTTTTTCCTGATACGAACCTACTTCACATGCCCAAATCACCAATAGTGTTACGTATGTATTTTGGATAGGATTTACGGTGGTTTAGGTAGTTATGGTATGGGGCAGTTATGTGGGTAGTTTCTATTGGATGTTATATATAAGTGATGTTATGATGTAGAATTGAATTATGAAAGTTTGAGAATTCTTCTCTGTTGGGAGTTTGATTACACTCGAAGTAATCGTTGGAGGTCTGGTTTTCCTCGAATTAAACCATTATCGTTCGTTGAGAGATCACGTTGCGTTTAAGTTCATAACAAGTGGTATTAACAGAGCGAGGTTTTCGCTTCCGCAAAGTAATCCAGGATTATCTTCATCTTTATTTCCGCAAGCTGTTTCAGTGAAGTGTTGTTGGTGTTGTTTATTATTTGCTCGGTGAAGATTTGAAGTATATCTTGTTTGTTTGGAATTCGGTCCAAGTTGGTATTTATCTTCTTGTTTTTAAAGAGTTTACAAAACTAAAAATATTGTTTTTAAAGATTCGGTCCAAGTTCACATATTTTTCACTAGATTCTGATAAGTGAAAACACTTAACACTCAAGTCTAATTGTAGGTATTTTAAGAAGATCAAACAACTATTTAATTACTAGGGAAAAATAGTGTCTCAGGATGATTATGAAGATTGTTATGTTGATGAAACTCAGAAATTGCTTATCGCCCTCAAACAAAAACTTACTGATGTGCAAAAATGGACGAAAGTTCGATGTGCTTATAATCAATCAATGATTGAGTTCAGAAAACAAGGTTGCAAATATTTAACTGATTTTTTCAATATCTTTGAAGAGAAAAATGAAATCACACGTATCAAGTTTAGAAATGCCATCTCGTTTGATATTGATGATTTCTTTCCCAGTTTTGAAGAGAAACTTGAAGAATCAATTACTCAAAGCAGTGATGTTATGGATGACAAAGATTGCAAATATTTGCAAGACTTTTTGAATAAAGTTGCAGAAAAGCATGAAACTGTACAAACAAGGTTCCGAAACTTTACTTCTTCAAGCATCAGCAATTTTTCCAAAACTTTTGATGATGGAAGTGAAGAACTTCACCACAGTTTCACTTTTTCCAAACCCATATGTCATCTGCATGGTTTATATTATGGTTACATCTCCTTGAAACTCGAGTACAGTAAATATGCAAGTAGAGTTCGGGGGCGCATATCCATACTTGTCTGGTTCACTTTTATCCAAGTAATAGGGGTCAAGTGTGATCTGTTTCTTTTGTTCTTATTTTTGTGTTTCTTTTGTTCTTATTTTCGTGTACAAATAAATATGGTGCGCCAATTTGTTTTGTATGTATACAACCTTGAGGACAAGGTTGCTTTGATGGGGGGGGTGGGAATGTTACGTATGTATTTTGGATAGGATTTACGGTGGTTTAGGTAGTTATGGTATGGGGCAGTTATGTGGGTAGTTTCTATAGGATGTTATATATAAGTGATGTTATGATGTAATTAAGGATTATGAATTGAATTATGAAAGTTTGAGAATTCTTCTCTGTTGGGAGTTTGATTACACTCGAAGTAATCGTTGGAGGTCTGGTTTTCCTCGAATTAAACCATTATCGTTCGTTGAGAGATCACGTTGCGTTTGAGTTCGTAACAAATAGTGTCTATTTTTGATTGCTTATCACCAATATGGAGACCCTAAGTGTGCAAACTTATTCCCTCTGATGAATTAGAAGAGAAAAGACTACTTGCAGACGGAAGAGTAGGCCAAAATTTCTTTATTATGTGAAACATGCCCCACGGTAGAATACAATTGGCAGACAGAGCAAAATAACTTATACACGGCTCGCGCCATAAGGCCACACCAATCTAATTAGTCCTCGACTGATAGGTATAAAAAGCATGAAGAAGCATTCAAAATCAGTTTTGGTTAACTAGAGCGCCAACCTTTATTGTAAACTTTCTTTTTGTATACAAATGCAACAAACATACTCTTATTTTTAATTTCAAATGTACCATCTAATTCGGGGATTGTTCAAACCGAAACTTACCTATTGAACACCAATATTCCTATTATATGACTCATTACGTGCTAATGGGTGTTTCTAACCGGGTTTAGTTTTATTTGCATCTTTTGGGAAGTTTTAATTCTAAGATTGATTGACTTTGATTGAATATCATTAACAAAAGGTTTCACCTATTTACCACCCACGATTTTCCTATTTACCACCCACCTCACAATTTATAAAGTAATTCTAGTTTTCATTTCTAATTTTTCCTATTTACCACCTACAAAAGTCAAATAAATCTGACTATAACAATTACAGTTTTTATTCCGTTTTCTTAGTTAATCTCTGTTTTTATTAAAAAATCATTGATATAAAATTATCAACCCTAGTTATAATTTTGTTTAGTTATCGCACACCAAAATCTCACTACTTCATTATGTTTATCATTTAACCCGTCAATAAATAGATGAAATAATCTGTGATTAATTCATTGTTGAAAATCCAGGATAGCACTGGTCCAAATCCTTGTAAAACTTTTTGATTAACGATAGGTGATGAAGAGTTATCGATCCCCAATAAGAATATGTAAGACAAACGAATATTATATTGGAATTTAGGAACCAAAAATCGAAAGACTAACGTTTCCCATTTATAATACACACTGATCAACGTTGGAAAAACGTTGCACACTTTTTTCACATAGACAAGCGAGAGAAAGTCCTACAATTGGAAATGAAAAGTTTTTGCTGCATAGACCTTGGAAGATCAACTTTTGTGCTAAAACTTCAAAATTCCATTTTTGGTTTCATGACTTGAAACAAAAAGGTTGAACACTATTATTTAGATAGATCTCTAAGCATTATAGATCGGACTCAAAATTCTTTAGATCATAAGGTGGTGGGGGCTGGTGGAGACGAAGTAGAGAGGTGCTGGCCGACGGGGGAGATGAAGAAGAAGAAATAGTTTGGATTTCCAAACTTAGGGTTATCTAGGTTATTGGGTGGTTTGAGATGATGGGTGTAAATAAAAAGTCAATGTGTAGTACTTAGGAGATATGAAAAATCTATAGGTGGTAAATAGGATAATCAAGGGTGGTAATCAAGATGGGTGGTAAATAGGAAATATGTGGGTGGTAAATAGGTAAAACCTAATAAAAACATAGTATGCCGATCCAGATATAGACTTATAGTTTACCTGGTTTACATAGATAATAGTAACAAAGAGTGTTAACAAGTTCCACTATGAAAAAAAATCCGCGGCGACTTTACACCCCAAAATCAACCTCTTACGATCTTAAAAGAAGGGAACATTATTTAAATACCCCTCAAAATTCGCACCTTAAAATATACCCTTATTCAATTTTTAAAAATACCCCTACCTTCTGAAAAGTGGAAGCAACTAGCACAAGTTGCTTTCAGAAGTGGACGCAACTAGCACAAGTTGGTTCAGAAGCGGACGCAACTTTATACAAGTTGCTTCCAAAAAGTGGAAGCAACTTTCTTAAGTTGATTCCAAAAAAATTATTTTTTACCCCTCGGGGGTATTTGTGCAAAATCAAAAAAAATGGAGGGTATTTATAACATTCCCACTTAAAATAACGTGAAAAAATCTCATTAAACATAAACAATCAACTAAATATATTTGTCTTTTTAAATTAGGGGAGGATTCATGCATACTCTTATTTTGACACCATCTCCCATGATTTATACCAATTTTTCTATAAAACTCAAACGACAACGAGTTTGAAGCTAATATTTTGATAATATATTCTTCTTATAAAGCTCTACATTTGTAGTACTCGCACTTTTTGCACTACGCTTGCTCAAAAATGAGTCATTGAATGAGATGAAGCTTCGTCTCAAGTTTGTGTTGCGCGTTTGGGGCTTGTTGGCCTAGAACAGATGTTGCACCACAATGGGGCATCACGTTAGTGGGAGGCTGGCTAAATGCGATATTTCACCACAACGGTGCATCACGCCAGTGGAAGGATGGCCAAAAGCGATATTGCACCACTATGGTCCGAAACGTTGTTACAAAAGCAGGTGGACTTGATACATGTCAATTCTCTCATCTTTTTCTACTTCTAAAAATGCCAATAAGACAATTATAGGGAAAGGGAGTTGGTTGAACGTGCATTCAGAGAAAATGCACCAATAAGTTTCAAATCTTAGCTGGTAAAGCCTATATGATGCTAAAGCATCACTATGATACGTTGCTTACTCGAAAATGAAGATGCATATTTTTCGTATCGTTTGATCGAGCTTAGGGAAATTCCTATGGCAATGTACAAACTCAAATTTTTGTTGAAACGAGTGGATGGTCAAATGGGTTTTTTTACTATGGGAAAGAAGTGGACGGTTGACTGTCAAGCGCCAGGTCGAAGTGCTGCCGCTGGCGTTTGAAGGAAAAGCGCTGGCGCTCATGGTACAAACGCTGGCGTTTGAACCAAAACCGCCAACGACTATTTTTAAACGGTCGCTGGAATGGCTAGTTTCTACCTCCATAAATAAAGCTCGAGTTTGATCTCACAAATTCACAACAATCTTTCATCCGATCAATCTTTTCTTTAATTTCAATTGCTTTCGATTTTCAACCATGAATTCTGATTTTAATTCTTCTGAGGAAGATATGGAGATGGATGAAATATTGTATGAAGAAGAGGAAGAAATTTGTATGGAGTTTTTGCGTCAAATGGATGAAGATGCAATTCAAGATAGAAGAAGGCGAAATTTTATGTTACAATTACAAACCGGGATCATACCAAAGCCAGTAGAGCCCTATGAAGTTACGACTAGAAGATGGACGTGGCGAGATCGAAAAGATGATGCATGATTATTTTAATCATGATTGTGTCTATTCCGATGAGGATTTTCAGCGACGATTCCGCATGGGTCGCAACTTGACGCAAATGATTATTTCGCGCTTTGTCAGGTACAACCTTTATTTAATTATCAGTATGATGCACGACATGTACGAGGCTTTTGTCCCGAACAAAAGGTCATTGCGACCCTCCGTATACTATGTTACGGGGTACCAGCGGATTCCATGGATGACTACATCCGTATGGGAAAAACAACCGCCTTTAGGTATCTCAAATTATTTTGCGAAACAATAGTCGAGCATTTTGGTCCAACCTTTTTAAGAAAGCCTACTCAGGAAGATGTTCAAAGAATAACTGCAGAAAACACTGAGAGGGGTTTTCCAAGAATGCTAGGTAGTCTTGACTGCATGAACTGGACGTGGCATGCATGTTTGGTTGAATGGGCAGGACAATATAAGGGTCATTATCCAAAACCAACTGTAATTTTGGAAGCTTCAGCTACTTATGATTGTTGGTTTTGGCATGCTTTTTTTGGACTCCCGGGTTCAAATAATGATCTCAACGTTTTATATAAGTCACCATTGTTTGAAGATCTTAAGAATGGGATCAGGTCGCACTGTAATTTCAACATCAACGGTCATCACTACACTCAAGGTTATTATCTAGCAGATGGAATCTATCCAGAATGGTCAACTATGGTTCAAGCTTATAGTCAGGTAGGTTTTGGACCGACGACTTCGAATGAAATGAAGTACTTTAACACCCAACAAATAAAATGCAGAAAGGATGTTGAACGCGCTTTTGGCATAATAAAAAGGAAGTTTGCCATCATAGCTGGACCGGCACGCTTTTTTGATCTTCAAGAAATGAACAAAATTATGCTGCCTTGTATCATTCTGCATAACATGGTCATTGAAGAAACCAGACATGACCCAACCTGGACTAGTTTTCCAGATGAAGATTTGAGGACGAATCTTGTGGTGGAGCATGGACATCCGGCAAGAGAATATAGACTTGCCACTGACCGACTCCAAAACCGGGGAATCTATGGAAAACTAAGAGAAGATCTTACTAAGAACCTTTGGGCTTTAAAAGGAGCAAGAGACGATGCTCGGGGGAGAGGCAGAGGCAGAGGCATAGGGAGAAGCATATAGATGTTATTTTCAATTTAGTGTTGTTTATTTTAATTAATATATTATTTAATTTAAAATTGTTTGTTTAAACGACTACACTTAAAATTAAAATTATGGCAATTATGTTAAAATTAATTTTAAATAAACGAGTACAATTAAACTTAAACTACTAAACTAAACAAGAACTAAAATTGGTAGGCTGGATAATGTGTTTAGATTTAATGCCTACTTGTTATAACCGCAAGTGCACGGTGTCTAGTTTGTAAGACAGCGCAAATACGGGTCGAACCACAGAGACTTGTGGTGCTGTGTGTTTGATCTAGGCTTGCTCTACTGAATTCTAGTGAAGGTAATGTAGAACTATTGAGGTTTTGTCGATGCGACTGAGTTTGCATTAGTGGTAGAGATAGTGAAATAAGATGTAACTAGTGACAATGGGGTACTAGGGTCTTCAATTCCACCACTAACCTACTTGTGTCTTTGGCTCATGATATTATTCTTGTTCCTATGACGAGATAAGGGAGAGGTGTCGGGGTCCGCCCTAAATCTAAAGTGTTTCTCCGCTTGATAGTATAATTACAACTAAAGTATTTTCCCCAAGCATTACTTGTCTAGTTAGAGTACAAATAATCTGAGGATCAATAATAATCTAATCGAGCTTGGGTTGTAGCATCATCTTCAGAGAGATATTCTAACTACGATTGCATACAAGGCATAATCGTGAGAGCAAAGGGTTGACATGCTTAGATTAAAGTCTATCTTAAAAATAGTTAAGCACTCAAGAACAATACATGAAGCATGAAGAACACAGTCATAAATTAGGGTTTCATCTAAACCCCAGAACTCTGATTTAGAACATAACTAACAAAATAAACCTAAATTGCTGCTCTGGCTAGCACAGGCATAAAGTTTTAACATTCACAGACCTTCCCTATTTATACATCCCAATAACAACCCTAATTTACTTCAAAACATAAATTAAAAGCAAGCCTCTCTCACCCATACTCTCTGAATCAGTGGTTGCCTCTACTCATGCGTCTCTGACCTCAGAATCGACCATGCAAGGGGTTTGGTGAAAACCCTAACCCTAATTATCTCTAACCTAGCTTCTAGGGTGATGAGAAGCTATGAAAGAGATAATTGAGAGAGAGAGCGGCTGAGAAGGAGCTAGTGGTGATTGCGACAGAAGAAGGAGTGGTGGTGGTGATGATGGCTCTGCATCAGGCGTGGGAAGAGAAGAGGGAGGTAAGGGTTTTGCAGAGGGGTTGCTCGAGAAAAGAAAGAGAAGATGGAAGTGAAACTAGTTTTGCTCGAATGGGTATAGGGTTAGGCGGTTTTGCTGTGAAGCAGGGACAGCTATGAAAGAGATAATTCACAGACCTTCCCTAGTCCAGATTTGAACACCACACTGTATTAAGCCGCTACATACACTAGCCTACTACCAATGAACTTCGGACTGGACTGTAGTTGAACCCTAATCAATCTCACACTGATTCAAGGTACAGTTGCGCTCCTTACGTCTTCGATCCCAGCAGGATACTACGCACTTGATTCCCTTAGCTGATCTCACCCACAACCAAGAGTTGCCACGACCCAAATTCGAAGACTTGATAAACAAATCTGTCTCACACAGAAAAGTCTATAGGAATAGATAAATCTGTCTCCCACAGAAATACCTACGAGTTTTATTCCGTCTTTTGATAAATCAAGGTGAACAGGAACCAATTGATATACCAGACTTATATTCCCGAAGAACAGCTTAGAAATATCAATCACCTCACAATAATCTTAATCGTAGGGTAGCAAAACATGCTATTGTGGAATCACAAACGATGAGACGAAGATGTTTGTGATTACTTTTTATCTTTCCTAACGGAGAATAAATCTCAAGCCAATCTTAAAGAAGATCGTACTCAAACATGATAGAAGATAAGATCAAATTACGCAACCGTTTATGGGTGAAAACTATTCTGCCGGATTTGGTAATTTGGGGTGTGTGGATGAGGAATGAATCTAAACCCTAAACAAATGCCTCGCGCGGTGAGTGCTTGTAGATTCGGAAATCAACTGCGTGCAAGTCCGGCCTAAACCAAGAAATGGCCGTTCCAGGACTTGTTTCGGTCACAAAGTGAAGGAGATGGGGTTGATCTTAGGGAGGAAGCGAAGAAGGTGTTGAGATTGTGAAGGTGTTGGCTTGCTTATGACTTGTAATAAAAGGTGAGCGGCTTACGATTGATGCAAGCGAGGCTCTGGGTGTTTGAATACGTTTTGTATTAACACTTGGTTTTGTCTCGCCCGGACTTGTGTTGTTTTTCTCTGTTTGGAAAATAGGGAGGAGAACCTATTTATACAAGTCATTTGAGCCTTATTCACGTCTCTCGTGGGAAGTGGAGGAAGTGGAGTGATGGAGTAATGGAGTTGTGTGTTGGTGTTACACGACGAGTCTTGCCCACTTCTCCTGTCATCTCTAACCGTCCATGACTTCCTAACACGTTCTTGTGATGGCGCGTTGCACCTGCCAGTAAACCGCCGGACCAATACCCCAAGATGTATCCCCAGTTTGTGACATGATTGATGTCCGGAATGTGTGGATCGTGGGACCCACAAAAGGTAGCATGTAATGCTAAATTGAATAACTGCGTTATTCAGGAAGTTGATACTTGTGAAGTATCATGTGTATTTTATGCAGGTACTGCATCATGGTGTGGTAAAGTGACGGGTGGTGATCATTATGACGCCTCACTGACCAATTAATTCCTGACCAGGGTTGTATAACCAAGCAGGTGAAGTTGGACGGACGAGATGATCTTTGAGACACTCATCTGCGACCGTTGATGGAATCAGGGTTTTTAAGAGGTGCGCATGCATCACTCTTGACTTGGTCGAAACCAAGCATGGGAAGGGTTTTGGAAAGGACCGACCAGGGCATGCGTGTAGAAAAGCATGCGGTGTACACGTCCGTACCTCTCTGTCCCATAAAGGCGCGATCTAGGCCACTCGATTTGACCGGCGAAGAGGGGTGGTTGAGATATATTTTGCAACATAAATCTGGTGCCGCAAAAGCCGCACATCGTGCCAACTTCGGGCGCGCGCTTCAAGACGACCAAACTTGGTCGGTCTTGCCCAATCCGTCCGGCGTGTAGGTGGTAGGCTGGTATTCACACCTATACTCGATGTCCCATGAAAACGTGATCTAAGCCACTCAAATCGTCAGGGTGAAGTTGAGTGGTCGAGATCGGTTTGCAATTTGGGAAGTGTGACCACGCAAGTTTGGACGCGCATTTTGGGATAGCCAGGCATGATATACCTTGGCCGATCAGGTGAGGGGATAGACGGTCCCACGGTGGTCATGCTAGTATGACCGAACCTGCTTAATCTAATCTGGGACCCTCCATTCGTGCCGGAGAAGATGGACGCTCGTGATGCTCAAAACCCTAATTTTGGGTTTCACGGCCGTGCGTCATGCTCTATTCGGGCGCACAAATTGGGATGGCCAACCAGGATTGGTCTGGCCAGGATTGGTCATGTAAGGCGGGCCCATGGTGATTGTGTTGACATGCTCGGGCCCTTTGAATCTACATCTACGCCCTCCATCTATACTCCTGCGAAGATGGATGGTTGAGGACTGCATTTTTGCGACACATGTAATATGCCGCAAACCCTAATTTAGGGTTTTTCCATCCATACGCTCCGGTTTGGACGTTTTGGCAAGCTATGCCAATATTTTGGGAGGCCTACCATGCGGGGTCCGCGTTGGTTCGTGCAGTGAATATTCCATACCCGCTTGGGGGTTATGGAATTGATCCGGCCATCCAATCACGGTGAGGTTGGATGAACGAGATCATATCCAGACTGATACGGACAGTCCGGATGCTCAATCGGGATAGTATAACACACCGAGAGTTGCAACATGTACGGGTATTTCGTACATGCTTTCATTATAATGCTTGGAGGTTCGTGTTGCTCTCATTGAGAGCAACACTCAGTCGTCATGCCGCACTGTTGATAATGAGTACGATAAATACAAGGCTGCTCACGCATTAATTAATAATGTTATAAATTCACAGGATATATGGGATTGTTGCTACATGCTCCAACCTGGATGAATTTCATGTATTCTGAGAATGAGATTGTTGCCACATGCTCCATTCTAGGTGAATTAGTAAAGTGAAGGAGTATCCAACACTTATTAATGGCTTTATCTTTTTACAAGATGTCGGTCGCATGATTTTCGGGGTTTTTTATAATTTTAACCTTAAATGAAAATCCACCATCAACATTAAGTCCCCCGCCTAGCACATAATGGTTACACTATTGTGGGGTAGGCATGAGATGGTGACATATACAAACATAAGAAGAGAAGATAAAGGAAGTCTACCCTGGAGGATTCTGACCAGGGCAATCCTCCATACATGCGTAACCACGGGCCTTGATGGACCGGCTTCCTCCATTAGGTGTTTGAGTTAGGGATAAGATTCTTCTTCTATTGGGATTCCGGGCGTGGGTGCTTATACACTGCTGGTTGAATCGCTCGTGTATCCAGATGCTCTTCTGATTCTTGATTAGGGCTCAAAAGAAAGCCTGACTTGGTCGGTGTCAGATCCCCATATATCGGGCACCGTAATCGTTTTAGGGTTTCCTCAGCATATATGCAGGTATAGAGATTTTGAACCACTTTTACGATTTTTACAATAGGGCTTTCTCGCAAAAACCCCGTTTCCTCATCATGTCGAACACCAGTGGATCGTCTTCTTCATACCATCCCGGGATCTTCCGTTAAACATGCACGACACCGTGTCCGGGCTTCATGATGAATCCCCGCTCGTGTTCTCCGAGTCAAGAAGATCATCTTAGGTTCGTCTCTTTTTCCTTTCCCGAACAATTGCTTGTTCTTCATAATGATCAGGTGAATAATCCTCTCATCCTTGCAGAGATATCCTACCGGAACATGTGTGACGGTTATCGATGATGGTGACTTAAACAGTCCTCTTCCTTCAAAATCAAACACGCCTACCCCTGTGGACCTCGAAGATGCTAATATGTGTATCTCATCTTATGAATACCCCAATGCAGGTCTTTCATTCGATGTTCGCATGAAATGTTTATCCTCCATCTACCGAGATGTCGATGGATTCTTAGTGCGGAAGGAGTTTGTGCCTTTGTACACAAAGTTATGGAGAAAGTATGGCCATATCGCAACCGGGAATGTGGTCCCAAGACTTGTTCATCTGATGCGGTCCCGCGGTAAACTGCCTTCTTCCTATAATTGCTGAGATGGAGAAAATTTCTATCCGCAACGTTGCCGAATCAAGCCTCGAAAAATGGGAGAATATGGTATCTACCTGCGAATCCATGGAGTTCAACGTGGGTTGGTTGCGGCAGCGTCTTGATATCATCAAGGTTGATCGAGCGGGCATCCTCGTGAATGTTGTTCCAACTGAAAGCTATCTTGGAAGAGGAGAAGGCTTTGGCTGAGCGCGTTCTTCGCTTTGTTTCTCCCTGAAATCCAGTGTCTAACTCCGCTATTCTAGAGTTAGAGGCTTCGACCGTTCCAGTGGATTCGGTTGCGGGCCGCAATCTGGTCGATGGGATTTTGATCTCTCTTTGGGAGAATTGCGTCCGCTCCAGTAAACAAGTGAGTATGGGGAAACCCCAATGGAGCTTGGGGTGATGTGCGGTATGCCCATAGTGCCATTGGTAGCTGGTCGTGCCATTCCCTAGGATTGTCGTGTCTTGTTCGACCGATGATCCGGATCAATGTCTTGTTGGTACTTTCGGCTTGTCCGTTCCCTTGAGGATGGTAGACGGTGGAGAAGACCTATTTAATGCCATACTCCTCAAGTAACTCTCGTACCTGTTTATTGGCGAAGGGAGTGCCATTATCAGTGATGATATGCTTAGGCACGTCGAAACGACAAATAATATGTTCTTTTATGAACGCCGCAATTGTTGCTCCTTTAGTTCCTCGCGAGGGGGAATGGCCTCTACCCATTTGGTGAAGTATTCTGTCGCAGCGATTATGATGTACTCGTCTTTGCTTCGATGATGGAGGATTGATTTTTCCGATAATGTCCGATCCCAGTCAAACAAAATGGCCATGGACTGCTTATCGAGTGTAAAGGGGTGGAAGGCGCGTGAACAAGGTTCCCATGAATTTGGCATTTGTGACAGCTTTGCACAAAAGCGGCTGCATCATCCTCCATGGTCGGCCAATAGTATTTCTCGTGTATATGGAGAAATAGTTTCCTCTTCCCTTGATGTTCCCCTTCATGTGTTTCCTTCAACATGACTGGGATTTCTTCCCAACCGGCATTGTAATAGATCACCTCCGAAGCTCTTGCGATACATGATCCCTTCATGCAATACGAACCGCTTGGCCTTTTGCTTTATCTTGATAGCATCCTTTTGTTTGGCGGGGAGTTGTTTGGTTACGGAGATAACTAATGTATGGCTCTCTCCAGTCCCCAGTGTGGTTCACGTTAAAAACTTCCAATTGATGTGGCGGTGCTTGGAAATTTGAGCAGGACTTCTGAAGTAGTCTGGATTGAGTCTCCATCTCTGTCCAGTAATAGCCCAGGCGTTGAAGTCGTCGGTAAAGCGTTACCACCAGTGATTGTCTACAAATTTCGTTGTGAACATGATTCAACTCTAGTTGTGCTTCGTCATCCCCAAGACATCTTGGCAGGGAACCATCCGGGTTCCGATAATGTCTGACATACTATGAAGCATGAAAAAAAGTTCTGCAGGTTTTAAGACCGACCTTTCCTTGGGAGAGTGAGCTGTCGAGCTCTTGAATGATCGAGTTCGCCAATCGTCGGTCTTGGTGTCTTTGTATTGTGATAACCATGTCGATTCTATGGTTCTCCTTTACGATCGGAGTTTCTTCTAAACCTTCGAACTTCAATTTGGAAGCTTGAGTGTTGCTAGACAATCGGCGTGTTTGTTGTTCTTTGCGACCGACATGGGTTATGGTTGCATCGGCAAAATAATTCAATAACCTTTGTGCTTCGATCGATATGGAGCTAGCGTTACTTCCTTCAGTGCGTATACCCCATTCATCTGATTCACTAGTAACTTGGAGTCACCTCTTATCTCCAGACGCGTGACTCCTGCTTGCTTGACTATTGACAGCCCTGTGAGGAAGACTTCATACTCTGCTGAGTTGTTGGTGCATTCGAAGTCCAGCTTGAAGGAGTGTGAGAATACTTCCCAGGTTGGAGATACTAATACCACGCCCGCTCCTCGATATGACTTTAGGGTTAGCAGAGCCATCAAAATACAAGAGCCACACTTCTTCTTCCAAAACGAGAGACGTCTGAAATTCTCCAGGGAGGTCTTCGTGTAGACCTATAGTTCCTTCTCCAGGAAATGCTGCCAGTAAGTCTGCAACTGCTTGACCCTTGATAGATTTAGGTGACGCACACGTTATGTCCATCTCGACATTTGGAGAAGCCATTTGCCTGTCCTTCCGTCGGGACGGTTGAAAGTAAAAACTTTGCGGGGATCAGATTTAGACACGAGTATCACCCTATTAGACAAGAGGTAATGCCTAAACTTCGAATGGAATGGATCAAGGCTAAACATGCCTTTACGCTCGGGGTATCGGAGTTCGAGCGTCCCTCAATATAAAATTTGAAATAGTATATGGGACGTTCGATTCCCTTTGTCGTCTTCCCGAGCGAGTAGAGCTCCCACTGCAGTGTCACTGAAGGCAGTGTAGAGACACAACGGCTTCCCTTGTACATGAGACTTCATGATGGATGGAGATGATAGTATTCGTTGAATCTTTCGAAAAGCTTCCTGCTAGGTTGCGGTCCAAACGAAGCTGGTTCCTTTCTTCAATAAGGGGTGAATGAGGGCGGTAAGTTGGGCTAGACCAGGTATAAAACGTCGAATGTAGTTCACCCCTGCTCATGAAACTCGGAGCTCCTTCACGGTTGGGAGGCGGCATTGTGAGGATAGACCGAACCTTGGACGGGTCTACTTTTATTCCTTCTGCGAGTCACTTGGAATCCCGAGAAATTTACCCGAAGAGACACCGAAAAGCGCATTTCAAAGGATTCATCTTCAACTTGTATTCTCGACACCTCTCAAACACTTGCCGTAAGACGTTGGTGTGATCTGCTCGAGCCTTTGACTTGACCACGATATCATCTACATAGTCTTCTACTTGTTTATGCATCATGTCATGGAAGATTGCCGTCATAGCGCGTTGATACGTTGCGTCGGCGTTCTTTAATCCGAATAGCATAACAGTATAGTAAAAATTGCCAAGAGGGGTTCGGAAGGATGTCTTACTCGCATCGTGCTTATACATCCTTATCTGATTGTAGCATTTGTAACCATCCATGAAGGAGAACATGCGGTGTATTTGGTGGCGTCTAATAACATGTCGATGTTAGGTAGAGGAAAGTCGTCCTTAGGGAAGCACTTGTTCAAGTCTAAAATCCACGCAAAGCACCGAATACGTTTTTTCTTCTTTCTTGGGACCACATTAGCTAACCAGGTCGGATGATGAATAGGTTCGATGAAGCCGCAGCTAGCGGCGACCGAATTTCGTTCTTGATTTGTTCTTCTACTTCATGTCCGAATTGCCTCGGAGATTGCTTGATTGGCTTGGATCGGGTATGACATGTAGGTGATGGGTGACCAATTTTTCATCTAGACCGAGGCATTTCCTCGTATGTCCGGCGAACACATCTTGGTACTCCTTGAGTAGTTGAACAAGACTCGTACGTTTGTACGTGGACAAAGTCGAACTTATAGAACCGGCACGGGAGATTCTTCATTCCCGATATTATGTGAGTCTCGAGCTCGTCGGTTGTGAAATTGGTTCCATCTTGTAGTTGTCGCGGGGCATCTAATACCTCCTCTTGTATTTCGTCATTCCTGCAGCATTCAATTGGGCGGAGAGACTCCTGTTAATTGCTAACAGCGGCGCCGGTATATTGTCTTCCCCTTCTGATCACGTTTCGCCTCGAAAGTGCGTTCCCTTTTGGTGTGAACGTGGGTTGAAGCTTCACTGGATAAAGATGGACGCCTCGTCAGAGAAGGCGTGTCGTGGTGCTTGGCCCCCAGTGATGCAAGTCGGTCTTCTTCCTGGATTGAAGCCACGTGGGTAGTGGGGTGCACGGGACTTTGTCTCGATCTTCCTGCGAAGTATCTTTTGGCTCGAACAGCTCCACTCGCATATTGGTGCGTACGGAGACAATGATGCGGGAATACGGATGACTTTCTCATTTAGCATGGTCTTCGAGGACCTTTGGTGATACGTTGAAGGAATGACCTTGTTGTCGTTAAGCCACGGTCTCCCAGTATCATATGGTAGTCCGGCTCATTTTCTATGACTTCAAACTTTGCTCTTGGTTGAATGGGTCATACTGATAAATTCAGATTAACATACCCGTATGTGTTGGTCTGATTTCCTTCGAAGTCCGTCATCGTGGTGGGCTGTCGTACAATCTTGCATGGGCTAACCTTGGCTGTCTTGAGAGTCTTGAGAGTAATCACATTCGAAGATGCTCCTGTGTCAACGAGGGCCCTCCTGAACTCTGAACCCTTGATGTGAGCGGTAACATGTAGGGCCGGTTGTGACCTTCCTCTCTGCCATCATGTCGTCCTCTGTGAATGTAACATTATTTTACGGATGTTTCCGATGCATTAAGACTTACGGGACGAGAAGGAGTCGGTGTACGTCCGAGCTATTTTATTAAGCTGTGACAAATGTCTCTGCCGTTGATTCTTCGAGAGGTGCAAGAGTTCACACAAGCTTTCCACTAGAATCCGCTTCCCCGATCCACCGGCTCTCGGTTCGTAGTAAAACTGTTGATACGAGGGGAACTAGTCCCGGTGTAAAGGTCTCCGGAACGCTCATCTATGATGTCATCTTGATGAGGAGATCAAGTATGCCGTTTATCGCTTCTTTGATTAGCTCCATGTTCTTCGTGTGAATCTCCTGTACCCGTGCTAGTTCGCAATGTTGGGAATCTCCCCGATCATGCCGTCGGATACGCCGTTAGGAGGAGGGGTATCTCCGTTGGAGGAACCATCGGGATTTGATACCGTCGAGGTGGTCCTAAGACCAACCATCTCAAAATTGAATGAATGGTATTGAAGAAATTGACTTTAGAACCGAGAGATTAACCTCCCATTTGTGGTCGCCAATTGTATATGGGTGAATACTATTCTCACGGATTTGGTAATTTGGGGTGTGTGGATGAGAAATGAATCTAAACCCTAAACAAATGCATCACAGCGGTGAGTGCTTGTAGATTCGGAAATCAATCTGTGCAAGTCCGGCCTAAACCAAGAAATGGCCGTTCCAGACTTGTTTCGGTCACAAAGTGAAGGAGATGGGGTTGATCTTAGGGAGGGAAGCGAAGAAGGTGTTGAGATTGTGAAGGTGTTGGCTTGCTTATGACTTGTAACGAGAAAGGTGAGCGGGCTTACGATTGATGCAAGCAGGCTCTGGGTGTTTGAATACGTTTTGTATTAACACTTGGTTTCTGTCTCGTCTACATTTGGAAAATAGGTAGGAGAACCTATTTATACAAGTCATTTGAGCCTTATTCACGTCTCTCGTGGGAAGTGGAGGAAGTGGAGTGATGGAGTAATGGAGTTGTGTGTTGGTGTGACACGACCAGTCTTGCCCACTTCTCCTGTCATCTCTAACCGTCCATGACTTCCTAACACGTTCTTGTGATGGCGCGTTGCACGCTGTAGGATCAGAATATCGCGACATCAATACTTCGCGAGATTAATAAATACAACATCACGAAGGAGTCGCGGGGAAGTAAAATAAATGACGCAATGGATGACGATAGCCAGAACACGAGGAAGATGTGAAAATCGGCGAAGGTTAAGAGTGTCGCGAGGACGAACACTTATACACTTGCGACACTTCGCAAGTTATTCCCGAAAATAAAGGACAAACTTTGTCATCCACTGTATACTACCCTATATAAAGGGTTGAGTCGATCTTGTTGTGGGGAGAGTTCTTTTTGAATTGTTAAGCAAGTCATTAGGAGAGAGAAAAAATCTAGAGTGATTGTAATTTCTTTAGCTCTGTTCTATCTTCCTTGGTAAACATTTCAAGAAAATGATCAATTTGATAGTTATTCATCTTCAAATGGATTAGTTAAGTAAATTCTATTGAGGGGTGTATTGTGGGATTTCTGCCCAACTACATATGCGCTAGAAAGCAGGGACCGAGTAGAAGATCAACCTTGAAAGAATCGGGAGTAACGAGAAAGAAATTTTGAATAATTTTCAACAATTTACTAAAATTGAGAAATGGCTAGAAGAAAGAATGCGTCTTAACAACCAACAATTGTGAGGAAAAGCGGGAGATTAGAATGGAGAAAGGAGAAATGAAGCGGAGGTGAACCATTAAGAATAAACGCAAGAGATAGAGAAGAAGGTCAAATTCAACCACCAATTCAACCAGCACCGAATAGAGTAATAGATTATGATAGGGTGAGCGTGCATACATGGAGATCAGATTACGGTGGAAGAAAGAGAAGAAGTGCAACAATTGATAAATAATGGACAAGAGGAGAGAAATCGAGAAGAAATGGGAGAAACTTGACTCATAGAAATGAAGAAATTGTAGCATTAGAAACGTTGAGACAAACAATACATGAAGAAAGACGATTAGAAGTGGAAGAACGCGCAAATTTAACAAGGCAAAACCATGAGTTAAGAATGGAAAATATGAGGTTGCGAGAATAGGAGGTCAAGAAGTAATACCGAGATCAAGACCGGGATCGGTTAGAGATGATAGGAGGAGAATGTTACTGTAGAAAATGTTAATGAAGAAAATTTAGAAAGAGAGCTAAATCTCGGTGAAGGATCTGCGAAAGAAGGGGAAGTGGTGTATTCCACGTCCAGAGATTTTCTGAGAATGACCAAAATAATGGAAATCAAGGAAATAGGCAGGAGAATAATCCAATTGATGAAGAAAATCGGGAAGAAGGAAGAAGAATCTTTGCATGGGAGAGAAACACGAGAGGAAACAAAAGGAGATTGAAGATGACATCGAAAAGCATTATATTGAACAAGCGCGTCTAGCTTGCGAAAGGGAAAGATTAAGAGTAGAAATGGAAGAACGAGAATTGGAGGAAGCAATTCGGCGAGAATAATCATGACAATCGAGAAAGAAGGCGCGAGCAAAATCGCAACAATGGAAATATCAATGAAGAGTATGAAAGAATACAAAGGAGAACTGATAGACAACCAAGAAGAGAAAATGATAGATACAATGGTGTGCGAATCCATGAACGAGATGGAGGAGAAAGTCGCGAGAGAAAGAAGAGAAGAAAATCTTTGAACAAGAAAATCAAGATAGACATGAACGCGAAGGAGAGAGGCGAGCTAAAAAGACAAATAAATTCGAATCTCGATGTAAATGAACAAATCTTAAAAGAGTTGGCGAGAAATGAGAGGAATGTTGAACAATAGAAGAGGAGGAGGAAGAGGACAATTAGATGAGGCAATCGAAGAAGTCGCGAGAAAAATCCCTTTACACTAGAGGTGCGAGTTAGGATGAATACCCCCAAAGTGCAATTTACCCGCATTAACAAAGCATTTTTGATGGAACAACTTGCGTAATACAACACATCAAAGCGTATGTAAGATGTATGTTACAAGTGGGAAAATCATGACGCTATATTGTGCAAATATTTCGCATCAAGTTTAACGGAGAAGCACCGAAATGGTTTGAGGGTTTACCAAGAAACACAATCACGTCATTCAACCATTTACAAGCTATATTTTTAGGGGCATACATAAGTAACAACTCCTCGCGACCGGGAATTGAAGATGTATTTGGTGAAACAAAGAGTTGGCGAAAGTTTAAGACACTTAATTTGTGAGATGGAAGACGATGTGTAGCGAGATGGTCGGAAGAGTGGATGAAAGATATCTCATTTTATCATTTATAAACGCTATGTTCGCAACTAATTTGCTATATATTCAAATTTTTAGAGTCAAGAATACAATCACGATGACGGGCTTGAGAACTTTCAAAGAGGAGTATATTGCTTTAGAGGAAAGGCAAAATGAGATGGAATCATATCCAATTGCGAATACAAGTTCAAATCTCTTGTGAATGCTAGTTTATTACCCAAACTGATAAACACGGTGGCGAGTACTTCGCAAGGTCAACACGAAAGGATAACAGATGATGGACAACCAAAGATAGTAGCCATGGGAAGCCGTGATCAAGAAGAATATGAGAGAGAAAGAAACTACTACAACCGTGGTGGCAATAACAAAATTCAAAGACTTGATCATCCGCAAGAAACTTATGGAAGTCAAAGGCGGAGAATTATCATGGAGGGCAGCGATGTCCTGAGTAGTATGGGAAGAAATAAAAATGCCAGCATTAAATGCTAGTGTTGAAAAAATATGGGAAGCTATACTCTTGATGGAAAACATACTGCGCCATGGAACATGGGGAATGAGCCACCACCAAGTGATAGAAGTCACGAGTTCTGTTCTTACCACCGTTTTCATGGAAACTTAACAAATGACTGAGAAATATAAAAGAATCATTCTCGAGAATGATTGACCAAGGAAAGCTAAGTCATTTTCTAAAAAGTGAAGAGAAGGTTTAGCCATTACCACCACCACCGAGAAATGCACTGAGAACAAATTCAGCAAAGGGGAAAGAAACATTCGTAATAGAAGTTGGATCGAAAGCTAAAAATTTGTTTTGCAACTCCATTGTACACTCTTTAGAACAATTGAAGATTTTCATGATAATGTTCTCGAGTAGGGTTTTTTGCGAGGATGCTAATAATAAAGAAGTGATGAACATTGCGAAGACGTCGCGATTAAAAGAATGGCAAATGCAGATTATTTCTTTCAACGCAGAAGAGATTCCTGAAGGCAAAGAGACGCATGACAACCCATTGGTTCTAAAATTGGAAATTAATCCAAAACCTGTAGATGGCGAAGACGATGAAGCAGAGAATTGCTGGGCGATCAATAGAATCTTGATTGATACGGGAGCTCGGTAAATATTCTTTTCTACCATACTTACAAGACTATGGGGGGAAGGATGAAGAATTGATACCTTCGACATATAAGATATATGGTTTCAATGGAACAACGAATAAGCCTAAAGGAGAAGTTCATATGAGAATACCTTTGCAAGGGTTATCAACGGGGATTTTATTCTGTGTAGTTGATGTGGAGTCCCCTTATAATGCATTGATCGGAAGGCCATGGTTGCACGAAATTAGGCGTAGCGTCAACTTATCATCAATGCATAAAATTTCCTCATCCTAGCGGTGTTGGAATTATAAAGGGAGATTGGACGGAAGGACAAAAATGCTATGAGATCGACGTGGAGAGTTGCGAAGAGAGAGTTGCGAAAAGAAAGGGTTGGAAGCAACATGCAAAAGATGAACAAAGAAGAGAAAGATTGATGGTGGATGCCATTGATGTAAGAGGAGAAGATACATTGCGAAACAGGTGCATGAAAACAGTTGAAAATTATGATGGAAAGGAATCATTAAGAGATTTGAATGGTGAAGAAGCGAGAGCGACGAGGAGCAAAAGTGTAAGAAGTGAGTAATCATCAAAAGGCATTCACAAAAGATTGTTAAGGGTAAGAGGAAGAAAAAATGGAGATTTGGGGCCCATGAAAGCCTATCCGGGAGAGATACTTTGGATTTCCAACTATATATATATGGTTATACCCTGGTTGGACGCCCGAGGGTCTCTTCCAAGGAGTCAGTGTATGCTCAAGGCGCGCGGGGTACACGGTTGAGCCAAGAGTGCCGGGGCATTTGAAGTGTCTCGGCCATTCTTGGCAAGTCTTGGTATATCTTTTCGACTGAAGAAAACTCCACTTAGGGTGCGATCTCGTAACCATAAGCCATATAGGTATAAGGGATAAGAGGATGTGAAAACAACTGGTTGTTGTTAAGACCAGGATAGGAGGAGCTAGTCTTGTATGGCGATGTACGCCTCCTTGAAGAGGCAACCGGGGAGAACATAAGGCGGTACCCTCCATTAGGGAGCTGATAAGTGTCAAAAGACGCAAATGTCATGAGGCTTTATTTTCGCAAGGAAATTTAGGCTTGTCATATTTGTGCGATGATCGTGTATAGGAAATAATACTGACGCAAGGATAAGGCGAGATCAATGGGTTTTTGCATGAAAATGCAAAGACGTCCTGCGATTTCGTCGCGAAGACGGCAATGTCATGGGATTTTACATTCGCAAGAGTATTTAAGCCTGTCATATTGTCGCAAATAAAAAATCCTGCAGAGGCAAAAATACTTAACAAATGATAAGACAAGGTCAATGGGTCATTACATGAAAATGTAAAGACGTCTTGCGATTTTGTCGCAACGAGGAGTGGCGAAATAAGACCTTTAATTAGGAAGGCAAAATAAGACCACACAAGAATGATAAGGCAAGATCAATAGATTTCTTCATTTGTGAAGACATCCTGCGATCTTGTCGCAATGATGAACTTCAACATAACTAAATATATAGACATACATAAAATTGAGGAAGCAAATAAGCTTGCGAAAACGATTATATTCCATCATAAAATTACAAATAATAAAGACCAAAGTCAGAGATTTCATTACTCGGAGAGATAATTGATCAAATCTCTCATTTGAAAATGAATAACGAGAGGCAAGTATGGGAATGAATAGGATAAAATCTTGTTATTCATTTCCACATGATGGATTTATGTATTCATAATCTTTGGTCGGTTGAATTATAAAGGAGAATTGCTTGATTAATATGTGCAAGTAAAGAAAACAAAGATTGAATTCATATTTAGCAATCCAAGAAGATTAAAAGAGTATATATACAGATATTACAAGAAGCGAAAGAAGAAAAAGAAGTTATTTCTTTGAGGATTCTTCTTCTTGGTTAGATTCTTCAATTCCATCATTCTTTTCGCCAGATTCTTCTTCTTCGCTAGCTTCACTATTAGAGACATCCGAGAAAGGCATATCTTCAGGAATATCATCGCGAAGACAAGGATATGAACTAAGAGGAAGGCGGTGATCATTGCAAACCGTTTCAATAGTTTGATTGCGAAAACGAACAACATTATTGTTGAAATTCGCCATACAGCAGCTTGCGGTTGTTTCTTCAACTTAGAATACTTGTTATTGCGAAGAAAGGTCTTCTGCGAGTTCCCCTTTTTCGGACTCAAGTTCTTCAATCCTTGTTTGAAATCTCTTCTCGGATTTCGCAAAACATATGACAATGAATTAACAACACAATAACAATACTACAGAGATAAGGAGCATAAAAGTATAATAAACAACCTTCTCTGTCAGATATCATGTCTTTAACCAAGGCAGTATGCTCGGCATGAAGGCTAACATCAACACCTAAGTTATTCCTGGTATTATCTAGAACCTTCGCAGCCCAAAGCGAATTCATCATCATTATTTATAACAAGAAGCGAACGAATTTGATCTTCTCGCTCATTAAGTATGGCATTCGACGAAGAGATTCATCTCGTTCAATTTGTACTTCGAGAAGAGATTTTTGAAATTTTTCTAATGCTTTTGTGCACCTTTATTAGCAATACGGTCTTTGTCATCTATGAGACCACTAATTTTCTTCCTTAAAGTTTTGGTTTTCTTATGGGAATCAAGATACATTTGTTTAAATTGGTTGGCTAAACCTAAACTAGATCTATGCTCAATCTCTAAGAGACGATATTTGGCTTGAAGTTCATTTAACGGAAGGGAATCAATTTTGTTTGTGAACGCTTAAATATTCGTTGAGATGAGTGAGAAGAACATCATTGTCCATAGGCTCGGAAATGAATGGAGAAGAATGGCTTCTTCGGAGAGATTATATATGTCTGCGAAAATAATAAATCGAGGCAAAGAAAAGCGGATGATAAAATAAAGACGACTTGAAGAGTAAAGTTTTATACCATAAAGTTGTTTATTTGCACTTTGAAGAGTAGACATTTTAGTCTTCTGAAAGCAGACTCAACTTCCAACTGTTGAATTCTTTTCATCTTTCTTGCGAGACATCGCAACTTCAGTTTCTAGTTCTTGGATATTCTTTTTGAGTTGGAGATTTTCTTTTCAAGGTTGTTGCGTCTTTTCTCGAGATGCGAGGCAACAACAAAGGAAGCTCTCCCAGACTATAAAGGAAAATAAAGAAATTGTTAAGATAAAGCTTATAATCGAAATTACAGAGAAGCAAAGGAATATGAACATACCAAAGCCGTGAGAGCATTTAAGTGACTGGAAGTCAATGTTCGGGAAACTCCGCGAAAAGATTCATTATCCTCTAACAGCGGGGCATCGCAAATTTTAGCAAGAGCTTCGCAAGTTGCAGATAAATGATCATCTCCCAATCCTTGCATGGAATCGGAGAAAACACTAGACAATTGCGCCATAGCGAAGTAATCAGTGATTCTCTTTCGCGGAGGAAGTACTAACCTCATTTTCATCCTCATCGAGCTCTCACCGGTTTGAGAACTACAATGAGAAGAGGGATGGGTTTTCCGTTTTTTACAAAGTGGAGCAGGGAAGACTTGTCCTTGCGAAGAGTGATTTTATTCTTGCCCTTAACCTTCGCGACTTCGGGGATGTCTGTTTCTTCAATAACCTTCGCACACGAATGAAGATAAGAAAGCAGAGGCAACAATATTGTTAAAGAATAACAAAAGAAAATATTTCTTACTTCATTCGTGATCGATCGAAGTATCGCGAGTACTCGCCTTTGGGTTTCTTTCATAACTCTTCCTCGGTTTGTCAACTTTGTAAACTTTGCAAATTCGAGTAAATGCTTGTCATCGGGAATATCGCAAAAGCAAAACACGAAATAGGAAATATACCTCTTTTGCCTTCTCGGGCCACTTAAATTCCCAAGGATGATAGTCTGCGAGATCCGCGAGGGAGTACGTGTGAACTGCGATATAGGGTCCATTCAAAAATAAAGGAACAACCCACCATTTCTCATCTTTGGAATGACGAGGAGTACTATTGTTGCAGAGTGCCAATCAATATCTTGCATAAGTAGTTTGTCATCGGGAATATTATCTTTTCTTTTCAACCGAGCACCCCAACGAGATTTATCATTTCTCATATTTATTACTTTATAATTTTCAAAAAAGTTTTCCACGGTATACTTCTACGACTATTTCTAAGTTTGCGAATCTAGGATCCTTGACATCATCGAATATAAAGATCCTTTACCAGCGCCACGGTTGGAAAATTCAAGCATCGACGGATGCGATCGCCGCTCAATTGATAAATAGCTCGCGAGAATTTCTCATGAGCAAGAATTTCATAGAATAATGGTATCTCGGGATTGTATAGGGGAATGGGAAGGCCAACGAGGAGTTGACCTAGCGAGACTATGATTTTCGATCATCACACGATGATCGAAAACGATTTGCAGAGAGAATAGACGAAGATTCTTGATCAGGAATGGTTGATAAAGTGAAACCCTTCTCCTGCAAATTATTTTGAGTTTCTTCAAAAAGGGGTTTATATGTACGACCAAGTGCAACCATTAATATAGTATGGGAATGAATGGAGAATTGAAGATTGAGAGAATCGAAGGGGAGGATTACAGTAGCAGAAGCGCAAATTGCGGAGGAAGAAAGTTGAAGGAAAGTTGCAGAGGGAAAATAAAAGAGAAAAAGAGAAGGATAAGAAAACTATATATAGAGAAGAGAATCCTCGAGAAAACAAATGCATTTAATGCGAGATGAGACGTGAATGGTCAAGAATAAGCGATTGAAAGAGACGTGTCAAGAAAAGAGTGGAAGAAGAAACACCTGTAATAAATTCCGTACATGAATAAAACGGATAAAATTGAACAATCGCGAGATAAAGATGAGCAATTGCCGCATTTTAAAATATTGGTTCTCATGAAATTTTCTCCTTCGCAGAAAAGACATGAGAAGAGGCAAGATGTAGGATCAGAATATCGCGACATCAATACTTCGCGAGATTAATAAATACAACATCACGAAGGAGTCGCGGGGAAGTAAAATAAATGACGCAATGGATGACGACAGCCGAAGACGAGGAAGATGTGAAAATACTGGCGAAGGTTAAGAGTGTCGCGAGGACGAACACTTATACACTTGCGACACTTCGCAAGTTATTCCGAAAATAAAGGATAGCTTAGTTTGTCATCCACCGTATACTACCCTATATAAAGGGTTGAGTCGATCTTGTTGTGGGGAGAGTTCTTTTTGAATTGTTAAGCAAGTCATTAGGAGAGAAAAATCTAGAGTGATTGTAATTTCTTTAGCTCTTACATCTTCCTTGGTAAACATTTCAAGAAAATGATCAATAAAATTGATAGTTATTCATCTTCAAATGGATTAGTTAAGTAAATTCTATTGAGGGGTGTATTGTGGGATTTCCTGCAACTACACACGCTGCACGCTGTAAACCGCTAGATCAATACCCCAGTATGTATCCCCCAGTTTGTGACATGATTGATGTCTGGAATGTGTGGATCGTGGGACCCAAAAAAGGTAGCATGTAATGCTAAATTGAATAACTGCGTTATTCGGGGAAGTTGATACTGTGAAGTATCATGTGTATTTTATCACAGTCTTGCATCATGGTGTGGTAAAGTGACGGGTGGTGATCACCATGACGCCTCAGTGACCAATTAACTCCTGACCATGGTTGTATAACCAAGCAGGTGAAGTTGGACGGACGAGATGATCTTTGAGACACTCATCTGCGACCGTTGATGGAATCAGGGTTTTGAAGAGGTGAGCAGGCATCACTCTTCAGCTAAGGACCGACCAAGCATGCGTGTAGACAGCATGCCGGTGTACACGTCCGTACCTCTCTTTCCCATAAAGGCGCGATCTAGGCCACTCGATTTGACCTGCGAAGACGGGTGGTTGAGATCGATTTTGCAACAGAAATCTGGTGCCGCAAAAGCCGCACATCGTGCCAACTTCGGGCGCGCGCTTCAAGACAACCAAACTTGGTCGGTCTTGCCTAATCCGTCCGGCGTGTAGGTGGTAGGTGGTATTCACACCTATGTTTGACTGTCCCATGAAAACGTGATCTAAGCCACTTTCGAATCGTCCAGGTGAAGTTGAGTGGTGAGATCGGTTGCAATTTGGGAAGTGTGACCACTCAAGTTTGGACGCGCGTTTTGGGATAGCCGGGCATGATATGCCTTGGCCAATCGAGTGAGGGGATATACGGGCCCACGGTGGTCATCTTTGGTATGAATAGGACACCTTAATCTAATCAGGACCCTCCATTCGTGTAGGAGAAGATGGACGCTCGTGATGCTCAAAACCCTAATTTTGGGTTTCACGGCCGTGCGTCATGCTCTGTTCGGGCGCACGGGTGGGATGACCAACCATGGTTGGTCGACCGATTGGTCGAGTATGTAGGCGGGCCCATGGTGATTGTGTTGACATGCTCGGGCCCTTTGAATCTACATCTACGCCCTCCATCTATACTGCGAAGATGGATGGTTGAGGACCTGTTTTGCGACACATGATATCCGCAAACCCTAATTTAGGGTTTTAGTCCATACGCTCTGGTTTGGACGTTTGGCAAGCTATGCCAATATTTTAGGGAGGCCGACCATGCGAGGTCCGCGTTGGTTGGCGGTGAATATTCCATACGCTTGGGGGTTATGGAATTGATCTCGAGCCATCCAATCACTTATTTGGTGAGGTTGGATGAAGCGAGATCATATCCAGACTGACACGGACAGTCCGGATGCTGTCGGGATAGTATAACACACCGAGAGTTCTCAATCGGGCTAGTATAACACACCGAGAGTTGCGGCACATGCGGGTATTTCGTACATGCTTTCATTATAATGCTTGGAGGTTCGTGTTGCTCTTTGAGAGCAATGCTCAGTCGTCATGCATAGCGATAATGAGTCTTGGAAATACAAAGGCTGCTCACGCATTAATTAATAATGTTATAAATTCACGGGTATATGGGATTGTTGCTACATGGTCCAACTTTGGATGAATTTCATGTATTCCGAGAATGAGATTGTTGCCACATACTCCATTCTAGGTGAATTAGTAAAGTGAAGGAGTATCCAACACTTATTAATGGCTTTATCTTTTACAAGATGTCAGCGCATGATTTTCTGGTTTTTTACAATTTTAACCTTAAATGAAAATCCACCATCAACATCAACTACAAAGAAAATAGTTGGGTCTGGCTTCACAATCCCAATGAAGTCTTCAAGTCGTTAACCTACGGGGTTTCATGAAAAACCTAAGGTTAAAGGAGAATCGACTCTAGCTTATACAACTAGTATCACACGGGAGGTGTGGGGATTAGGTTTCCCGCCAGTTGCTAGAGTTCTCCTTTATTAATTTTTAAATCAGTGTTTGCAATCTAAGTTACCTTGGTAACAAAGCATTCAATAATCGCTGTTAGATGAAAACCTGATTAGATTCAAGCTTATATCTTTCAACTGTTAGATCGAGCTTAGCTTGTTACACATAAATGAAATGTACCCTCATTTAGATTTATGTAACCGTACCTAAACGTGTACACCATGTTGGCTCAACAATAATTAACTAAGGTTAGCCATATGAACACTCTCATATCAACCTTATTCATCTTAACCATAACTAGTTCAAATGACTCAAATGAAACTAGTTAAAGAGTTGTTCAATTGCTATATTCTAATAGAAGTATACAAGAACACATATATATGGTATCTAACTTGTATTTGTTGCACATGTCCATAGGATCGGTTCCCAATGTCTAAAAACGTGTTGCACATGTTCATAGGATCGGTTCCCAATATCTAGAAACGTGTTGCACTCTTTTGATCGGTTGCACCTCTTACTAGGATAGGTTCCCCCTTTCCTAGAGTTGGTCATACCAATAACACTAAATCGATCATACCATCTCAGGTGATTACTTAAGATCGGTTTCACTAATAAAAGTCATACCAATACAAAAGTCAGGCCTTGTGAATAGTTTTACCAAGAACATAAACAAGTCATGAGAGGTTATACTAATCACACATATTGGTAGTTCAAAAGATATGCAATGAATAACAATACCAATAAGCCTAGCGATTTCCCTTTCGATTCACAAAACAAGTTCATGAATTTACTTCCTTTAAACGAATGTAAAACATTGTTTCGTAGGATGAAATCTTCACCTCATACCCATACATAATCACAATAGCATTCAAACGATTATGTCGATGTCTTATATACGAAGTTCAAAAGATAAACGTTATGCCGTATTGTATTCCTTAATACTACGTCTAACTAGAGTATAATCATTCATGCTTCACAGTTATGTTTTCAATATGCAAGACTGTAGATGGTGGATTTTCGACAAAGGCTAAAATCGTAAAACCATAATTGTGCATATTCCGATCCGAATCGAGATGAGTATTGAGGCTCATGTCTCTCATTTGAAGCATGAAAGCTCATGCCGTAAGAGTCTGACCGAGTATCTTGTCTCTCGAGCATATGTGAATATGTAGTCTCTCAAGCTAGAGGCAACGACATATCTCATGAATGCTGAGCATTTTCGGTAATTACTTATCTGAGAATCGAACGATTGGACGGCTCCTAGGCAGTTATTGCTGCTAGTATAGAGCAATAACGTCTTGAGGATGTAACAATGTTTTCCACGACTATATAAGAGAAATATGACGCTTCAACAAGCTCATAACGCTCGATTCTCAAATAATTAATGCTCTAGACAGCATGCTGCTAGTATAGAGCCATCGATTAATTATTTCTAATCGTTAAATTCGATGAATTGAATATTCAGAAATATTCTACGATCTTCATAATATTTCATTACTTCAATTCGTGGTTCTTCACAGCAGAATTCCATGGGTTAGTGATAAATATTCAACGCACGGGCATCTGAGCCGCTATTGAGTAAGTCCCGACCAAAATGGTTGTTGATGGTGGATTTTTAACAAAGGTTAAAACCGTGAAATCATGATACTGCATGTTTCTGACACGGCTTCAGGAACGCATGTGACGATTCATGTTTTACGAAGTATGATGCATATGTCGCTCGAAAGGCCTCCCTGGAGAGCTCGACACCGGGCATTTCATCATAGCCTTTATGTAGAATAATATAATTGGGCGGTTCTCCGTAAGATTGAGAGCAACAACGCCTTCAGGACGTCAGTGACACTCACTGTTCCCTGACTATGTAGAGAGACCGTGTATAGAATCAGGCGGATCTCCATATATTAAATGTTGAGGGGGCAAAACGCCTTCAGGGCATCGGCAACACTCGTTGGTTCACTGACTATGCACTATCTTATCTCATTACTCCTATTTCGTGATCTAAATGGTAATAGATAAATGTATTACTCCGATTTCATGATCGAATCCACAGATGATCTCATGAAATGGTAATAGATATTACTCCGATTTCATGATCGAATCCACGACTGATCTCATGAAATGGTAATATCATCATTCATCTCATTACTCCGATTTCATGATCGAATCCATAGTCTGATCTTATAAAATGGTAATGGATATTACTCCGATTCTATGGTCGAATCACTACGATCCCATGGAATGGTAATATCACCATTCATTTCATTACTCCGATTTATGGTCAAATCTACGATTCCATGAGATGGTAATGTAAATTATCATTTATTATAGTCGAATCACGGCTGATTCTATGGATTGATAATAAATGATCAGTTACTTTATTATTCCGAATCCATGGTCGAATCCACTGTTGATTCCATGGATTGATAATAAATAACTACTCACATTTATTACTCAGTTTTATGAATCATTCTCTGGGCATCTGAACCATCACTGAGTAAGCCCCAGGAAAATGGTGCAAGTGTACTCAACAATGATGCACGAACGAGCACCCAAATGCACGAACGAGCATTCAAAAATATGAACAAATGAGGAATCCTACACAAAACAGGAGAGAGAAAATAATAATAAAAAATAGAAAAGAGGCGCCTAGGGATCGGGCCCGCCGCCGTGGCCAGTCATGCCTCTTTCCTTTATTTTTTCTATTTTTCTTATTTTCATGAATCCATGAAAACTCTCTCATTCCATCAAATTTCCTTGTTTGAGCAAAACTCATGGTTTTCTCATATTTTCATCATTTCATGAAAAAAATAATAAACTAAGGAAAGATGTTGCGGGACCACCACCTAGCCGGCAGGCCATGCCCTAGCCGTGGCCGATCCCACATATTGCAATCCTTATTTTGATTATTTCCTAAACTTATGAAGACTCCTTCATTCAAGTAACTTTCCTTGTTTGAGCAAAACTCAGGGTTTCTTCATATTTTCATGGTTTCATGAAAATAATTAATAAAATAAGGAAAAGGTGATGCGGGACCGCCACCTAGCCATGGCGGTCCCACACCTTGCAATCCTTATTTTTATTATTTTTACCATTTTCATAAACTCATGAAAACTCCTCGTTTGAGCAAAAATCATGGTTCATATTTTCTCAAATATTGCTCAAACCATGAAAAAGCTAAAAGTCAACATGGTCACACCACCGACTAGGCTACTTACTTCAAGTATTAAAATATCCTTATTTTAATATTCACAAAATATTGATCAAACGAGCAACGTTCTACTTGCTCATGCGAGCAAAAATCAAGAATTTCAGTCAAGATCAAACTCTTCTGAAAATCCACAATATTGCTCAAACGCACATCAAAAAATATCGAAGTTCTCAGGACTGAGACACGGACATTATGGTGACACGAGCATTCTCCCTTGACCGACCAAGGGCGGCTCTAAGGCTTGCAATGAGCCGGTCCCACACGTTTTCACAATTTTGACCTAATTTGCGCAATTGCTCATATTAGGTCCAGACTCTTTCCAACCAACTTGGAATTTGCTCAAATGACCATCAGCTAGTCCCACGACCACCAAGGGCCGGTTTCATACCATCTTGGTCGGTCCCTCACTTCTCCATAAATTAGGTTTTATTACCTAATGCTCAGACGAGCACTATTTTAAATAAATGATGAAACCGACATTTAATCATCATTCTTTCACCAACTGACAACAAAGGACTTCGGGTGCATGCCCGATCCGGGCACTAGGGCATCACATGGACGTCCATAATTCCATGTGTTGGTCCCTCTCTCCTCGGTGACCTATTTTCAACAATTCATCAATTAACGAACAATTGATCAAAAATTAGGGTTTCGAACAAACGCTCAGCAAATCATCATTCTGAGCAAGTTCAGACACTAAATAAATTTATGTTGATCCAGCAAACAACACGCGGATTAATTATATAATATTTTGTAACCTACTAATATTTTAATTAATATTTTATTGGGTCACGTCACCAATAAATAATTCGTCGAATTGAGCAATACTTTCTCAATTGCTCGAATATCGATTCAACTATCAATATTCAGTAATTCGTTGAATTGAGCAATACTTGCTCAATTGCTCGAATATTGATCCAACTATCAATATTCAGTAATTCTTCGAATTGAGCAATACTTGCTCAATTGCTCGAATATTGATCCAACTATCAATATCCAGCAATTTGTCGAGCAATACTTGCTCAGTTGCTCGAATTTACAATATTCGAGCAATGTCTAACATGTTCTATTGAGCATTCAATCACTCATGCTCGATTCAAAAAAACTTAAATTCACTATCTAAACAGTCAACTGACTAATAAAATACACGTCTGTCATGCAGACTCCACGATTCGTGAGACTTGAATCACGTCACATGGGGATACTAATTAGGGTTTTGGTTTGGCGGCCTAAGGCAAGTGGATTCATCCACGATGAGAAATGTGAGTAAGTCTTGCAACGGTTGAAGGAGTTAGCAAAGTAGTGGGTGGACGATCAACCAAGTCTCCATACGACGCGGAATTGGTTTTACCACGATCTCCCACTTACCCACTCTTCCACCCATGAAACCGTCACACTTACTGGGATCAATGTGTTCGCTATTCTGACAATATAAATAAGTCTCTGGATCCACGATTGAACAACAATTTTTTTTCGAGTAATCACTCTCAAAAATTCCATCAATCGCCCAGAACTTATTCGAACTCAACAATTCATCAATTTGCAGAAACCTTCAACGCATCCACAATCCTTGATGATCATTGATCCCACACAATTCTCAGCTTCCCTCCTACAGATCAACCCATCTCCCTATTTGTGATCGAATTGACTCTGGAACGACCATTGACTTGGTTTAGGTCGGAGTCTTCTGATTGATCTCTCGAATCTAAGCACTCCCTTTGCGGTGCATGTGTGAGGTTAATAGTTTGCTCGGTTGAGGAGTCTCGTCCGCACGCTCGACTCTTTACTTCCCTAAAATAACAAATCGTTTTTCCCCATCCACAATGGTGCAAGTGTACTCAGCAATAATGCACTAACGAGCACTTGAATGCACGAACGAGCATTCAAAAATACGAAGGAACGATGAACCTATGCAAAATAGGAAGAAAAATAATAAAATATTAGCTAAGCGCTAGGGGACTGGGCCCACCGGCCGACCAGTCATGCCGTGGTCAGTCCCACGCCTAGTTCCTTATTTTATTATTTTCCTTGATCTCATGAAAATTCCTTCATTTGAGCAAAACTCCTTCGTTTTAAGGAAACTCCTCAGTTTCATGGTGTTTCCTCTGTATCAAGGAAATAATATAAAATTAGGAAAAGTGTCACGGGACCGGGTTCACTATCCAGGATGGTCATGCCCTAGTTGTGTCCGGTCCCACACCTTGCGTTCCTTATTATTTTATTATTATTTCCTTCATCCCATGAAATTCCTCAATTTCATGATATTTCCTTCACACCAAGGAAAAAATATAAAATTAAGGTTCACGGGACCGGGCCACTAGCCGGCCGACCATGCCCTAGCCATGGCCGGTCCCACACACCCCTTATTTTATATTATTATTATTAATATTATTATTATTATAAAAAGATGCCACATGGGCTTTTATTAATATTATTAATATTATTATTAGTATTATTATTATTATTGTTGTTTCCTTCATCTCATGGAAACTCCTTCACTTTAAGGAAACTCCTTTATTTCAACAAACTCCTTGATTTCATGATACTTCCTTCAAATCATGAAAATAATATAAAATTAGGAAAAGTGCCATGGGACGGGCTTATTGGCCGGCCGGCCATGCCTTAGCCATAGCCAGTCCCACATTTCATGATTCCTTATTTTATTATTATTATTAGTATTTCCTTCATCTTATGAAGTTTCCTCAGTTTTAGCAAATACCCTGATTTCTTCATAATTTCTCAAATGTTGCTCAAACGCGCATCGGAAAATATCAAAATTCTAAGGACTGAGACACAAACACTTTGGTAACATGGGAATATTACCTTGACCGACCAGGGTTGACCTTTTGGCTTGCAATAAGCCGGTCCCACATATTTTCATAATTTGACCTAATTTGTTCATATTACTCTTCCAAACAACTTGGAATTTCATTAAATAATCGTCAATCGATCACATGACCAACCAGAGACGGTTCCATGACTTCTTGGTCGATCCCTAACTCCGTCATAGTTAGGTTTTATCACCTGAGGCTCAGGCGAGCACTATCTTAATAAATGATTAAACCAGCATTTAATTATCCTTTCACCAACTGGTCTTCAAGAGACTTTGGTATTTGCTCACTCGAGCATCTGGGCGCAACATGGTCGACCCATCATCCCATGTAGCCGGTCCCTCCTTCACTCCGTGGTTGAATTTCAATAAATAATTGATCAGCAATTGATCAAAATTAGGGTTTCGAATCCAAGGTTCATAATTCCAGATTCAAGCACTAACAATTTTATGTTGATACCGTAGTCAACACTTCAATTATTATACTCGGTTCAGTTGCTAGTATTTTAAATTAATAATTCATCAAACGAGCAACATTTTCTCAGATGAGGAATATTTGCTCAAACTAAGGAATATTGGTTCAACTATCAATATTCAACAATTCATCAAATGAACAATATTTGTTCACCTGCAAACACGAGCAACACCCATTACTTAAAAGTCTGACACCTGACTTTTCGCGAAATTATGAATAATTCACATAACCCTTCATGTGAACATTCACTGATTTTCTACCGTGTATGCATACACTATGAAATCACAAAATTCACGAAAACATTATTGTTTGCTTTTAACAATTGTTTAAAATCAAAACTTGATTTTGCAAAATCTTTAAAATCGTGAACAATCCACGTAAATTTTTACTCTGTGAACATTCAATGGTTTCTCAAAATTGGACAAACGTCCATTCTACAATTGTGAAAACTCACATACGAGACATTATCACACCATGTATAATTATCTACTTTCAATGATTGTTCAAAATCAAAACATTGATTTTACAAAAATATATTTTAACGTGAAACTCACGTAAATTTGAAAAATATATATTTTTGCTCCCTTGCGCGAGCATCCGTCTTTGAAACGAGTATATTTTCAAAAATTTGTGAACGCTCACATATCGAAAATAAATTTTTTCATGAAAGCTCATAGACAAAATTTTTATTACTAATGTGACGCACGTCTATTCAAAAAAAAAAATCACTTACGGGATGATTACTCGTTTCTTAAACTAACGAACGAACATCCATTCCTAAAACATGGATTTCCTTTTTTGGACTTGGGCCCATGAATCCTAAACCGACCATAACTAGGCTTCTGAACGCTCAAATCAGCAGTGCCTTATCTCTCCGCGCATATGAGGTGACACTTTATCTTGCTATCAGGGTCCTCATCTGTGCATTTGCTCGTACATGGCATCATTGGGGTAAATCGAGGATTCTGAAACTACCTTTGTAGACTGAGCTCGACCACTGATCTCGTCGACTGAAAATCACCATTTAATGCTTAGTGCGGAACATGACTGTTCCTCACTAAGCAGGGGACTTAATGTAGATGGTGGATTTTCAACAAAAGTTAAAACCGTAAAATCATGAGGCATGTTTTTGACTCGGCTTTAAGGCATGCAACGATTCATATTTTACGAAGCCATGATGAATATGTTTTCGAAAAGCCTCCACTAGCTGAGCGTTCGATCCCTGGCATTTCGTCATGACCTCTATGCAGAATAACGTATTTGGACGGTTCTCCGTAGATTGAGAGCTTAACGCCTTCAGGACGTCGGTGACACTCACTGTTCCCTGACTGTAGGAGAGAAAATCACCTCCACATAGAAGAATAGTTGGGCGGCGAACGCCTTCAGGACATCGATGACACTCACCGTTCCCTGATTATGTGGAGAGACCGTGTATAGATTTAGGCGGTTCTACGTAAATTGAGAGCACTAACGCCTTCAGGTCGTAAACAACACCGTGACTCCCGACTATGCACCATTGGAATGGATGTGACGCTTTAATTGGCTAATATCTTTTACGCAATAGATTAATCTCGCTAGTGACATTCACTGTGAATTCCCAATGATCTACAATTGCTCCTATCCCATGGTCGAATCCACGGCCTGATCCCATGGAATGGCAATAACAATTGCTCCTATTCCATGGTCGAATCCACGGCCTGATCCCATGGAATGGCAATAAACAATTGCTCCGATTCCATGATTGAATCCACGGCTTGATCTCATTGAATGTCAATAAACTACTACATTATCTCATTATTCCGATTTCATGATCGAATCCACAGCTGATCTCATGAAATGGTGATAGATAATTTTAATTATTCCGATTCTGTGGTCGAATCCACAGTTGATCCTATGAATTAATAATAAAAAACTATTCATTTTTATTACTCAGTTTCATGAATTATTCTCCACTGAATTTCATAAATTAGTAATAAATACTCAACAACCGGGCATCTGGACCATCACTGCGTAAGGCCCACAAAAATGGTGCAAGTGTACTCGACAATGATGCACGACTGAGCACCCAGATGCACGAACGAGCATCCAAAAACGTGAAACAATGAGGAATCCTTCACAAAACAGAGAAAGCATTAAATAATAATAAAATAATGAGAGGTGCTCGGGGGTGGGCCCAGACAGCCGGCCGGCCGACCGTGCCCTAGTCCGTGCCTTTCCCATTATTTTTCTTATTTTGTTATTTCGTGAACTCACGAAAACTTCTTGGTTTGAGCAACTTTCCTTGTTTTTGCAAAACTCGTGAATTCTCCATAACTTTGTGGATTCACCAAATAATATTATAAAATAAGGAAAGGCGTGTGGGGACGGGGAAACCCAGTGGTCGTCCATGCCCAAGCCGTGGTCGGTCCCACGCCTCACAATCCTTAGCTTTTTATAATTATTATTCCTAATTTCACGAAACTCCTTTGGTTTCAACAAAAACTCATGGATTCTCCACATCTTCAAGGATTCTCCATAACTTCAAGGATTCACGGAAAATAATATTAAAAATAGGGAAAGGTGTGCGGGGCCAAGCAACATGGCGGCACGGCCATGCCCTAGCCGTGGTCGGTCCCACACCTTGCAATCCATAATCTTTCATAATTATTATTTTCTCTCAATTTGTGAAATTCCTGGGCTTGAGCAAAATTCATGATTTCTTCATATTTTCTAAAATATTGCTCGAATCACGAAAAAACCAAAAGCCAACATGGTCACACGACTGCCTAGCCTCTCACGACAAATTTTGAATATTAAAACATTTTATTTTAATATTGATGGATTGAGCATGATGCTCATTCCAACAAAAATCAAGAATTCTCAGTCAAGATGAAGCTCTTCTGAAAATTCACGATGTTGCTCAAACACGCGTCAGAAAATACTGAAACTCTCAGTATGGAGACATGGACATCATGGCAACACGTTCATGCCTTCATGACTGACCAGGGTCATTCCTAGGGCTTGCCTGGCCAGTCCCACACATTTTTGCAATTCGACCTAATTTGCTCAATTGCTCATGCGGGCCCGAACTCTCTCCAACCAACTGGAGAACTCTCCAAACGACCAACAATTGGTCACGTGATCACCAAGAGCCGTTCCTATGCTCTCTTGGTCGGTCCCCCATCTCTCATACTTAGGTTTTATCACCTAATGCTGAATCCAACAATATTTTCAGTAAATGGTGAAACCACCATTTAATTATCATTCTTTCACCAACTCTCAAACTGATAACCCTGGTGCGTGCTCAACACGAGCACTGGGAACCACATGGACTCTCATTATCCCATGTGGTCGGTCCCTCTTCACTCATGACCAATTTTCAGCAATTCACCAATTGATGGAGGATTGATCAAAAATTAGGGTTTCGAATAAACGCTCTACGAAATCATCATTCTGAGCAGGTTCAAACGCTAATAAACTTATGATTGATTCAACAACTAATATATGAATTAATTATATAATATTTGGTAATCTACCAATATTTTAATATTTTATTGACTCACGTGAATAATTCGCTGAATTGAGCACTACTTGCTCAATTGTCCGAATATGATCAATATTCGGCAATTCATCAATAATTTGTCGAATTGAGCAATACTTGCTTAGTTGTACGTCAGATTATCAAAAATCATTAATTTGGTGAATTGAGCAATACTTGCTCAGTTGCTCATCAAATTCTCAATATTTTCGCCGAATTGAGCAACACTTGCTCAATCGCTCAACTAGTCAATAATTCATCACTGAATTTACAATATTGACATCATTTCAGAGAACTACATGTTCGACCCATGAATCGCTGAGCATTCATCACTTGTGCTCGATTTAACAAAACCTAGACTCATTGACTAATCAGTCAACATGACAAACTAAATACACGTCTTTCATGCAGACTCCACGATTCGTGAGACATCAATCACGTCAAATTGGGGGTAAAAACTAGGGTTTTGGTTTGGCGGCCTCAAACACGTGGATTTCATCCACGACGAAATGTGCGTAAGTTGTGTCTTGGGTGAAGGAGTTAGCAAAGTAGTGGGTGCACAATCCGTCAAGTCTCCACACGACATGGAACTGACTTTACCACGATCTTCCATTTGCCCACTCTTCCACTCATGAAACCATCACGCTTACAGAGATCAAGGTGTTCACAATTCTGACAATATAAATAAGTCTCTGGATCCACGATTGAACAATAACAATTTTTCGAGCAATCACTCTCAGAAATTCCATCAATCGCTCAGAACTTATACACAGAACTCAACTGCAGCAGTTCTTCAATATTGCAGAAACCTTCAACACACCCACAATCCTTGATCATCACTGATCCCACACAATTCTCAGCTTCCCTCCTACAGATCAACCCATTCCCCTCTTTGCGACCGAATTGACTCTGGAACGACCATTGTCTTGGTTTAGGCCGGAGTCCTACAGATTGATCTCTCGAATCTAAGCACCCCCTTTGCAGTGGTGCATCTGTGTGAGGTTTAGCAGTTTGCTTGGTTAAGGAGTCTCGAACACGCTCGACTCTTTACTTTCCTAAAAAACCAGCGAACCATTTTTCCCCATCCACGGATGTTTCAAAGGAGCAATGAACATCCAAATGATTATGTGAAAAGGTTCAGAGTTTAAGCTCTGGACTGTCATGATCCAAATGTCACAGAACAACATCTCGTGGACTTGTGCATCAATGGAATGATTCTAGTCTACAAGGCTTTACTGGAAAATCTCAGGTTCCAGAATTTCTCAGAACTTCATGAAGAGGCTAAGAGATCGGCAACCACTGCACCTGCTTTACTGGAGAGAGCTAAAACTATAAAAGCTGAAGAACCACGAGAAACTCGAGGTAGTAGACGTTTAATCAATAAACAATACAATCTCCAACCTTCCACAAATGTTGTTGCAGAAGGGAGCAAACTAAAAGCCGAGCCACAGCGCAAGCACACTTCTCCGACTCCTTCGAAAGCACAAAGGAAGGATAATCAAACTCGAGATGCACAAGCTCCTACCCAACACGCAAGAGCTGGTCAAGAAGCACCTGATTTCCCTTTTCCCATCGAAGAGGTGATTGAATTACTAGATGTCTGGGTTCAAGACGGTGCAATCAATTTACCATATGTCAAGAAAGAACCAACTGAAGAAGACATGGAAAATCCTCGTTACTGTCACTTTCATACATTCGTCAATCATCCCACAAAGGACTGCAGAATCTTGAAGCGCATATTCTAAGAAAAAGTCGAACCAGGAGAACTTAACCTGGGACTGAAGGAGTACACATAGACCCTCTCCCACTTAAAACCTTCACTCTCTCTGAACCACCCGTCAAGGAAGCAGTTCAATCCTTAATCGAGCATGTCTGTGAATTGCAGTACTTATCAAAGGCTCAAAGGAAAGATATGTTTGCTGCATTGAACCACATCGTTTCAGGGAAGAGTTTATTGATTCAGGAGACACTCCCTGAGCCTTCAAAGAACGGACAAAGAAATGTACGATCTGGGACTTCTCACCACGGTCCATCTCAAAGGAAACGAGTTCAAACGAGCATTGATTGATGTTGGCACTGCTATTGTCAATGTTATCCCTCGAAAACTTTGTAGAGCGGTATCACACGACAAGAAGCCATTCATGCTCGGTCTCAATCATGGATCATGAAGGGATACCTAGAGATGCTTATGGCTACATTACTCTCAAGATGAAGATAAACTCGGCTGGACATGAGAAACAAAATTTTACATAATCCAAGAAGATCCGGATATGATATGATCCTTGGACGTACGTGGATTCATGCTAGAAAGGTAACTCCAACACCTTTAATTGCACATTTCTCCGTTGAGGAAACCTCTGATTCAGAAGAATAAATAGAGGATACTCCACCGTTTGAGTATCTGAAGGAAGTCAAAACCTTGACGGAGCTGACACAAAAACCTGAAGAAAATGCAAATGCTTTCATCAAAAGTTTTCGCACTCAGGCAAGTCTTATTCCTCCTCATGTGTCATATTATCAGTTTTCAAACATGCTGCTTTGGTTCGAGGGCTTTACTCCACCAACAACTTAGCTATTGAAAAATGCTATGAATGGATAACCTCACCTCAGCAATATTTTACCAAGTGGTTGAACGCAGAACTTCTCCGAATCGAGTACCTCACTAATACAATCATTGCTGAAATAATGGCTGAACAAGACAAGCGGTATCCTAGATACTCGGCCCTCCGTGAATGTCCATATGTGCCACAAGATTGGAAGGCTTCGACAACATGGAATTCCACTACACGAAGAATTCCAAACCAACAGAAGATATTCAGGGCGCGGACAATCAAGTCTAACAAGTTCCAGGAAGGAGATTTAGTTCTCAAAGCTACTAAGCGTAACTATCATTCTGCAAAGAACTCCAATTGGGAAGGACACTTTATGATCTCTAAGTCTGTTGTTGGTGGATACTACAGATTGATCAATACGGACGGCAAAGCGAATGTGGCAGTAATACACGAAACATGGCTCAAAGCATTCGACGCCTAAGATATTGGATATTTGAGGTATTTGGGTTCAAGGCATGGACGCCTGAAATACCCGAATTTGGCATTTAGGATTTTCTTTCACTGTATTTTAATTTCCTCCAAAATGTTTGCAATACTTGCATTCGGTAATTTAAATTCAGCAATTTATCAAATTTAGTTTACTTAAAGAAAATCTCTATCAAATCCAAAGAAAATCCTCAATCATCTACTTATCCAAAAACAATAAATAAAACCTCACATCTCTCAGAAGTTCAGAAGTTCAAGAGATTATGGGAAGAAAATCAAAGAAAATCAGCAAAGTAAGATTTTCGCTCCTCTGCATCCTTCAAGACTTGTAAAGCCGCCCTCTCCATATTCAGATCCTCAGTCAATCTAGCAATCTTGTCTTCCTTCTCCTTCATAGCATCATTGGAAAAGGGTAGGTTATTCTCGCATGAGTCCTTGATAACATTTATCTTCTTACGAAGCCACTTCACGTTGAAGCCAAGTCTCTGAAATTCAAGTTGAACTCCCAATCAAAGAGTACATATGGATTAACAATATTTCTAGCTCTGGTGCATATATCATTTATAACACGCAAGATAACACCTACTTGCATTGTTAAAGAATAAGCACGCTTTGGATCTCTGTCAAGGATGATGTGACCAAACTTCCTCCATATCTTCTCGTACAAGCCTGCATATCCAATAGGAACGTTGAATCCGCCAACTAGTTCGTGATATTGGAGTGATGCGCCAAATATAGGATCAAAAGCAAATCCTGTACTTGGATATTCATGCACCACAATACGATTTTCAATTATCGGAGCAATTTCTAGATCAAGGAAACAGTTTCTTCAGTCTCTTCTACTCGTGGCTTGGTTTCTTCCATCACTGAAGTAACAACAATTGAAGTCTCGGTCTCTTTAACAATTTAAGCAACAACTCCCTTACGAATTTGAAGTGTAGAGATGGTCGTTTCTTAATCAATAACCCCAGGGTTGCTCGAGTCGTCCTTATTGGTTCCTTCATTCTCAACTTCGGCATTTGGCACCTAATACGAAGATTACATGAGATTAGAGCTATCCAAGCATGAAACCAGGGGAAATCTTAAAATCTAGCATGTAAGTGAACTAATACTATTTAATTTCTTTGTTATACATGCAAGACATGAGCAAATAACGTGAAAGTCATAAAAACACGTTTTACAACAAGCTCATCTGAAGAGATTCTACATTGCCCTGCATGAGACAACAAACTGGGAGCAATTGCTGAAGAATCTAAGGTTGAGTTATATACCATTCTCTTAGTATGGATGTTATCTACAACATATAAAAATTTCATAGCAATTGGATAAACGAGTAAAGAGATGTGGCCAAAACATTGGACTACATGACAGCTGAAAATGTTCTGGAAGTCTCCTGGAAGTTTACTGTTTCGTCGATTTCGACCTATAAACATGCTCAAAACTTAAAAATCTTCTTTGATAAATCTTGAAAATTTTTAAGGAACGAACAAACACAAACTTGTTAGGTTTAATGTGTTTGCCAGCTCTGATACCAATTGATAAAGCGGGGGTACAACAACCACACCCAATATTTCGCTTAGCAATCTGTATGGACAAACTCCAATATACTTTCTAGAGAATCAACTAGACAGTCAGACTCAATCTAGAGAAAAGTATATCAAAGAGTTTATATATCAATCTCTCGGTTTGATCTTTACTCAAGCAAATAGAAATTTGTGAGTCTTTATCAAAGAGAGATAACTTGAATGGTACCAAAGACCAATATCCAAGTGTCAATCAATTTAAATCAACAATACCAAAAGGTCGGATATTCTAATTGATTGAACAACGCACAACCTGTGATATTTCAATTATATAAATAAATATAATGCGGAATAGAAATAACACAAATACCAGAATTTTGTTAACGAGGAAACCGCAAATGCAGAAAAACCCCGGGACCTATTCCAGATTGAACAAACACTGTATTAAGCCGCTACAGACACTAGCCTACTCCAAATTAACTTCATCAATTTGTAGTTGAACCCAAATCAATCTCACACCGATTCAAGGTACACGGTTATGCTCCTACGCCTCGATCCCAGCAGGATGCTACGTACTTGATTCCCTTAGCCGATCTCACCCACAACTAAGAGTTGCTACGACCCAAAGTCGAAGACTTTAATAAACAAATCGTATCACACATAAAAGTCTATGGTAATAGATAAATCCGTCTCCCACGAATATACCTACGAGTTTTTGTTCCGTCTTTTGATAAATGAAGGTGAACATGAAACAATTGATAACCCGGACTTATATTCACGAAGAACAGCCTACTATTATCAATCACCTCACAACAATCTTAATCGACGCAGCGAAAAAAAGATATTGCGGAATCACAAACGATGAGACGAAGTGTTTGTGATTTCTTTTCTATCTTGCCTATCGGAGATATAAATCTCAAGCCAATTATTCCGATTGTACTCAAACGATAGTAAAGCAACAAGATCGAGATCACACAACTACAAGAAAAATAGTATCGGTCGGCTTCACAATCCCAATGAAGTCTTTAAGTCGTTAACCTGGTTTAGAGAAGAAAACCCAAGGTTAAAGGAGAATTGACTCTATTTTATGCAACTAGTATCACACGTAAGGTGTGTGGATTAGGTTTCCCTATTGCTAGAGTTCTCCCTTATATAGTCTTTCAAATCAGGGTTTGCAATCAATGTTAGCTTAGTAACAAATAATTCAATATTCACCGTTAGATGAAAACCTGATTAGATTCAAGCTAATATTTCTCAACCGTTGGATCGAAACCTTAGCTTGTTACACACAAATGGAATGCCCAATTTTGGGTTTATATAACTTAGTTCCCAAATATTAACATTTGTTGGTTCAAGAATAGTTAACCAAATGGTTAGCCATATGAGCAATTTCATATCAACCATATTCTTCTTCACCATAACTAGTTCAAATGACTCAAATGAACTAGTTAGAGAGTTGTTCAATTGCTTAGATCTTATGTAACCACACAAGACACAATTGAAGCAAAAACGGTTTGATTCACTCGAATCGGTTCATGAACTTTATAGCCACGGTTTGCAAAAGCATTCCTTAGTTTATATAAACATGAGTTCAAGAACAACCGATTTTAGATATAACCTACTCAAGTTCACGGACTGGGTTCGCGGACTTAAGCTCACAGAAGGAGTTCACAAACTCCAGCAGAAATTCTCGAGTCGAGAACTTCCTCCAGTTTGCGGACTGAGTTTGCGGACTTGGATCACGCCACATTCCGTTTCTCTTGATCAACAAAGTTCGCAAACTTTGGTTCAAGGAATAAGGACTTATACATATATGTGTTTCCACAACAATGTTTATATCCTACCAATGGTTATGTAATCTAAACTGTCATTTCAATCATTGAAACATTCCCAGAGAACGTTATATAGCCGTTATTCACAGACTATTTTTCGTCAGAGCAAATTTCAAAGTGAATGAAACATAACATGACTTTCGTCACTGGGTAAAGATGAATTTGGCTAAAGCGAAAGCTTACCAACACATATTTCGAGAAATAGATAGGCGAGTTAAACTCAGCTCGAAATAGCAAATGTGTATAATGAAAGTCTATATATCAAAACGAGTTTTTTCTCAAGAATAGGAGATAGTGTAAATAGAATTTTGAGTGACAGATAAGTTCAAGTCTCCACATACCTTTTAGTCAATGAAGTTCTACTAGTTCCTTGAGTAGTCTTTCGTCTTGTATGATGATTGCCATGGAGTCTTGAGCTCAACTACACTTTCTATCCTAGTCCGAGACCTTTAGCTATAATAGGCTAGAAATCAAGACTTATAGTTTTGATCACTAACATTGACAAACATGCTTGAGATAGCAACGCATGCGAGTTCGACCGAGCAATTCTCTAACATACCTATTGGAAGTTTCTCACCTTGAGCCATCTTTATAGCAAAGGGAATCAAGAACGACTTCACCAAATTTCCACTATCTTCAAATACGTCTCTGGACAGCCATAAACATAAGAAAGCAACAATAAATAAAATACCGTCAACGGGACTCCCAGGAGCCTCATCTCTTGGCCACCAGTGTGTTAACCAGTGAGCATAACAACATTTGTTGGACACTTTATTAATTCTCTCCATTTCTGCTGACAAGATGTTAGAAATTGTTGTCTCCTCCGCCGAAAAACTTTCAGGAAGATTGCCCGTGACTGGGAGATGCAACAAAGCAACAACATCCTCTAAGGTGATGGTAAACTCTCCCCTTCTGCATATGAAAGTATGGTTCGGAATGCACCAGCGAGCAAGCAGAGCCACTATACCTCGTGCATCATGAAAAATGAACAAGTCTCCAGATGCTTGAATAGCCCTTGTTACTTGTGCCTGATCCATCATGGCTCTAACGCGAGGAAAACCCAGCATATGTCTCGCCCATCCAGAGAATTTTTCTAAAGGTCGTCGAGAAAGCTTAAACTCTATAATTGACGCAAGGAAAAGTCCCCGTTCAAGACAAAATCGGATTACTGCCCGAGGTGTCACCAATTTCTTCTGAGCAATACTTCTGAGATTTATCAGATGACGATATGCTGGGGTTTTGAGACGTTTTTCAGTTTCCTGCTGAACCGTAAAAAACACATCATCTATATTTGGAACATTCTTGATTCCAGGTGTTTCTTCTTCTTCTTCACCAATAGAAGTCTCATCCATGCATGTATCATCTCTGGAGACATCATTTTCTTGGGAGTCAGACATCCTTATGAAATAGCTATAACATGCATACAATACTCTGCTTCAGTATACCGTTCATACAAGATGCAAACATCAACGAAACGATGGAATGAAGCAATTGGGTGATAAGAATGCTCATGCAAGCATCTACAAAATGGTAACTCTCAACTCTTACCTGTTTATGATTCCACTAACAGTAGTGATTGTGATACGAGAGTTTAACACTTCAAAACTCGCTCGTTTCTTCAAACCTACAAAGTGAGCAAAACTTTAGTTTTCAAAACTTGATTTTTCATGAAATCATGAACATAATTTTTACACTGTGTGAACATTCACCACTCAGTTATGAAAAGACTCACACCAAGGCAATATTTCATCATAAATAATTGTCTACTTTTAATGATTATTCTAAATCAAAATTTGATTTTTAACAAAATAATATATTTATATATATATATATATATATATATGAAAACGTGATTTACTCACGCAATTAAAAAAAATGTATATACTATATTTTTGGACGTGAGAAAACTCACGTAAATAAAAAAAATTCGTGAACATGTCACGTGTTTTGTAAAAAAAAAAAATCTTTCCCTTCGTACAATCATCTGTCTTTGAAACGAGGGTTTATTTCGATTTTGTGAAAATTCACACCTTTTGAGATAAAGTTTTGGTTTTCATGAAAGCTCATAAACAAAATTTTATCACTAGACACATGTCTATATATAAAAAAAAATCTCTCCTAAGTCAGGGATTATTGCTAGTTTCTTAAATTAATGGTCGAACGAACATATGTTCCTAAAACAAGGGTTTTCTACAAAACTCACGCCTATATATGCACATATATAATTTTAAGCATGAACAACTCATGAAACAACAAATCATCAAAAAAAAAAAAATCACGTACCTGGTCGGTGCCGGCCGAAAGTTGGCTGGATGGTAACGGCGACGGCCGGCAGTGATGATCCCGGCGAAATTTTTTTCCTTCCTCTGTTGTTGGCGTGAAGGAGGTGAGGGGATGAAGATGGTGGTCGGACGTGGTAGAGAGAAATAAAAAAAAAAGGTATTTATTCCCTTTTATATCAAATTTTATTTCCAAAACCTAATTCCACAAGGATTTCCTTTTTGGGCCCAGACCCGTGAATCCTAAACCGACCAAGGTTCCATCAAAAAATCAGCGGTGCTACACCAATTTATGCTCGTTAGACGATGCTCTATCATGCCAATGGGATATTCGTTGAAGCCATAGTTCACTCATGCAATCGAAAATCCGGTAATATTCTTATTTTACGACTAAGTTCAATTACTTATTTCGTCTGCAACTAGAAAATCACCATCCAATGCTGATTGAGGAACATGATTGTCCCTCACTAAGCAGGGGACTTAATGTAGATGGTGGATTTTTGACAAAGTCTAAAATCATAAAACCATAATTGTGCATATTCCTGATCCAGCAATCAGATGAGTATTGAGGCTCATGTCTCTCACTGAAGCATGAAAGCTCATGTCGTAAGAGTGTCTGACTGAGTATACTGTCTCTCAGAGCATACGTGAATATTCAGTCTCTCAACTGATAATCGACATATCTCATGAATACTGAGCAATTTCAGTAATTACTTCTATATAGAATCGAACGATTGGACGGCTCCTAGACAACTTGCCTGCTAGTATAGAGCAATAACGTCTTCAGGATGTAACAATGTTTTACCTGACTATATAATAGAAATATGACAGCTTCAACAAGCTCATAACGCTCAATTCACAAATAATTAAGGCTCCTAAACAGCATGCCTGCTAGTATAGAGCCATCAATTAATTATTTCTAATCGTTAAATTTATTAACTGAATATTCAGAAATATTCTACGATCTGCATAATATTTCATTAATTTAATTCGCGGTTCTTCCCAGCAGAATTCCAAGCGTGTAGCCGGCACGCCTGTAAAAAAATTCGTAACGGCTATAACGTGTTACGAAATATTGAAAACTTCGTAACGGCTGTACTCTGTTACAAATGTTCTCGTAAAGGCCATTTGTAACAGAAATTTTTGTTACTAATTTCAGAATTTGGTGTAGTATATTGGTGTTAGACCCAAATATGGCTCTGGTAACATTGGCCATGTTGCCACATCGATACCAACGCTCTGGGAAACGTTATTTGGCTTGGTTGGCGTAGCAGTTTTGCCCAAATTAGGGTTTGGCATGTCGAAACCGTAATTAGTGCGTGTGGCATGGCCACACCTGTGGCGTTGTGGCATGACCAAAGCTAGGACTTGACTCCGTGGCCAAAGTTAGGGTTGGAGGCATGGCCAAGGCTAGGATTTGGCGTCGTGGCAAAAGTTAGGGCTTGGCGGCGTGGCCAAGGCTAGGATTTGGCGTCGTGGCCAAAGTTAGGTCTTGGCGGCGTGGCCAAGGCTAGGATTTGGCGTCGTGGCCAAGGTTAGGGCTTGGCGCCGTGGCCAAGGCTAGGATTTGGCGTCGTGGCCAAAGTTAGAGCTTGGCGGCGTGGCCAAGGCCAAAGTTAGGGCTTGGCGGCGTGGCCAAGGTTAGGTTTTGGCGTCGTGGCCAAAGTTAGAGCTTGGAGGCGCGGCCAAGCATAGGTTTTGGCGCCGTGGCCAATGCTAGGGCTTGGCGCCGTGGCCAAGGCTAGGATTTGGCGCTGTGGACAAAGTTAGAGCTTGGAGGCGTGGCCAAGGCTAGGTTTTGGCGTCGTGTCCAAAGTTAGAGCTTGGCGGCATGTTATCAGCGGCAAAGTGGCATGTTGGCATGCCGATTAATATGTTGTTGTGGCAGGGCACGTTTGGCTTGCCAGTTAGTTTGGTGGCGCGACAGGGTGCGTTTGGCCTTTAATGTATTGTGGCGGGTTTAGAGTGACTTGATTGGTCAAGAAAATGGGCCGGCCAAACATGAGGCGCGGCCGCACCGTTAGTGCTCGTGGCGCATTTAAAGTGACCTAATTGGTCGGTAGGAAGGAGAGGGGCCGGTTTAGGATGGGGCCGGCCAAGCATGGGCGTGGATACACTTCTGGTGTGAGTGTGGCGGCTTTAGAGCGACCTTATTGGTCGATGGAAAAAGGGGCCGACAAGTATGGGCCCAGCCACAACTTATGTGCGGGTGGCGAGTTTAAGGCGACCTGATTGGTCGAGGGAAATAGGGCCGGTTTAGGATGGGGCGTGGCCAATGGTAAATGGCACCGGCTGGCCTAAGGCATGGCCACGCCTCCCTTTCTGCTGCTCCTATCCCGTGGCTCCATGTTTTCTGTTTTTGGGAAAGATTTTGTGTCTACTAATCCATGGCGGATTAATTACCTAGTTTTCCTAGGCTTAAATTTCGACAAGCAAGGTCTGATATACTGCGCAAGGCGCAAAACCCTAACTTTTGCAAGTTAGCTAGGGTAATCGATTGAATTCTATGTGTTGACACATAGTTCTTTTAAGTTCATTACCAGAGAGCAGCATGTTTTCTGATTGAATACTTTATGCAAAGACCTTATCCTTGATATTTGGAAATTCGTGCTACTCTGCTGCGAGTGAACACAAATTGTCATGCCATATCAACATTAAGGGTTCAATGGGAACATAGCATAGAAAGCATTCAAAGAAACTTGTATTAAGTGAATATAGGCAAGGCGCCGAAATTTACAGAACATCTGGGATGGTTGCTACATACGCCAGTCTGGATAAATTTCATGTAAATATATTGAACGGCTCAATAACTATGCCATAGGTTAGCACTCACGGCTCCGTTTCCTTACAGAGTGACGTCAAATCAGATGCAAGGTTTTACAATTTTAACCCTAAGCTAAAAACCACCATCAACACCAGTTTGTCAAAACCTTGGATATATTGAGACATACTATCAGAACGAATCCATTGGGTTTTGGTTGGATCTTGTTTGTTGTAAGCTAACAGACATGACTCATCGTGTGATCCAACAGAACTTATCAAAATCATAATCAGACATGATGTTTGATATGCCATTCTTCTTCCTCTCTGTATTGATTCCTTGACAATCCTTAACCTTTTGAGCTTCCTCCTTATTAACCTTTGAGACACTGCGAGTTATTGGAGGCATGCTCGGTTATGAATAAATAAATATAAAGGATTGATCAGGGTTTCTGAATACAGACAAGAGAAAGTTTCTCTTTTAAAAGAGACAACTTTTCGGACCAAAAGACCTTTGGAAAATCCGAAAATATAAAAGAATATATTTTGTTTCCTTAGTCCGAATTTCTCAGGTTGGAAGGTTTATTAAAATTCGAAAATTCTAAATAAAACCTCTTTTTGGAAGATCATGTTAAACATGAACATTTTTCGACAACCATGGATTGACTATCCATATAGTGTCACAATTTTACGATAAACAACTACACAAAACACATGTGCTCCTGTTTTATTGTGCCTTTCCCATCCAAGTTTATGAGCACGAAAAGGATGAGAGTGCACAATTTTTAACACAACTAAGTTGCATCGGAGTAAGATTTTTCCAGCTTACAGTGAATATCAGAAACATAGTTCATGTTTCTCTTCGGGAATTTTTGCCCAAAATATTTTCTCCCAAGACGATGATCTTTTCTAACTCTAGAGATATGATCATGTGGAGAAAATGTACTAATGTGAGAATTCTCAGAGATGGATAAATATCTCTTAATTATTTCAATGATATTTTCATAAGATTTTCTCATTCTAAGGACTTCCTTATTTTTTACATTAGTGTGATCATCTGAAACAACTATCGAAAATTCCTGATTGTTTCTTTTGGCAGAGATTCGCTCTTTCCCTTCCTTCTAAAGTCGTTCCTCATTAAAACCAGAACTGTTTCGATATGGGTACAGAGGAACCTTTTTTCCAGAAGCGATTATCAACTCTTTCCTCTGACTCTTTTGAGTTGATCTTATCGGGATGTGGTATAATCTGTCTTTCTACTGAGGAATAATTTTTCAGTTTTTTGAAACAAGAAACTTCCTTCAAAATTTTTACCACCGTATGTTGAAGAAGTATAAGTTTCCTGTCAAGTGAATGAAAATTGTATTCCTTACAATCACCACGGAATCGGTTCAAAGTTTCCTTTGGACAAGATTTCGTTTGATCATCAGTAGATCTAGAAGTTGGTTTCTCATCCTCTTCTAACTTGATGGAGTTAGGCAAACTACCATCATCTTGATCTGTTTCAGATGTGATTAAACCGGTTTTGTCACAATCTGTAAAAGTCGAGCAAGGACTTTTAGTTTCCTCATCAGAATAAATCACAACTGCATCGTTAGTTAGAATCATAGGACGTGTCTCTTTATATGTAAAATATTTACCAAGAGCCTCTAGTTTGACAGTGAGATCCATTTTCTCTTTGGCTAGACAATTCAGTTGAATGTCTTTTTCTCTGATCTCCTGTTTAAGAAGATTTGACTCTGTCTTTAAAATGAGTACTTTAGAAGACAGAGATTGTATATGCTTTAGGAGTTTTAACAACTCTTTATCAGCATCTTCTCTTTCATCAGAGATAGACATAAATATTTTCGTAACTCCTGGATCATGAGTCAACGAAGTAGTAACATCTTCAACTTTTGAGTATTCATACTCTTGCATAATGTTAACTGAATCAGACATTAAATTCAATTCTTATAGGTTGGATCGCACCTAACACAGATTGTTAGATCTTTTCGTGTTTGCCTGCTCAGATACCAATTGAAAAGGTGAGGATACCCAAATATACCTCAAGCTAAAACTTTTCCTACGTATAAGTCCTTTCTCCGAAAGTGATTGTCTATGGACTGAGTCGAGACAATACAACTAATCGGTTCACACTTCGTGTGATCGTCTATGAATACGAGATCGACACAATACAACAACGAAGTATGTTACTTGATAAAAAGGTTCGGACTTAACCAAACACAATAGGATTCACATATCAAGTAAATAGGAATTAACGTTTGTGTAATTTACTTTAATTATAATAAAACAATTATAATGCGGAAATATTAAGTAAATGACACAACAAGATTTTGTTAACGAGGAAACCGCAAATACAGAAAAACCCCGGGACCTAGTCCATAATTGAATACTCTCAGGATTAAGCCGCTACACAAAATTACACCTAACTTCGTATAGTTGAGACCAAGAAACTAAACCTATAGTTTACCTAGTTCCGTCTGTATTCCCACGCCTCCAACTTATAAATAAGTCACGTACTTGGAACAATTCCTTGGGTTCGTATTCCAAACAGTAAAGGAATAACAAATCTGTTTGGTATCAACTCTCTTCAACCAAGTGATATGAGTCGGACAAAGGCTCTTCGGTTTATCTTAACATAAACTCCTTCGTCAGGTCCTTAGATCTATCTTATGTTTAATTACCAAATTAATCGTTTAAGATTAAGCCAACAACACTCTTAATCCAAAGAATTGCGTTGATGCCGATCTACTCAATTAATCAATCCAATCTACCACAAGGATAAACCGATTATTAATTGGATCCTCTTTTACCGAAACAAGTATTGTGCACACCAAAGATTATAAAACCAAGTCAGATCTTCAATATCTTCCTTATCTTCAAATCTTCTCAAATCTTCAATAAAAACCTGCACACAATCACTTGAATCTCTTGTGATCAATCACGCATTTAACGGAGTCTGGTTAACAATGGATTATCACAAGATCGTCTTTAGAACTAACAACGATCTAAACATCCCTGTCAAAACTCTAAGCTAGTTTGGTGAATCTTATATCAGAAGAGAAGATTCTCAAGCATAAACAAACTAGGTGCAATCAGATTTCAACCACCGTTAGTCAATCAAATCATAAACCGCAATTATCTAGTTTCTCACCAATGATACACGCTAGAGCTTCTCAATCCCAAAGAAGACTTTAACCCGAGCGGTCGTAAGAGATTTCGCCTAATTAGGTTACTCTCCTCTCCGAATAGGCGGCTACACCGGTAACAACAACAAAAGAGGAAGTCCATTGTTACGAAGGATTAGTTTGCAGGAAAGGCAACTTCAAGTATTTATAGACAAGGAAGTTTGGACACCAAGGAATTTCCAAAACCAAAAATGTTCTCAAGATATTCATTAAAGCACAAATTCGGTTTTCATAATTCCTGGAAATGCTTTGTCCAAAAATAATGATCGAAATCTCACGAAAAATCTAATTAGTAAATGCACATTACTAATTCTTATATTTCCCTACAAAATGAAATTAATAACCTTAATTAAAAAATTCTTAACTTACTTATGTTTCGATCCTGGGATTCTCTTCCCTTAGCTATTAAGGAATAACTTTGAACAATTAAAGAAATAATTAACATTCACAACACGTGTTCAAAGTATGTCGACATCCTTACTTTGTAAGTTCTCTTTCACACTTACAACCTTGAAACCGATTTGCCACACTTCCAAACAAGTTTAAAATTGGTTCATATGACTTTCAAGATCTATGCGATTGATCAAACAAACATTCAATCACAATCATGGTTTAACGGTTCTACCAAAACAAGTTTCGGTTCTACCTTCCATGTGAGTAATGTGCATAGTCACACTAGCTTTCCAAAATTCGGTTGACTAGGTACTAGGATCGGTTCCCCACATATATATGGTATCTAACTTATATGTGTTGCGCGATATGTCCATAGGATCGGTTCCCTTTGCCTAAAAACGTGTTGCACATGTCCATTGGATCGTTTCCCCTTTCTCGCTATAAACCTTATTGCACCCCATACAAGGATCGGTTCCCCTTTGTGATATACTACACCTCTTACTAGGATCGGTTCCCCTTTCTATTTGGTCAGATATAAAATCACAAACCCGATCATACCATCTCAGGTGATTACTTAAGATCGGTTTCACTAATAAAAGTCATACCAATACATAAGTCAGGACTTTGTGAATAGTTCTACCAAGAACACAAACAAGTTGTGAGCGGTTATACTCAATCACACATATTGGTTGTTCATAAGATATGCAATGAATAACAAAACCAATAACACATGGCAATTTCCTTTTCGGTTCACAAACAAGTTTATGAACTTACTTCCTTAGAACACATGTAAAATATTGTTCCCTAGGATGAAATACTCACCTCATACCCATACATAATCACAATAGCATTAAAATGATTATGGCGATGTCTTATCTACAAAGTTTAATGGTTAAGCAATAAACCTCGTATTGTATTCCTTAATACTACGTCTATCTAGAGTTCAAATATGCTTCGCAGTTTTGTTTTCAATATGCACGACTTGAAAGATACGTTCGGGAATGAAACAGTTCAAGTCAAATATCACTAACCTCAAGTGGAAGGATGATTGTTGTCGTTGTAGCTCCTTGCTTCTTCACATCTTCAAGACTTCGCAATACTTGTAATGTCTCATATCCTAATACTTTCAAGCTAACCTATACGAAGTTGACTCTAGTACATAATTAAGCGACTCTTAACATGAGTTTTGATTAACTAAAATATGACAATCAAACTTGACATACCAACGCTTGGTGGTATCAACCGAGCCATGCTCTAACAGGCTCTATGTGTAGTAAAGTTTTATTGCAAACATCTTGTGTAAAACATGATAAGTTTCCGAGCTAAATGTATCTCTTGATATAGATCGAGAAAGATAATTTCCTTTCGAAGGAAGATGTGAAGTTGTAACACATTAGATGCGAAAAATCTTTTCAAATCTTGTCAGAATTATTTATTTAAGACTTATATCTATTTTTGGTATGTATTATAGGTATTTAAAGTATATGTACTCATCGTGTCTGAGAACGTATACTAAAGGATGAATTCTCAAACCAGATCTCAAGCAAAACTCCTGAAATCCTTGAGTTGATTGACTTCTGAAAAAGCGGGGGTACAACAACCACACCCAATATTTCGATTAGCAATCTGTATGGACTAAATCCAATATACTTTTAAGAGAATCAACTAGACAGTCAGACTCAATCTTAATAAAAGTATATCAAAGAGTTATACCTCTCTTTATCGATTCAATACTTACTCAAGCAAATAGAAATCTGCGAGTCTAATTGAATACAAGAGAAATTACTTGAACGGTACCAAAGACCAATGTTCAAGGATCAATCAATTTCCCAATTGATCGATTCAACGCACAACCTTTGATATTTCAATTATATAACAAAATATAATGCGGAAAAGAAATAACACAGACACCATAAGTTTTGTTAACGAGAAAACCGCAAATGCCCCCCAGGGACCTAGTCCAGATTGAACACACACTGTATTAATCCGCTACAGACACTAGCCTACTACAAACTAACTCTGGTCCTGGATCAGTAGTTGAACCCCAATCAATCTCACACTGATCCAAGGTACAGTTGTGCTCCTTACGTCTCTGATCCCAGCAGGATACTACACACTTGATTCCCTTAGCTGATCTCACCCACAACTAAGAGTTGCTACGAACCAAAGTCGAAGACTTTAATAAACAAATCTGTATCACACATAAAAGTCTACGGTAATAGATAAATCTGTCTCCCACAGAAATACCTACGAGTTTTGTTCCGTATTTTGATAAATCAAGGTGAAAATGAACCAATTGATAACCCGGACTTATATTCCCGAAGAACAGCTTAGTATTATCAATCACCTCACAATAATCTTAATCGAATAGAGAAAGAAGATATTGTGGAATCACAAACGATGAGACGAAGATGTTTGTGACTGCTTTTATATCTTTCCTATCGGAGAAATCAATCTCAAGCCAATCTTTACGATTATACTTAGTACGATAGAAACAGCAAGATCAAATCACACAACTACGAGAAAGTAGTATCGGTCTGTCTTCACAATCCCAATGAAGTCTTTACGTCGTTAACCTACAGGGTCTCGATAGAAACCTAAGGTTAAAGGAGAACTGACTCTAGCTTATACAACTAGTATCACACAGGAGGTATAGGGATTAGGTTTCCCAGTTGCTAGAGTTCTCCTTTATATAGTCTTTCAAATCAGGGTTTGCAATCTAAGTTACCTTGGTAACAAAGCATTCAATATTCATAGTTAGATGAAAACTCGATTAGATTCAAGCTAATATCTTTCAACCGTTAGATCGAAACTTAGCTTGTTACACACAAATGAAATGCACGTTTTTAGGTTTGTGTAACCGTACCCAAACATGTACATTTAGTTGGTTCAACAGTAGTTAACCAAATGGCTAGCCATATGAGCACTTTCATATCAACCATATTCTTCTTTACCATAACTAGTTCAAATGACTCAAATGAACTAGTTAGAGAGTTGTTCAATTGCTTAAATCTTTATAATAGACACAATTGAAACAAAAACGATTTGATTCACTCGAATCGATTCATGAACTTTATAGCCACGGTTTGCAATTATGCATTCCTTAGTTTATATAAGTTTAAGTTCACAAATAATCGTTTTTAGAAAATAACCAACTTAAGTATGCGGACTGGTACGTGGACTTAAGTACCCGGAATAAGTTTGTTTTTAGTTTACAAACTCCAGCAGAATTTCTCAGGATGAGAACTTTCAACGGTAAAGATGAACTTGGCCAAAGCGAAAGCTTACCAACACATATTATGAGAAATAGATAAGCGAGATAAACTCGGCTCGAAATAGCAAATGTGTATAATCATAGTCTATATAGCAAAACGACTTTTGTCTCACTTTTGAGTGATAGATAAGTTCAAGTCTCCACATACCTTTTAGTCGATGAAGTTCCACAAGTTCCTTGATTAGTTCTTCGTCTTTGTACGATGATCGCCATGGAGTCTTGAGCATAACTACACTTTCTATCCTAGTCCGAGACATAGCTAATAGTAGATTAGAAATCAAGACTTATAGTTTTGATCACTAACATTGATAAACATGCTTGAGATAGCAACGCATGCGTGTTCAACCGAGCAGTGCTCTAACAATCTCCCCCTTTGTCAATTTTAGTAACAAAACTATCAATACATATGGAATACAAAAATAGATAAATAAACTTTTGTAGCTTCTCTTCCATATGCCTGATCTTCTTGGTTCTTCAACATTACTCGAAATCTTCGTCACTTCCAAGTACTCCAATGATTCCAAAGGTTATAAGTTTAGCATCATCGTTGTTGAAAATACGTAGCCAAAACAATGAGAAAACAAGAATTCTCAATCATTGTTACACAGTGTCATAGTATTATTACACAACATCAAAGTTCAATTGCATCACAACTTCAACAACAATACTATGGTGATATGTATCACCCCCCCTTGGTCAATACTCCATCTCACATGGAAACTGCTCCCCCTTACTTAATGATCCGAAAACCATATGTATTTGTAGTGTGAAATACACATTAATTCTCCCCCTTTTTGTCAATAAAATTGGCAAAGGTACGAAAACTAGTGAGATCCTAATGAATTTTCCAAAGAGACATTTCATGACCAAAAGAAAGCACATATCAACTTTTTTAGATGCAATCATATAGTCGAAGCTAAATGCTTTCATTTAGGAGTTTATAAAGATACAAGATAACTTCTATAATATTCTACAGCCGCACTGCCCACAAAGATTTGACAATTAAGCACAAGTTCAATTAAGAACTCTCCCCCATAAAATGTCATTCTCGAAAGAACAACAAGAGCGACCTTACTTTCACAAGAAAATAATGATTTCTTTGGACATAACAAATCACATACGAATATGAATTTGAATCCAAATAATACTCAATTAAATTAACCACAAGTAAACCCATGATTAATCTAATCGGAAATTCTCAACATAAGAGAACTTACGGAGCCGCACAGTTGTTTATGGGTGAAAATTATTCCTGCCTGTTTTGGTAATTTGGGGTGTGTGGATGAGGAATGAATCTAAGCCCTAAACAAATGCACTACGCGGTGAGTGCTTGTAGATTCGGAAATCAATCTGTGCAAGTCCGGCCTAAACCAAGAAATGGCCGTTCCAGACTTGTTTCGGTCACAAAGTGAAGGAGATGGGGTTGATCTTAGGGGGGGAAGCGAAGAAGGTGTTGAGATTGTGAAGGTGTTGGCTATGAATGACTTGTATCGAGAAAAAGTCAACGGCTTGCGGTGAATAAGCAATCGATTCCGGTGTTTGAATACGATTGTATAAACACTTGCCTGTCGTTGTCTGGACTTGTTTTGTTTCTCTTTTGTCTCCTGTTTTTCTCCTGTTTTGGAAAATAGGTAGGAGATCTATTTATACAAGTCATTTGAGCCTTATTCACGTCTCTCGTGGGAAGTGGAGGAAGTGGAGTGATGGAGTAGTGGAGGTGTTTGTTGGTGTTACACGACCAGTCTTGCCCACTTCTCCTGTCATCTCTAACCGTCCATGACTTCGACACGTTCTTGTGATGGCGCGTTGCACGCCGCACGTTTGTAAACCATGAGATCAATACCCGAGTATGTATCCCCAGTTGTGACATGATTGATTTTCGGAATATGTGGATCGTGGATCCACGAAAGGTAGCATGTAATGCTAAATTGAATAACTACGTTATTCAGAAAGTTGATACTTGTGAAGTATTGTGTGTATTTTATGGATACTGCATCATGGTGTGGTAAAGTGACGGGTAATAACGCCTTACTGACCATTAACTCCTGACCAGGGTTATATAACCAAGCCGGTGAAGTTGGACGGACGAGATGATCTTTGAGACACTCATCTGCGACCGTTGATGGAATTAGGGTTTTTGAAGAGGTCTTATAAGCATCACTCTTGACTTGGTCGAAACCAAGCATGGGATATAATTTTGACAAGGCCGACCCGTGCATGTGTGTAGACAACATGACGAGTGTAGGCGCCTATACCCATTACCTCACGAAAGTATGATCTGGGCCACTCAATTCGTCAGGGTGAAGTTGAATGGTCGAGATCAATTTGTGACAGAAAACCGATCTCATGATAGCTAGCGCGTCATGCCCACTTCGGGCGCACGTTCCAAGGTGACCAATCTTGGTCGGTCTTGGCCGATCAGTGCGGGTGTGAAGGTGGTAGGCTGGTGTTCACGCCTATACCTGAATATCCCATGAAAATGTGATCTGGGCCACTCAAATCGTCTGGCGAAGTTGAGCGGTTGAGATCAGTTTACGGTTTGGGAGGTGTGACCACGCTAGTTTGGGCGCGCGTCTTGGAACAACCAGGCATGATATGCCTTGGCCGATCGGGTGAGGGGATAGATGGGTCCACGGTGGTCATGCTGGTATGACCGAACACGCTAATCTAATCTTGGACCCTCCATTCATGTCGGAGAAGATGGACGCTCGTGATGCTTAAAACCCTAATTTTGGGTTTCAAGGTCGTGCGTCAATGCTTGATTCGGGGTATGAATCAGGATGACCAACCATGGTTGGTCCTGACCGATTGGTCAGGTATGAAGGCGGGCCCATGGTGATTGTGTTGATATGCTCTGGGCCCTTTGAATCTACATCTACACCCTCAATCTATACTGCGAAGATGGATGGTTGAGGCCCGTTTTGCGACACATGTAATATGCCGCAAACCCTAATTTAGGTTTTCCTCCCATACGCTCACGGGTTTTGGACGTTTTGGCAAGCTAGGCCAATCTCTGGGAGGCTGACCATGCGGGATCCGCGTTGGTTCGGCAGTGGATATTCCATACACCTTGGGGTGATGGAATTGATGCAGGTCATCCAATTATGCTTGTGGAGTTGGATGATCTGTGATCATATCGATTTGACCGAGGTCAATCTGGATGTTCAATCGGGCTAGTATAACACATCGAGAGGGCTCAATCGGGCTAGTATAACACACCGAGAGTCGTCACCAGACGGGTATTTCGTGCATGGTTTCATTATAATGCTTGGAGGTTCGTGTTGCTCGTAAGAGTAACACTCGATCGTCATGCCGCACCGATAATGAGTACAGAAATACAAGGCTGATTGCGCATTAATTAATAATGCTAGAAATTCACGGGTATATGGGATTGTTGTTACATGCTCCAACTGGATGAATTTCATGTATTCCTGAGAATGTGATTGTTTCCACATGCTCCATTCTAGGTGAATTAAGTGAGGAGTATCCAACACTTATTGATGGCATTATCTTTTACAAGATGTCGTAGCAGAATTTTCTCGGTTTTTACAATTTTAACCTTAAATGAAAATCCACCATCAACATTAAGTCCCCGCCTAGCACATAATGGTTACACTATTGTGGGGTAGGCATGAGATGGTGACATACATATGTGAGAAAGGCAGGATAAAATAAGTTTACCTGGAAGAGTATTGGACCGACCGCTAGTCGCCCATGCCGTTGTGCTCATATGGAATCCTTTGGTGGGACCGGTTTCCTTCTTTGGTTATTTGAATCAGAAAAGGAATCCAAAAAAGAGGTATCCTTATTCTATTGGGATTCTTCTAATTTTTTGTCTATAAAAGGGACCAACCCCTTTGCTTTTTATCACGATTTTTTTTTTTTTTTGTTGTTGAGCAGCTCCCGTCCGTGACTGCCGCATGCCGTGAATTCTTCTTCTTAGGAGTTAAAAAATCGTTCCGGAGTTGCTTTGCCATCAAGGTAAGTTTTCTCTTTTTTTTTTTTTTTTTTTAATATATAAAGGTAAAACCCTAGTTTGCTAGGTAAACATCTTTTGTAAGATGTGCATATGCTTAGTTTTTTCCACCGAGGTTGATACGCCAATATTTTCTAGAATTGCTTAGTAAAACAACCCGTGAATCCATGATCATGTTGTTTTTTGCTTCTTTCCACCATTGCATGCAAAACCTAGCTTTTAGGTTGTATCTTGAAAAGAAAAACCTTGGCTTGAATCTCGTAGACACGATTCCCATGAATAAAGAGAAATCGTGTTATGATGTGTGCGGATGAACGCGGGCCCGCCGTGTATGCTTGATTGAATGTGGGTCTCACCCACATATGCTTGACTGAAAGTCGACCTTATATTAGTCTTGTGCCCGGACTTGAAACTTGAGTAACACCGAACATGAAATTTATACCGGACTTGAAACTTGTCTAGGACTTGAAACCAATACTGATCGAAACTTGTACCGGACTTGAAACCAATACCAGACTGAAACTTGTACCGGACTTGAAACCAATACCAGACTTGTCGTGCGTGACTACACGCTTCATGCGCTTTTCATACAAGTTCTAACTCCTGTCTTTTATTTCATTGTGGAATGAAGAAAAGAATTCCTGTTGAGATGTCTTCCGGAGATAATGCTAGTGCCAAGTCGGGAAGTGTTGACAGCTTCAAACATATGCCGAACATCGATGATGAGTTGTTCACCTCGCCTTTTCCAAACATTAGAAAACATCCTTCTCATAAGATAGTCCTCGCTTTCCGATTCGGGAAAATATGGATCTTTGATCCATTTTCTTCTTCAGCACTTGTGATGAGATTTTGTCTCCGGAGAAACGAATATCCGCCTTCCCCTATTGACTTCAAGATTTGTCATACTCGACTGGGTTCTTATGAAGGATGGATGAGACGCATGTTGAGTAATAAGGGCATTAAAGACAATTTGACCAAAGCGCAAATCCTCAATGCGGTCATGGCATCTGCCGCTCTTGAAATTAAGAAAGACGCCTTGGCGGGTTTGATTACTTTCATTTCTCGATGGCGTCCTTCTACTCATCTGACCATATCTAGATGGGGAGAGATGACTATTACTCGGAGAGTGTAGCTGCATTAATGAACACTGTTCTTTGGAAGTCTTTCTTACGAGCTCTCTGATACGGAACAACGTAACTATGATGCTATACTTCAAAAGGTGGCGGGTTTCGACGGTCTGGACAAGGAGGAGAAAAAAGATACGAGATGCTTTTACACCTGGTGGGTGACGGAGTGGTCTCCTGCAGACCCAGAGCCGGATCAAGAGTTGTAAAATGAGCTCAGCGTGATTGCGTTCCTTTCTTTATGGCTATCCAGAGATATATTCGACGACGGTTCTAGAAAGAAGACCATTAGAGGTGACCTCGTTAAGATCGCTATAAAGCTGGCAAAAGGTAAAGTTCTTCCCCTGGGTGCCTTGTTCCTTGGATCGTTGTACTCTCATATGGACGCCTTAGCAATGGACATGCATGTTTCTAACGGGTACAAGAAGGTGGAATCGCACGTTCACTTCGCTTTTCTTCGAGGGCATTCTTATGGGAACACTTCAAAGCTATGCTCTGCTCCTGCAAATTTGCTCAGCAACTTGTATGGTGGCTCGAGAATACTCCGCTGGCATAGGAGGCGTCCCAGAACAGGCGCGAAACTCGTGGACATATTTGACAATGTGTTTTCTGTAGATTTCCGTCCATGGGGGCCGATCCACCCTTCCATTGTTGACCAAAGACTTTTGCTATTGCTTCGATGGTCGATGTTGTGTTGCGTCCGATGTTAAGACTATGAGATTTTGGGAAATTATTTACCCGCATACCTGCATCCCAGGATATGTCCCGTCTTTATTCAACGAAGAATTTACCGTGACTCCGTACAATATTGGCCAGGCGGCTCGTCAAATGGGATTTGATCGGGGTGTCCCATTTATCCGTCCACCGGGGTTAGAAAGAATTCCTCCCAAATATTCTTAACGCCGACGTGTTTTAGAACAGGTGAGCCTTCCCTTCACGGCCTATTGGGAGAAACCCGGTGGTAACCGATAAGTACAAGGAATTTTGGAGGAGGCAACCGTTGATTTTCCAGAATTCTCGGAGAGTGTTGTGACGGAGTTCCGTGGTGAACCATCTTCCGACGTTTTGAAAAACATTTCCGGTTGAAGCCACTTCGACCAAACGGACTAGAGGCGAGGATTGCAGTCCCCAAGCGGAGAGAGATCCAAAAGGCAGGCATGTGGTTGGTGATCCTCAATTCCTCCAATATGCGGTATTTAAATCTCTTCCCGTTGGTTCCTTCATTTCTCCAGAGCAAATTCTTCTAAGAGTGATCCTTGCTTGAAATCAGGGAATTCCGAAAGAGAATGTCTTCACAAGGTTGGCGCGCATTCAGAATGAGAAGGCTGGTAATGTTGGCCTTCATGTTGAGAAGTCCAGGCGATCGATCTTCATCTTTGAGAAGTCTCAAGCGATCTTGATCTTCATCTTTGAAAAGTCTGGAGAAACCGCTCATTTTTCCCGACCATGACGGAGATGATGCAAGTTCGGTTGGACAAGGCTCCTCCCCAAGTGATCTTGTTGATGGGGCCGTGATGGAAATTAGCACCCAGAGCGAAGTAGATATCGAGAGGAATGTAAGAGAGGCAACATCCGCTATTGTTGAGGTGGCTCCCCTTGAAGAATGTTCTGAGCATGTTCCAATCAATAAAGGCGTCGTGGCGACTTCTTCCGAAAGACCTCCCGCAACTAACAAGGCTCTGTGATCGGTGAAGTATTGGTAGCGCAACCTGGAGCTTTGTTCGATCCTCCTTTCATTGTTCCTTATCCGAGGCCATGTGTTGGTTGGAGGATTGGTGTGCCGGTTCGGTTCAAGGAGTTGTACACGGCAATATGGGAGAAACACGGCCACATTGCTACCACTACGAAGCTCAAAAGTCGTCTTGCATTGGTCAACCGCGTTCGGAGGCTTTATTTTCTATCCATGGGATGAGCGTCACGACTGGTCGAACGGTTTACGAGGAGATGATTGAAGATTGGAAGTGCCATCGAGATGTGTTTGTGCGATACGACTTCAATGCTCCTTGGTTCTTCAAAGGGTTCTCCGAGATTCGGGAGCTCCAAATTACAAGGTGAAGCCCCTTCTCCGCCGAATGTGTTACTCGCCAGGAAGAAGAGGTTGGAAAGTTGTCTGAGGAGTTGAAGCTGAAGCAGGCTTTACTTCAAAGGATGAAAGTCGCTCTTGGCCAGAAGGACGAGTTGCTGCTGAAGGACTTTCCTTGAAGGATTCGTGCCATATACTTGTCTCTTCTTTTTCTTTTTGAGAGATAGTGAGGATCTCTTTTCATAACTTGACTTCTGGTTTTGAATTAATAGGTAATTGAATTGGTTTATTTTGAGATAGTTTTGTGAATAACTTTTCTGAAAGAGGTTATTTTAAATGGAATTTGCATCTTGGTCATGAATGAGTGCACATGTCATATGAAATTCCAAATGCTTAGTGTAAAAGGGAGGTATGAAGGGAAGCAAACATGCGTTTGATCTTTGAGTCTCTTTCTCCATGTGCGGGATGCTAAGTCCCAGTGAATTCCAAAACTATCTTTCTTGTAAAATTCTTTGAATAGAACTTACTTGTTTTTGAAGTCTCACTTGTATCAAACCGAAGTAGCCTCTCCAAGGAAGTCGTCGCATTAATTTTTTAGAGAATGAGAGCTATCCCTCCGAACCAAGTTTCTTCCGAAAATACGCTTCAAAGCGTTGCACTCATTGGTAGTGTGGTGAAGGAACCGGTGGAAATGACAGTACCTGGGTCCATTATTTCTTGATCGGTTGGTGGACGCCATACAGGAGGTAGTTCCACCTCTCTATTTCGTACCCACATCTCCAGCAACTCCAAAATCTTTTCCATCGGGAACGGAAAGTGTAGGTACTTCGAGTCCAGCTTTTCCTGCGTTAGTGGGCGTTGTGATGTCTCTACGTGGCTTTGATGTGGAGCACGTTCCGGAGATGAAGTTGGAAGATTTGTGAGTGCCATCATATCCGCGGATCGCTTGCCTGGGTAAAGGGATGTGGAAGGTGTCGTAATATCACTGCTGAGTGATCGAATTGAACGCTCCCATCCTCTGGTATTCACGTATTTCCCGATCGATCTCTCCTTCCTCAAGCATTTCTTCGCTTGGATGAAAGGCCGATGCGGATTGGACAGTCTTAGGGCTTCAACAAGAGTTTTGAGATATAAATCTTCTAACTTGGGGCTTCATAGGCTGCAGGCTCCCTTTCTTTATTTGGTAGACGTTGTAGTACTCCGTACAAGTCCTTTCCTCTCGTGAGTTGCCTCGGTTCTTCATTGTTGATTTGGACCATGTTGTTCATCTTTCCCGAGTCTCCTGCGATTCTGCGCTCTTTTGCCTCTCCAGAGGTAAAGGTGTGACTCGACTAAAGATTGAGCATTTCTTGCACTTTGCTTGAGTAGATACTGCCGACCCTTCTTGTAATTGTCTTTGTTATATCATACAAAGGCGAAATGTCTCGCTTTTCCTTCTGGTGATACCGTCTTGATTTTCCAAGACATCTTCCAGCATTCTAGCTACACTTCCCATGATATCTGAACCACATGTGGTTTAGGATACATTGCGAGATAGAAACCAGAAAAGTTGAGAATTCAATTTTGTGCAACCAGAGAGATCAACCTCCGCCGTGGTCGCCAATTGTTTATGGGTGAAAATTATTCCTGTAGGTTTTGGTAATTTGGGGTGTGTGGATGAGGAATGAATCTAAACCCTAAACAAATGCACTCTTGCGGTGAGTGCTTGTAGATTCGGAAATCAATCGTGCAAGTCCGGCCTAAACCAAGAAATGGCCGTTTCGGACTTGTTTCGGTCACAAAGTGAAGGAGATGGGGTTGATCTTAGGGAGGAAGCGAAGAAGGTGTTGAGATTGTGAAGGTGTTGGCTATGAATGACTTGTATCGGAAAGTGAAGGCGGCTTGCGGGAATAAGCAATCGGTTAGGTATTTGAATACGATTGTATAAACACTTGCCTCTGTTGTCTGGACTTGTTTTGTTTCTCTTTTGTCTCCTGTTTTGGAAAATAGGTATGAGAATCTATTTATACAAGTCATTTGAGCCTTATTAGCGTCTCTTGTGGGAAGTGGAGGAAGTGGAGTGATGGAGTAGTGGAGGTGTGTGTTGGTGTTACACGACCAGTCTTGCCCACTTCACTGTCATCTCTAACCGTCCATGACTTCGACACGTTCTTGTGATAGCGCGTTGCACGCCGTACGCTGTAAACCGCGAGACCAATACACCAAGTATGTATCCCCAGTTTGTGACATGATTGATGTGGAATATGTGGATCATGGATCCACGAAAGGTAGCATGTAATGCTAAATTGAATAACTACGTTATTGGAAAGTTGATACTTGTGAAGTATCGTGTGTATTTTATGCAGTCTGCATCATGGTGTGGTAAAGTGACGGGTAATGACGCCTTCTCGACCAATTAACTCGACGAGGGTTATATAACCAAGCCGGTGAAGTTGGGACGGATTAGATGATCTTTGAGACACTCATCTGCGACCGTTGATGAAATTAGGGTTTTTGAAGAGGTGCGCAAGCATCACTCTTCAGCTTGGTCGAAACCAAGCATGGGTATAATTTCGACAAGGCCGACCGTGCATGTGTGTAGACAACATGACGGTGTAGGCGCCTATACCCATTAGCTCACGAAAGTATGATCTGGGCCACTCAATTCGTCCGGTGAAATTGAATGGTCGAGATCAATTTGTGACAGAAAACCGGTGCCGCAATAGCCGCGCGTCATGCCCACCAGGCGACGTTCCAAGGTGACCAATCTTGGTCGGTCTTGGTCGATCGGTGCAGTGTGTGAAGGTGGTAGGCTGGTGTTCACGCATATACCCGAATATCCCATGAAAACGTGATCCGGGCCACTCAAATCGTCCGGCGAAGTTGAGCGGTTGAGATCGGTTGCGGTTTGGGAGGTGTGACCACGCTAGTTTGGGCGCGCGTCTTGGAACAACCGGGCATGATATGCCTTGGCCGATCGGGTGAGGGGATAGATGGGTCCACGGTGGTCATCTTTGGTATGACCGGACCACTGCTTAATCTAATCTTGGACCCTCCGTTCGTGCCGGGGAGAATATGGACGCTCGTGAAGCTCAAAACCCTAATTTTGGGTTTCAAGGCCGTGCGTCAATGCTTGATTGGTACGAATCGGGATGACCAACCATGGTTGGTCTGGCCGATTGATCGGGTATGTATGGCGGTCCCACGGTGATTGTGTTGATATGCTCTGGGCCCTTTGAATCTACATCTACACCCTCCATCTATACTGCGAAGATGGATGGTTGAGACTGTTTTGCGACACATGTAATATGCCGCAAACCCTAATTTTAGGGTTTTCAGCCCATACACTCTGGTTTGGACGTTTTGGCAAGCTAGGCCAATCTCGGGAGGCGGACCATGCGGGATCCGCGTTGGTTGTGAGTGGATATTCCATACCTACTTGGGGGTGATGGAATTGATCTGGGTCATCCAATCATGCTTGTGGAGTTGGATGTTGTGATCATATCCGGACCGTCTGATCGGTGGGATGCTCAACTCGGCTAGTATAACACACCGAGAGGGCTCAATCGGGCTAGTATAACACACTGAGAGTCGGCTGTCACGGGTATTTCGTACATGGTTTCATTATAATGCTTGGAGGTTCGTGTTGCTCGTAAGAGTAACACTCGGTCGTCATCTTAACGATAATGAGTACATGAAATACAAGGTGATTGCGCATTAATTAATAATGCTAGAAATTCACGGGGGTATATGGGATTGTTGCTACATGCTCCAACCTGGATGAATTTCATGTATTCCTGAGAATGGGCTTGTTGCCACATTCTCCATTCTAGGTGAATTAAGTGAGGGAGTATCAACACTTATTGATGGCCTTATCTTTTACAAGATGTCGGTAGCATAATTTTACGGTTTTTACAATTTTAACCTTAAATGAAAATCCACCATCAACAACGAGTATATACATAAAATATGGATCGGGAAGATCAATACTGCCGGAATAAACAAGGATTCATTCTATTTTCCATCACTATTTGCAAAATGACATACAATAGACATAATCCTCTTAAACAAAAGTTCATCCGATCTTCCATCAATATTTGCATAATGACATAATAGGTTTCAAACTTTTGTAATGTCAAAAGTTCATTCATTCTTTTATCAATACATGCATATCGACATATGAAAGACTTACTTTTGACAAGTATGGGACAATCATAGTTCACGGACGCAAACACACATATCCCATAACATATTGCAATATAAAAAACTATAAAGATTAATACTGCAAAATCTTCCAAATAATTTTAGAATTTAAACAAATAAACCTAAAAACATGAAATGAAAACGTTGGATATAGCTATGGGTAATCACAACAATGGTTATTCCAAACTATAGTTATTCTTCTAAATAAAATAAGAAATAAAATTCTCATCATAAGATTTACTAGATGTTAAGACCTTTGAAGAATTCTTTATCGTCCAGAACTCCTTGTAAATCAATGACCATTGGGACATAAGGTTCATGAAGATAGGAGTTAATATCAATAAACCTTCTTGGTGATGTCGAACCAGGGCCTTCTGAATCTCATGGGTCTTAAACACAAAAGCCTTTATTTGTTGAATCTCCTTTCGTGTCTCCTTGAAACTTCAAGAACATTGAAAACTTCTGAGAATTTGAAGGAACAGCTCTTGGCTTCCTCACATTCCTTCTTTTTCTTTTCAATGTCGGAGATAACGGAGATTTCTCTTTTTCCTTCATGATTGATGGCTTGACAATCATATCAACATCTTTTCCATCAGAAGACATGATGCTTGGAGTATCCATAAACGTATGGGTTTGTGAGAGGAAATCACAATTTAACTCAATAAGTAGTCTTAAGATAAAAGAAGTTTCAGGGAAGGAAAAAAAGAATGTAGGGTTACGCAGCCTTTAACAGGTTAGTGCACGCACAATTCTGAACCCTAGAAAGAGTAGAATTGTCGAGAATAACCCTCCTTTATTGATAGACAGGATATTCCAAAAACAACAAAACTAAGAAAAGAAGAAAAAAAAACTTTTCTTAAAGCCTGAGAGGTGCACAACCTTGTCTCTTTTTTATCAGGCACATGAGACAAGATTAACAAATCAACACAATCAAGTTGTGTTGCGGTGAACAACAATTTGTCCACCATGTTCCTCTTGAGAGGAATTCACAGGACCTTTGTCTATCAAAACGATTGGACCACACTTTCTTCTCTAATGGTCTTGTTTTATCCTTGGAAACTAACTTCTTAGACGAAGATAAAATCTTACATACCTCGCGCCTTCGAGCAAGTTTAAGCTTGTTTGCTAGTCGGTTTGCTCTTCGTTGAAGTTTGTTGACATGTCTCAATTTGTGTTTTTACTTGTAACACTTTGATAGTTCATGACCTTTTAGTGAACAATATGAGCACGTCAATCTTGGATATAATCTGGGCATCCGAGATGTGCAAGCTGCTAGACACATGGTAGAACTCGAAACATTATACACGAGTTTCCAATAGAAAGGTCAATTTTATCTTCCAGTTGGTTGAGTTTTCTTCTGGAAGAATATCAAGATTGATGTATGTATTGCTACAGTTATCAAAATCAATATTTTCACAAAGAAGTGCAACACTTGATTTTTCGTCTTCATTAGAATCATAATTGTCAGACATTTCATCAAGAGTTGCAGCAAGACCTTTGTACCAGAGTGTATTTCTTTCGATTTGGACACTCATTTGAAAAATGACCAAAAACTTTACACTTAAAGACCGAGGCATATCCTCGTCATCGGTTTCATCATTATCCCTATTTTTAGGAGGAACACGATTATGTGGTTTATCCGATGACTTGGATTTATCTACGGAGAACCGTTTAATACTCTTCAAAAGAAGATCCCTAAACTGTCTTGTGATCAACGAGGCCCGACTTGTCAAGATCTTCATCGATGAATCAGCCTCGAGAAAGATCATCTTGAGAGATGTAAACACTTTTACTTTTATCAAGTAATTTAGTGTTCTTTAGTGCTTTGAAAGCAACATTCTTGCTAGACTTGGACGTATGCTCATGATCAAAGATCTTTAGCTTCCTAACAGAGTATTTACGGGACGGCGTTGCGAGATTATTTCCTTCAACGATGGCATGCTTCTTAGAGTCGTATCTAGATGGCAACGATCTGAGAATTTTCATCACAATGTCCTTTTCAGGAATAGTCTTACCCAATGCAAAAGATGCATTAACAATTTCAAAATTAAACTTATCAAATGTTTCTTCATACGCCATACGAAGTTTTCCTAGTCGAGAATTTAGATTGAAGCCTAGCTTCTTTCTCACCTGGTATTTCCTTCAAATACGGTTTCTAAGATATCCCAGGATTCTTTAGACTTAGTGCACGTAGTCAAATGGTGCTGAAGATCTGGGGTAATGGCATGTATGATAGCATTCAAGCCCGTCAAATTTTGCTTTTCACGAACTTTCTTCGGACAATATCTACCAATATCCTTCGGTATAAATACATCGCCTTCCGTATTAACCTAGGAGGATCATAGCCATTAACAACACGTACCCATGTTTGAAAATCACGAGCTTGAAGAAAAGCACGCACAACAATTTTTCACCATAAGTAGTTTGAGTCATCGAAGACTGGTGGTACGTTTACGGAGATAGAATTTCTGTCCATAGAGTCAGATCGCTACAAACACAGACTTGTAAGGTCTTTAAACGTGTTTGCCTGCTCTGATACCAATTGAAAAATCGGGGGTACAACAACCACACCCAATATTTCTATTAGAAATATGTATGGACTAACTCCAATATACTTTTAAGAGAATCAACTAGACAGTCAGACTCAATCTTAATAAAAGTATATCAAAGAGTTGTATCTCTCTTTCTCGATTCAATACTTACTCAAGCAAAAGTCTAAAAATACAATGCAGCTGTATAAAGAAGACCACATTTGTTTAGCGTTTCTGAATTTTCTATCAATGAATAGGCCAAGAAACGTTTAAAACCTGGCAAGCCTTACTGTAATAACCTATTTTTAATGGGAACCAAGAAATGCCTAGACATTTCACATAGCATATATTTATATATTCAGATGAGATCAAAAACTGAAAGTAGATGAAATTTAATTTTTTTGATGAGTAATAGAAACTAACATGCATCGACCTCGGATCTAAAGTCTGATCTTCGATCATAATCATAGATTGAAAGTTATGAAGTTTTTTGAGACGAGCAATAAGAAATTTTAGGAAATTGTTGCCAAAATCTACCAACATTTTTATCCCAAAAAAAACAAGTAAAATGAGATGATTATAGATCTAAACCCTAATAATAAATCAAATACGAAATTCAAACTGAAATCGAAGTAATTAGGTTTTTGAAACCACAATTTTCTTCTAAAACCAATAAATTAACATTTTCATCACATTAAAAAAAGGGGAACGATCCAATGGCATGGTTAGGATGACATTATCATGACATGGCAACACCAATTTTTCTACAGAACTCAAATGGCGATGAATTAGAAGCTAATTTTTTCGTTTCATGTTCCTCTTATAAAGCTCTACAGTCCAGCCAAAAATGAAAGTAGTCCGAAATACAAAACTTCAACATCCACAAAATTTAATATCAAGCATTAATTTTCAACGGCTGATATTCAAAATGGTAGATGGTAATCTTATACATCTTGGAATGAACTCATTTTTGGCTGGAGTGTAGAGCTTTATAAGAGAAACGTGTCACAAAATAATTAGCTTCAAATTCTTCGCCATTTGGGTTTTGTAGGAAAAATGGTGTCACCATGTCATGATAATGTCATCCTAACCATGTCATCGGATCCTGCCCCTTAGAAAAATATGAATAGACTAAACTTATCTTTCACATCCTTGATTGATAAAATCTTCAATTAATTTGCATCTCATAAACTTTTCCCCTTAAGTTAATCTTCAAGGGAAAGTATTGAGGATGACGACTTAGGCTATTTGAGTAGAATCGAATTGAAAATATGCTTGTATAATTCTCAAATTTATGTTTGAATATTGAGTTTTCATCCAGACGTCGAGAAGATTAGGTTTTTAGGATACGTTTTTCTTTTGAGAGGTGTTTCTTCGACAATGGAAATGAAGAAATAAAACATAATGAATCATGAACTACGTATATACATATTAATAATTAATGGGTAATTTTGTCATAAAAGAAATCCGTTTTGGACTGATAGTTCACAAAAGGACTAACTCGTATCAAAGTGTGCATATTTAGATCTCCTATTACTATTGAGAGAGTAGAACTATGGAGCACAAAGCCCAACTATTTTGGGACTAAACGTTAATTTCTTATTAACAAAATATGGTACATTCAGAGTTAGCTGGTAGGCTAACAGGTAGGGGGAGCAGTTCACCATTCAGACTCTGTATAATTATTTTTTTATGTTTTGTGAATAAAATTCCATTAAAGAGAAACTAGGGCTCATGAGAAGAGTCTGAATTACAGAACCAACACAATTTATCCTACCTCTTTTGGAGAAAGCATCAGCAACTTTGTTACAGACTCTGGAATAAAAAACACAAGACCAAGTAAAAACACAAGACCAAGTACGATGGATAGAAAACATACATACATTTACATTACAATAACAAGGTCTACCAAGGAGGATTAAAGGTTTGCATGGTGGTAACTTGAAAAGGTGACTTGTTATCAGTTTCAAAGATAACATGCTGATGTCGATGACACCACTTATTAGCTTGAAGAATAGCCCATGATAAATGTTATGGTAGTGATAATTATTTATAATTATTGTATCAAATTCTTATAATAATTTAGGACCTACAAATTCAATTTAAGACAAGTTAAAAAAAATTCAATTATAATGTCGTTGTTAACAAAAATCAACATATCTAAACTATGAAGTTAGTGTAGGAAGTATGCAAAGCCGAGCCTGAGCAGTGCAAGGAGTGCATTGACCAAATTCCGATGGGCATTTTTGTTCTTATCGGTAGATATTGACCAAATTTTTTTATTTATACTTTCTTTTATTCTTTGGAGTATGCGTTACCACCTACATTTATGGTCAGTTGTTTTAGTAAGTTAAGGATTCTAACTTTACAAATAAGTATGAAAGAAAAATATTTACAAATAAACACTGATAATTGATCGATATTATTTTTGTTACAAAATTATCGGAAAAAAACTCAACTTTTTTTTTTTTTTTTTTTTTTGATAAATCTTACAGACTTCAAGAACATCAAGATCAAAGATCGAAATACAATTAAAAGGCACTAACAAAAAGTAATCCGTGAAGAGAAGTAACGAAGTACCAACAAGAGTACCAAGCAATCCAAAAATCGAAAGAATGGTTAGGGGATTATAATCCAACCATTTTAATAGGGTTTTTTCTTCTTGAAAAAGAGATCTTCTCATAAAATTATGAGAGTAATATGCCCAAAGTCTTGAATCTTGATCACCACACTTGAACTTCCACCCAAAATCTCCATTGAGATCACAAAGAAATGCCATGAGAGCACATAAAGAATCTCCATAAAGGAGAAGACATAAACAAAAAGGACAAAAAAACCCACAAGAACACCATAGTAATCTCCTAAAAACAATGGAGATCGAAATAAAAACTTTAAAAAATCTAACATAAACTACTAACTACCTAAGAAAACAAGAAAAAAGGAAAGAAATCTGCTTAGATCTAGCCTCAAATGGATTAGATATGAGCAGTAAGCTTTAATGGTAGTGAAGTTTTCTTTTTGGGTTTTGAGTAGAGCTAGAGAGGAGAGAAAAAGGAAATCTGTATAAAACTCGACCTCATAAAAGGCCCCAAAAGAAATTTGGCACAGAGCCCTCTTAGACCCATCATCGGCTCTGAGAGTATATATGGGTGGAAGAGATAGTTAAGAAAGATTTAAATATTTCGCCATTTTTTCTCTACAATACAATATCTTGTACTTTAACCAACTTTAAGGAGTATGCATGTGACATTTTAATCTCAATCACTAATTTAATTCCGGGAGTTATAACTAGAGTCGAGAATCCAAGCATGGATGAAACAATAGTGTCAAATCTCTAGAGTATGCACAAGGCTTGTTTTTTTAGTAGTTAGGAGTCTTAGGACTAATCAAATGCGTGTCAATTATTAATTGGCGGGGACAGAGGACGGCAAAATATTATGGCACAGACTATCGGGAGCCAGAGTCAAAACCGACTAATTAGATTTTGAACATCAGGATAACTAGTGTTTGGTGCTTGTGATAACATTCTAGTATGGTGCCCAGGTGGTCTTAATAATGAAATTCATTAGTTTTTGGAGTGAACGGAGAATCCAAATACCAAATAATGCGCCTGAACATTGGTTAGCAAGCACCACCGTTAGTCCAGTAAAATTAACTTCTAACCCAATGTCATTAGCAGCATTTCCATCTCATCTGAGAGGAGAAATCCGCACAGTCGGTTATTGACAGAAATACCCTCAGATCACAATAATAGATGATATAGAAAAACCAAGACAGCAGAGGTATGCATTTTCTGCACAAAATAATGTTCACTTTTGACAATATACTGCATCGAGTCCAAAGATTTAGATATATGAAGGACGATTCTTATTTGATTTGTGACCAGACTTTGACGTGTCCCGCTTGTCTGATCCGATTAAATGAATCACATTATAGATAGCAAGTGAACATCTCAGTCACCGAAATCCTCAAAAGATTAACTCTACCACCGCTCATGTCACGTCTCTGTAACAGCAAGATGTACTAAACATCGTCAATACACTCGATACAAACTAATAGGTGTCAACTGTTTTCTCCTCAGAAGTTTTAATGAATCTCATGTCATGGACACCATTATATTTCTGGACACCACGTCTTATATTTCCCTTGATGAGATTCTCTTCTACCTATATAGTATAGTTTGATCATCTTGGATGGCTAGAGGAAGCTTTTGGAAAAGAGGTTTCCTTCCAGGGAGGGACAACAAGTTATGTAAGGGACACATTGCCACGTCAGTTTTGCTATTTTACACTCTTTTTTTCAGTATCCATCCACTATTCATTTTTGGATGGTTGATGATGTCAAGTAGTGAGATGGACCCATTCTAGCACCGTCCAAGAAGCTTTTCTTGGTTGGCATTTGGTCTGTGTCACTCCACCTCAGATTGATTTTGAAAAATAAAATCATCTTTAGGAATGAGAATGGAAAGGGTAATAAAGGTGCAAAAATAAAGGTAATCTCATTTTGTAAGATTCAGATTAAAAGAACTACCTTAGGTTGGAAAGCACCAAGTCTTCATCATGGTTGATGAATTTAGTTAGGTAAATTAATGCAAGAGGGTAAGCTTTTTCTGCACGGTTTAGCTGTTGATTGTAAGCTTTCTAATGGTAATTATGTATACTTGAATCTGGATTATTAGTGATCCGAAAAATGTTAAAACAATCAAAACCTTGGTACACATTGAGTAATTAAGAGAACATGGCTATAGACTTTATGGCTCCATTATTACTGCCAAATGTTACAGCTTAGAACTATGACAGGCGTAACTTTCATGTTCCTTCTGACATGTACCTAGTTCATAAAACTAGTGGTAACAGGAGAGAACTCACCATTGTTACCCAAGTACAAAACAATAGGAAATTCAATAAAGAGAACAGTAGTGACTAGTAGTAGTGAGTAGTGAATATTACTTGCAAACCCTTTAAATAAACAAAAGAAAAACACCAAAACTTCATGAAATTTCAAGTAAAAAAAGACACAAATAATACTCCCTCCGTTCTTAAATAATAGGCTGGTTTCTATAAATAAATGTTACAAAAAAATAAGTGGTTTCTGGTGGGAAAGTCATGAATTTTCTTTATTTTTATGTGTGGGTTGTAATTTCTATCCAGTGGGTTATGCTTTGCTTTTTTCGGTTCATGAGTTTTGATTACAAGTAAAACTTGTGTTAGGACCAATTTCAGTTTACTTCCTTTGGGTTGTACTGTTTTGTCTTTTGCTCATTCTTACTTTACTTTATCTTTGATGAGTAAAAAAAAAAGACCAGTGACTTCAATGATAGTGAATATTACTTTAATTTCTTTAAATAAACAAAAAAAAAACCAAACTTCATGAAATTTCAAGTAAAAAAGAACAAATAATACCAAAGAGAGGTAGAATCCCAAAAGATTAAAACACTACACATGAGAAAGATTGACATATACATAGAGAGAGATGCATGATAGGAGGTCTGAAAATGGCTTCCACCATTTGGAGGTTTCTCTAATAAAAGTAAGCAAAGTTATGATAATAATAGAGATGGATAGCTAGGGCCTTATCAGCAAACCAAGAAAAAGCAAATAGCTTTTTAAGAAAATAATAAAATTACATCATTTACATGTAAATGACATGCTAGGTAAGCAGGCAGCCTAGTCCTTTTTTTGCTGAGATTTAATTTGACAGCCATTCTTACGTGTACTGCTTAAAGATTCTTCATGTGCCACTGCCATCATACCACTTCACTCTCTCTCTCTCTCTCTCTCTGGATCTCTCATCTCTCTTTCATATGCTTTCAACAAGGGTTGGTCTCTATTTGTATCTATAAATACCACTCTTCATTCACCAATTCTCTTCATCACTCCAGTAATCTCTACAATCTAGCATAAGCAATCTAGCTTTCCTCTTGCTATTTCAACTTCTTTATCTTTTTCTTTCAAGTTCATTTAGTTTTCACTTCCAATCCACCAATGGCCACTGTCGAGGTATATTTATACAGATACCATCAGAATACTAGCTCTTATTTGAAGTGTTAAAATATCTATAAATCAGAATTTGATCTTATATATAGCTATTTTCTTCGTCTACAAATGACAGTTTTCTATTTGATACGATCTACCCTCTGATAGTATCTGCCGAATATTTGAATACGTTTTTTTTTTTTTTATCTATGTTTGTTTATACTACTACTATGTTTCTTCACAATATCAATTGGATGGTGGTACAACAAAAATATTGAAACATCTTATAGTTATATGGTTATGATCTTGTTATATTATAGCCGTTTTAAGAAACTTTAATGTATGATCATGTTATATGTAGGTTGTATCTGCAACAGCAGCATTGTCAGCCGAGAGAGAAACAGTAGAGGAATTGAACACCACCGCACAAGAAGTTGCTGCAGTACCAACTGAAGAAGTGGTCACTCCAACTTTAGAAGTTGCGGCACCAACAGAAGAAGTTGCAACCCCAATCGAAGAAGTTGCCGCACCAGTCGAAGAAGTGGCCACACCAGTTGAAGAGGTGGCCCCACCAACTGAAGAGGTGGTGCCAACTGAGACAGTTGCTGCAGTAGAGCCAAAGGAAGAACCAGTCAAAGTTGAAGCTGAAGAACCAGCTGTTCAAGAAGCTACAGTCCCTGTTGAAGTGGAGGCTAAGGAGGTGGAAGAAGAAAAGGTTGCAGTGGAAACCAAGGAGGTCACACCAGAGGCAGCCGTGGAAGAGACCAAGGTAACAGAAGAGTCAAGTGAGGCACCTGCACCTGTTACCAGTACTGAAGCGCAACCAGAAGAGAAAGTTGAAACTGAATCCGCAGTTGAGAAAAGCGAGGAGTAATAATATTTGCTGAAGTGGTGTTATTGATATGGAGTAGTGCTTCTAGCCGTACTAGTGGTGTTTGTTTAGTATATCCATGCAGTCTCCAAACTGTGGATTGTGTGTCTACGCAAGTTGGTATTGGTGGATCTGTCTTTTGAGTTATGATGGAAGTAATTAGAATATGCTATCAGTATTAAAAGTGTTTTTAAGTTCAACTATCTTTTGCTTAAATATAATAAAGAGTAATTAATCTGTTACATTTTGGATCTTTCACTAGTCATATAAATATAAACAAAGCATGAGACAGGCGCTCAGAAAAACAACTTCACTCGTACATTATCGCCCAAACTGAAACATAAAAACTGTAAAACACAATGGAGCTGACAAATCTAACAAAATATATATATTATGCAATTAGAGAATGTGACACCAGAAGTCTATGCTTCATTTGAGTTTTTCTTTTTTCTACAACAAGATTATTTATTCACATGTATTTGGATAGAACTGAACCCAAAACAACATGGGTAATACATAACAGGACAAAAGACTTCAGCCAGACCCTTCTTACAGACTATTACTAAAATTAAAGATATAAATGCAAAAATAAGTTATGATCCTAAAATTTCTGTACATACTGTTCTTCCCAATCTCTATATGCAGCCAAGCTTTGATTTTTATATCCCACCAAAAGAAAGAAAAGAACCAAAACAGTCAATGACCCACCTATTAAGCTTTTTTTTTTGTGTGTGTGTGTGTGGGTGTCTCTCACCATATGCCAAAGCTGCAGCTCAAGTGTTCTTGGGTGATGATTTCAAGAGATTCCTGCATTTTGGCTTCAGATCTATAGCGCGGAAGACACAACCGATAGAAGCATGTGTGCGCTGAAGGTAGTCTATCATGGGGTTCGGGTGCTCTGTATATATATAATCGAGATTGAAGCCCTCCAAATCCTTCCACTGGCAAGTATTTCACTGATGTCCAGAAGAAGAGAAGTACCCTTTGTTGCTCAACTGACATACCTTCTACAATCTGCAACAGGGTTTTACATACACTAATTACACCAGAAAATAGATATGTAAACTTTCAAAGCATAGTGAAGAAAATTTGTTTACTTTTCTAGAATCTCTATGCCATCCTATCAGGTCATTTCTTAGTTTACTTTGAGAAAGATATTTCCTGACATAAATTAAACAACATATCCTAGTAGAAACTGGAAGAATATAGAACTCAAAAATCTTATGAAAGAAGACTATACCTTCCAAAACCAGATGATTTGACTATCAGTTTCTTTACAACCATTATACTCGGTGTGCGCCTTCCAGTCCTCGACACATATAGCTCTATCACTTCCATGCAGCATCTGATCAAGATCTTTAAGCTCTAAACTTCGAAAAAAGAACTCACGCATGGATGCATCGCAAAGAATTTCAGAAAAACCCTCGGCGAACTCTCTTACTTGATCTGAGACCGAGTTCACAAAACGATGCTGTATAAGGAGATTTACATACTCTTCCCTGTTATTGCTATTCAACACGATGTTATTTCCTCCTGGACAGAGCTCCTTAGTTTCCCTAGATCCTAACTTTTCAATATCTCTGACAAATGTTAGACCCAAACCACCATCTATATCCAATAATTCAGTATCCATTTCTAAAATTTTCTTGCAGCTTGAATAAAATGATGGATCAGCATCTCGCACATCTTCCAACGAAACAGTCCCTCCAGCCAATTGCAAGAAAAATGTGCGATCAAATAAGATGCCTACTTGCACTTTGTGCACCAACGATAATGCAATTATCCGCCCACAAAAGTGAAAATATTCAAGGTGGAGTGGGTCGACATCAGATGCTGCAATCAGTACAAGATGAACTACCAATCAACATTCTTCTTCTCATGAATTAGAGTTTTATAGAGGATATCAGCTCCTCCGCAATAATTTTTCTCAGAAAACAGCAATCATGTTTTGGTACGTGCAGTTAAAATACTTTTTCAACATATATGTCAAGTCAAACAACTTCGAAAATTGGTGATCAATAATAAAGAAAAGATGCAACACTAAGGAACAAAGAACGCACCAGAAAGTTGTTGCTAAAAAATTACCCAGCCATTAAAATCTATGGAGCATTATTTAAACACCCTTCAATTACCTTCCTTTGTAAAAAAACCCCCAAGGGGTACACACATTTAGAGTTTAGTGAAGATGAATTAGTACATTTTTGAGGCAGGAGACTACTAGTACTTTTTGGCGTGTGAAAATGTCAATCCAACATCCTTCAGAGGTTGACTTGACATGAAACCTAAATAATACACCAAAACGGTATTTTGAAGATCCTGAAAATGAGGGGTATTTTTTTTATTTCCCTCCAAATCTATATATAACTTGATAAGAAGCTTAGGAAGTCGTAATATACTGCTATGTTATACACAGTTGTTAAAATTTTAAGCGTTGAAACTTTTCAAAACTTAAGTGAAAGCAATGAACCATGAAAACATAAGATCGTTGGATAACTCAACTTCAGGTTGTTAACATAATCCCACTAATTTTCTAAATCAGAGTTTGAAATCTGTATCTAAGTATCTTCAATCTCAAACCTATAATCTGACACCTAATTTGAAATCTGTATCTAAGTATCTTCAATCTCAAACCTATAATCTGACACCTAAGACCCAAATGATTCTGCTTAGATGTTTATACAAAGGGATTACGTGACTTGTACATCTACAGAGACTGAACTTGAGCCTTCCTGAAAGAGAAAAGTTATTATCCAAGGGAAAAAAATGATCCGACAAATGAACAAGTCAAGGACTACAGTTGACTTGAGTAGGGTGTCCAGACAGATCAGCGCAAGTCGATACAAATCAGATAGGGCTCCCAACCAGATCAAATGATATGGCAAGCCATGATTTGCAACCTTCTAGTTGTCTGCATAGATGTGCAAAATGAAACGAAAGTACAAAACAATACATGATATTTTCGTCTATATAGCAGTACTTATGACGATCTAGTACATGATCTTCTACATGAGGTCGATATGCAATATTAATATATATATATATAGATAGATATGAGGTCAAAATATAAAAAATTTATATGAGAAATACTTTAGTTGGGGCTTCTCGACAAGAATCTAATTTTGTACCAAAATCAGAAACGAGCAGTGAACTTCACAAAAATGATTGAACATAACAAGCACACAACTATGAAGGATAAAGCTTCAACTGATACACATAAATGGAAAGATAATATCTTGGAAAATCATGCATCTGAACTCTAAAGGACGGCAGATGTCTTCCGCCAGAGTGTATTGAATGCTATCATTTAGGTTGCCTTTTGTAAGTCAGCATGATATCTTATACATTTTAGTCAATGGACTTCTAGCAGTGGAAGGATGTAAGGGATTACACTAACACAGCAATGATAATAATAATAATATGTTCATAATCTCTAATAGAGTAACAGGTATACATGTCAATAGAGCTTTATATGATGCTGCAGTTAAACTTTTCGATAGAAAAAAACTGTGTAAAACAAGTCCAACTACTGGACTTGCCACTGGCTGCTATTAATTTCTCCACCTTTCCTATGTTTGGGTGACAGACCATGCAAAACATTTTTTTAGTTGGCAAAATTTCAGAACCTTAATGTAGCTTTTTATTTACGAAATAGCCAAATTGCTACATTTGATCTAGAATTTTGGTATACTAGTGTTATACTTAATCTGTTGGTGTTATGATTAATTAGACATGTTCCTAAAAGTAACAAAAAAACGACAAGAGAGAAATGATACTGAAAATGAAAGCGTACCTGGATTAGGAAAGAACCTTCTATTGTCATCTTCGCAAGGTAGAAATAAGGCATTCTGTGGATTGAATATTGCTTGACAGACCAAGCAAAACCACTCTCGCAAAACCCCAGGACCAGTCGCTTCCTCATTTTTAAACTCCATGAAAAGTCCACCACCATGCAAATCCTTAGCATCAGCTTTACTTATATACTCAAATGATTCAGCCAATAACTGTTCTCTGTCAATTAGCATTTCAAACAAATGCTCATATTCATCTTTCAACTCAGGCAACAACATCAACGTCAAATGCCTCCTAGATTCAAAAGATGTCAAATCCTTATGCTCAAGAATCCAACGATGATCCTCACTCCTCCTTGAATTCCTAATAAGAGTGTTTAGAGCAACCTGCCTTGACCGCAGAACAGAGAGAACATTTTCTTCAGCACCTTTATAAAGTTTGGAAAGAGTATTCAGTGCCTTCAAAATAGAAAGATATTGACCCCACCCACTTCGAAGACTATCAATTTCCCCTGTACTTTTGCTGACCGGTATCTCCATTATTTTCAAGCATTCATCAATTTTTTCAAGAATTTCTAAGAAAATAACATGAAGTGATCCTAGCTCAACGATATAACAGGGCGTAAATCGGTCAAACAAATAGGCAGATGACCCATCCCACCTAACTGGTCCTCAATTGCGTTACGCAAGGGAATCAAGAATGCATTAAAATCACGAACATCACCTAATAATGACATCACAGCAATTTGGGGTGAATTTACAGAAGACTCTAAACCCTTTATCACCTTACGTCCCAGCTCAGATACAAATGGAAACAACTCCTGAATTACAACAGATGCCTCCGCATAGTTAAAACATCTACTCCTATGCACGACTTGAATAGTTTCCAACATTGTCCCCAGCGTGTTTCGGCAAGAAATATAGAGTGGATTGTCTTGAGATGTTTTACTAAGCAACTTACAGAATTCTAAAATGATGGGAACAGAATGAGTTTGTAATTCTTTTGTTTCAGTATCAAGAGTAGGGTTTAAAAAGAGTTGGATCGCCTCTTCAGCACACTCTTTGTTACCTGCAACCGGCGAAACAAACATCATAACCAGAGCTGCTGCTGCGCCTGCAGATACAAATATCTGAATATGACCAAAACTCACATCATTATCTTTTCTTATCTTAAATATCGAAGCCATATCAATAAAAATTTTAACATCACTGACAACAGTATTTGCACAACGACGTTCACCTCTACAAAGACTACATATTGTTGAGATCAACTGATTAACAACTTTCCATGTTTTGGGATATTCAGTACTTCTCATCCTTCCAACCAATTGAAGTTGTGCATCGTTCTGTATCGAATAATCTTCAAGGGTTTTATCCATCTGAAGTTGCTTTCCTCTATAAATTAAACCTTGCTCAAACACAGGAATTCCAGTCATTTTTCTAATTTGTTCATGAACAGATTCAACTGTATCATCAGAATTTGCATGTATAACCTTTGTCTTACCACCAGACATGTTTCTCACGAAGAAATGTAAAGTCTTTGATGAAGACCCAATACATCTAGTACTACTACTGCTAGTAGTATAAGAAGACACTGATTGATTATTAGCATCAAGAACCCTAGTTTTAACATCATAATTAGCATCAAAATCATCTCTTTTCATCTTCACATAAACTAAATCAGGGTATTCTTGGTCTTCATCATATTCATCTAATTTTCTTTTGGAAGAGATACGATCGAGGAGTGATTGAGGAACGCAATCGATCGTTCTTGTTCCCAAATGAGACATTGAATCATTGAAAAAGAACAATTACTTACCCAGTTTTCGAAGAAAATTCCACGCGAAATTTTGAAAACCCTGATAAAACCCTAACCCTAGAAATTTAGGATTTTCTTTCTTTCTTTTTTTATTTTGAGAAACCAAAGTGAGGTAGCGAGCAAGGAGGAGACAGAGAAAGAACAAATGTAATCAGACCGAAATTGCGAATTTAAGAGAGTAGGAACTTTTTAGAGAGAGAAAAAGCGGGGCGCGTAAAGTCCACCTCATCAGTGAAAATTATACGCTACCTCTATAGTCTTATTGTATTACCAACGAGTAAAAAAAGATGCTCAGCCTGATGAGTTTCAGCGACTTTTACGGTAAAAAATTTGGCGTTCACGAGTTTTGAACTCTGATTACTGATATTGGTGTTCACGAGTTTCAAACCCAAATTACTGATATCATCAATTTTTTTTTTTTTAGCTGAATCACACATTTTATTAATTAAAATCTAAAATGTTTTACTCATATCATCACTCAATGATTTTACTTTATATTACAGCGTCACCGGCTGAATTTACGTGATAAACAATAATATTCATGACAATAATAAATACTCCCTCCGTACCACATATATAGGCGGAGGGACCAATTCTCTTAGATTAAGAAACCTTTTTTGGTTTTACAAATATCCATATTTTTTCCTGTTTTGCCCTTTATTATATTTCCTATGTTAGAGACATAAACCCAATTGTGATGATAACCAAGCAACATAAATAAGGGTAAAATAGTTAAAAGTCATCTTGAAATTGTCATTCCGCCTATCTAATGGTATAAGGAAAAAGCAATATTCCGCCTATAAAATAGGTACGGAGGGAGTAAATAGGTAACGAAAGACTTACTTAATTTTTTCTTTTAACTTGTGTTGTATCCCATTATATAAATAAGGGAAGATTATTTAAATACCCTTACCCCTTCCAAAATACCCTTATCAACTTATACAAATACCCCTATGCTTAATATATTACTAAAATACCCTTTTTTTATATGATTATATATTATATACAAAACTACCACCACTACACTATAAAAAAAAGAACACTCTTACTGCTCACCACTACTGACCACCACCATCACTGTCCACCGCCGCCACCGTCCACCAACCACCACCACCGTCACCGCCAACCACCACCACTTTCCGCCACCGCCATCCACCAACCACCACCACCGACCACCACCATTTTCCGCCACCGCCAACAACCACTTTCCACCACCGCCGACCATGAGCCACCACCACAACCGACCATGAGCCACCACCACCATTTTCCTCGTATCCATCACCCACCGCCACCGCCACCCACCGCCGACGTCAACCACCATCACCGCCGCCAACTACCACCGTCATGTGGAGTCAACTTACTGAAGTTGTGTCCAATTCAGAGGCAACTAGCTCAAGTTGTCTCCAACAAATAGTGTACAAAAAAAAGTTGCAAAACAAAATGAAGCCAACTAACTCAAGTTGTCTCTGAATCTGAGGCAACTAGCTCAAGTTGTCTTCAAAAGTGAAGGCAACTAGCACAAAGTTGTTTTCAAAAGTGAAAGCAACTAGCCCAAGTTGTCTCCAAATATGGAGGCAACTATCACAAGTTGTCTCCAAAAATTAAAACATATACACAAATGAGCGAACCTAGTGTGAGTCGAACACACATTTTCTGATATATAGTCAGTTGTGCTACCATTGCACCACAGATTCGTTTATACAAAAACAACATATCAAAATCACATACCAGAATCTCCGGCTCCATATCTCTTTAATGCATTAGCAGATTTTCAATTGCAAACCCAGTAAACAGACTCACATATTCGCCAGAACGTCAGTGCGCAACCAACAATTCAAACCACCACAAGACAACACCATATCCTCCATCTCTGCTACTGCAACTCTACCTGCAACAACTTCATGACCACAACCATTTATGCACACTTGCAACATGAGCCAATAGCTGCATTCACTTCCATGCCCCTACTCAAACACCATTAGCAACAAAACCATCATCAACAACTCAACACAACCTTGTGTTACCATATAAGATAATATCAGATGAATGAATGGACCCAAAAACATAATCAAGTTACCTCCAAAATGGAATCAACTAGCTCAAGTTGCCTTCAATCTGGAATCAACTAGCTCAAGTTGCCTCCAAAAGTGAAAGCAAGCAACTAGCTCAAGTTGTCTCCAAAAAAAGGAAGCAACTAGCTCAATAGTTTTGTCTCCAACAAAGTGGAAGCAACTTGGTCATTAGTTGTCTCCAATTTAGTTTGAGCGCATCCAACACAAGTCCACACATTTGCAACATATCACCACTACTTCTAACAAAACAAACCACCCACCACCACAACATCCACTACCACCAATATTAGCACAAGGGCCTAATGGTTTAGTAAAACATTAGAAATTAAATTGTATCATTACAACCATGATTTGTATGAAATTGTATCATTAAATAAAGAGGATTCAATAAAGTAACTACATGAAACTTGATATGTGATCGGCTGTTGGGAGATAGTTAGAGTATAATATCATATTAAAAGCCTCTTCACATCAACATCACCAATGCACATCCATCAAATCCATCTCCTAAATGCAGCTGCACTATAACCTCAACAAACCCAGCAGTAGCAAGCATTCCATCATTCATTCATTACCAAAACACATACAAATTCGTTATATCAATTATAAACGTCAACATATCCTCTGATTCAACCACTCTACAACCCCACTAGCAATCCATTATCAGCACCAGAACCATGCTACACAAAAAAATTAGCAACTCAGACAAAAATAACTCATCCATCAGCACCGCCTGCAACACTCATTTCAGTTATCCAGAAATATCACCACCAGTACCACCAGTTCTTCTTGTTGTAACAATACATCTGCATATTGTTTCCCACCAATGCCTTTTACTCTCAATTGCTAGCTACAAGGCCAACAAACTTCAGTTCAACTGCAATTCAAATGCAGCACCACATACCCACTGCAACACCTAATCATTTTTCTCTAGTATTAGCTCTCTTTGACCTTGTTCTCTCCTATAACTATTCACCCCCATTCCAAATATTCATTCACAGGTCCATCGAAACTCGCTACAGCACCTAAAGAATAATAACAAATCCAACTATCCACTCCCAGTTCAAACTTTCACCTTCTTGTAATTATACATCTGCAATTATGCATCTTGACAGAGGCCAACAAATACAAGTCTAATAACAAATCCACTCCATACCCCTTCTTCCAATTTCAACACAGTTCATTCATATGAACCCTAATTTCCATTACTCAATTCAACTACAGTTCAATTTAAAATCAATTTAACTGATAGTAACAATTTCATGATGGAAACCATACCTTGGCAATAAGCTCTACCTTAACAATTTCTTGTTCCCAGTCCTTCTTAGAATAACAATCCAGAAGCAGCTCAAATCCACCTTTTCTTCCTTGTATATCTCTAATCAGCTTCACCTCTTCAATATCACAATCAAACCCTAACTCTATCTAACTCCCAGATTCACATCAAACCCTCAATTTCTTTCAGATTCAATCAAACCTTGTTTCATTCATTTCCTAGCAAACCCATATCAGTTCTTTCACCAACTCTTTCTCATGTTTAATTCTTCCATTAGCAGTAAACCCCCCAATCTTCTCAGATAATTAACCAACTACAACATAACATCTCGATTTCATCTTCCATCTTCTTCACTGCATCAGATCCATTCTTCATCGACTTCTTCCACCAGCGGCGGTCGATTTTCTTTCTTCATTTCTTCAGGTGCAATGATTGATAGAGCAAGACAAATTATTATTAAATTTTAAAATTTTAAATCAAATAAATATGAACTAAGATTAAATATATGGATGTTTACCTTTGATTTTGAATCTTCAAATTTTTATTATTGAAGATGATACCCTAAATTTTCAGGGTTTTCAAAAAAAATTATTTTTCTCTGAAAAGTTGATCTGATTGGTGTTCTTACACTATCAAAAACTCAATTTTAGGTTTGATTTCCCAAGATTTCCATTTAATCTCTCTGGATCTGGTTTTTCCTTTGTGTGTGAGCGTCGTTGCAGAGAGACATAAACAAAAACCAAAAACATGACATGAAGAAATGGATGAATTAGCATCAATAAGTAAAGTAGGGTTCGAGACTTTGTCTTGGTGGTTGTGGTTGTGGTGGTGGTGGTGTCGGTTGCGGTGGCGGTGGCGGCGATAGAGATGGTGGTGGCTAGATGGAGTTGGTGGTGGTTGTTTCAAGATGGTGATGATGACGATTGAGATGATTAAGGTGCTGGTGTTGGTGGTATTGGTTGTGGTGGCGACAAAGATGGAAATGGTGATGGTGGTAGCAGCGGTTGAGATGGTGTGAGTTCGATTGATTTTCGGAATGAGAAATAATGAAGAAGGCGAACTGAAGTATAAAAGACAAAGGCTAAAAATGGGATTCTGTAACAATTTTTTTGTTGATAATTTCAATTATGCCATTGAGGGTATTTGTAAAGTCTCTAAAGGGTGTTCTTGCAAAGCCCATGGATAGTAGGGGCATATATAACATTCCCACTATAAATAAAGCTTTGAGCCATGATTAAACATCACAGAAAGCGGAACTAGATACAAACAAAAAGAACACACACAAGTTTATACCAATGAATTATTTTCATAGATATGGAGGAAGATTATAAAAATCCTACCCAACCAATGGACTTACAAGATTATTACCAACTAAGCTTAAACTCACTCAATTGTAACAATGGTGCCCCTCTTATTTGAAACTAGTGAATATAGTGAATCTCTGGGCTAGTTATAGAGCCAAGAACAAAGCCAAACCAGTGTACAACTGATTGCACAGCGTGTGGACATCCATATGTCCATAGGCAGTTTCCCTAATTGCGACCTCTGAGTTTTTCCATTCTTGTAAATCGTTAGGGAAGTTCCTATGGCAATCAACAATTTTTTTTTTGTTGAGCCACATGGATGAACAAACTGTGTTTTCCACTATGGAAAACTAGAGCAAAATGAACAAATTGGGTTTCCCAGGGCCCAACTAATATTTCTTTTTAATATAAAATGCTTTGTAGGATAAAGTTAAAATATAAAATATAATATTTTAGTGAGATAAAATAGGATGAAGTGAGATAAAATAGGATGAAGTGAGATAAAATAGGATAAACGTGAGATAAAATAGGATAAAGTGAGATAAATATTAGTAAAATAACAGAATTTGAAGTGGGCGATTGTGGTAGAAATGCCCGCGTGTTTTCTTGGCACGCGCAGGTTACCTAGGCTCGCGCGACCCTCCATTAAACGCGCGCTACATGTTCCATCTCAATGTTCAAACCAACAAATTTGTTGGTTTGAACATCCATTTTTCATGTTTGTTGAGTCCATAGTGGAAGCAAAATGAACAAACTTGAAGTTTGTTCATTCCATAGGAACTGCTCTTATGGCCTTCACAATTTTACCGTGCCTGAAACTGAAATTTCCGATTTTTAACAATACTGAGATAAAAAAATAAAAAAATAAAAATCAAATTTCATCTCATTCAGTCATATACTTGAGTATTTGGAGTACTTGTATCTTCACCTTGTTGACTTTTCTGGGTTAGTTCTTTACTAGAATCTGCATCTCTTGATTTAAGGTTTTTTTTTTTTGAAATTTTGATTATCAACAAAATGTTGTAATTGTGAATCATTCTTATCAAAAGAAACGTAAACCCCTCCTTCTTGATAACCATAAGATGCACCAACATCAAATTGTTCACAAGAATCACTCATTTCTGAAAACGCAGGGGATACAAAATACACCCAACTTTTTCGTTCGACAACATGTATATGCAATATATATATATATATATAGTTTATAGTTTATAGTTTATATCTCAACCTCTACTAAATCAGTATGTATATAGACACAAGGTCCGAGAACCTGATTGTTAAGCAGAGTACTTGGACGATCTCAAAAATCAACATCCAAGATCAATATAGTCATATACAAATAATCTAATCGGAATTCTTCCAAGTGATTAAACTTGTTATCTATCTTTTAAGATACGAATTCTACAAGAAACAAGTCTCGTAATCGATAACAATGAAGCGGGCGTATCCACTTAGATTGAATGCGTACGAACCTGTGTAAATCCAATTATAAAGATAAACAATATAATGCGGAAAATAAAAAAACACAAGATACCAGAAATTTTGTTAACGAGAAAACCGCAATAGCAGAAAAACCCCAGGACCTCGTTCAAATTGAACACCATATTGTATTAAGCCGCTACAGACACTAGCCTACTATCAGACTTCAGACTGGAATGTAGTTGATACCGATCCCACCCTCCAAACGATTCAGTTACAGTCGCGCTCCTTACGTCTCTTGAACCTCGCAAGGCTCTACGCACTTGATTCCCTTAGCTGACGTCTTTTACAACCGAAGAGTTTCTTCAGCCGAAGTGAAGACTTTTGATACCAATTTGCCTCTAACAGATAAGCCTATTTGATTTTCGTTTAGGTCAAAGATCAAGGTGTGGAAATTTGTTTGCAGTAGACAAAGTAATGCAGAATGGAAGCGTGAATAAAGAAATTGATAATAAAAGTAGAAGAGTTGTAGAGAAATCTCGGTTTTTAACTGATAATAATATTATGATGATAAACTATATTGGAATTTTCTCCTATATATAGAGAAGACTTGAACTCTAGTTCTAGGAACCCTAACTTGCAACCTAAGTAATTCTAAAAATAAATAACTTCTTAAAATAAATAATTTCTACAAATAAGAATTATCTAAAATAATAATAATTAATAACAAAAGCATAAATCCTAAACTTAATAGATGTCTTACATTAGGCCTGCCATCTTGAAAAGAATTCGTCCCAAATCAATAAAATACTGCAAAACGTGTCCTACATCATGCCCGTCATCTTGAATAGAAGTTGCCTTCGAGTTCATAAGATATTGTGAACGACATCTCCAACGAATAATATACTTTGAATAAGTTGTTGATCGAATAATACACCTCACACTAGATAGTTGAACACAAAATTTGATGTCCACATAGGTAATAATTTGCATAGTAATTCTCTTGTAGTATTCTTGATCTTCAACAACAATAACATATGGTACTTCATCTTGGCTAACTTTGAAAGCTTGCAGAGAAGGTGTTAATGATAATTTTACCATTGGTGAAGAAAGTGTTGATGTCGGAGCCTGTATCTCTGGAGGAGTAACCACATGAAGGGCGTCGAGTTGTGACCAATCTATTTGATCCAAAATAAGCTTCGCTTTTGCGATATGTCGAAGACTTTTCTTTTGTGATTCCGCAATTTCACAAAATACGTCATCATAATTAAACATGAATAAGATGCTTAATAGCTTGGTTTTTAACTGTTCGCTTTTTGGAAAAGGCATAGGGAATGGACATGATAGCTAGGCTTGGTGGGGTAGTGGGCCTAAATTAATGGTTATGGAGAGAGATAAGGGGGCTAAGGTATTAACTATTTGACTTAGTGTTGTTGGGGAGAAATTGTACTATGGAACCAAAAGAGGCAAGGAAAAGGTGGGTTTTTTGGTGACATGATAACAAAAAGTGGGATAGAAAGATAAAAAAATTGTGGCGGTGATTTTTTTTTTTTTTTTTTAATTGAAAATAAAAAGATAGTTGATAATAGGGTTTAGAAGAAGAGATGTGGAAATCTTGATAGGTACAGGGGACGAAAGGTAAAGAAAAATTAGATGAAAAGAAATAAGAGGACAGGAAGCCGAAGCTTAGATGCCACTTAATGCAGAACGAAAGCGTGAATAAAGAAATTGATAATAAAAGTAGAAGAATTGTAGAGAAATCTGTGTTTTTAATTGATAATTATATTGGGATGATAAACTACATTGGACTTTTCTCCTATTTATAGAGAAGACTTGAACTCTAGAACTCTAACTTGCAACCTAAGAAATTCTAAAAATAAATAACTCCTTAAAACAAATAAATTATGAAAAGAAGAATTATCTAAAATAATAATAATTAATAACAAAAATATAAATCCTAAATCTAATAGATGCTCTATATCACAAAGCTAGCAAACCTCACAAACCTGAAACTTACGACTCCCGAAAAGCAGCCTAGATTCTTAACCACCTCTCAAGAACAATCTTCGAAAGACCAACTAAGATCAGTTTTCAGATATCTATATTGAGCAATCACAAAGTCTAAGGCGAAGAGAACTTTGTGATTACTATCTATCTTGCCCGAAAGAGATTATGAAAACCCCGATAACATAAAAGCAAGATCAGGATTCACGAACTATCATGGCAAAGATAGTCGGACCTAGATTGACGAATCCCCAAAGTAAAGTATTTTAGTTGTAGACCTAATTATGTTTCTCAAAGGAAACCTAGGTCAATAGAGGAAGACTCTAGATTCAACTAGGACACACAAAGTGTCAGGGATTGATTATCCCAGTTGAAAGAGCATCTCTATTTATAGTTTTCAAAGACCAGTGGTTGCTTAGAATTCAAGCTAAGATAACTTGAGAATCAAGCAAACACTTTAGGTATTTGAAATACAATAGAAGAGTATACATATAGGTTACGGAACCGTGTATAATGACTGTTCTGTTTGGCAAGTTAGCCAAAGAACTAAAAGATATTTGATGTTTATTTAAACACCTACGAAATTAATCATGATACGCACACATAAGTGTTTAAGTGATCAATGAAGTCTTAGAAATGTTTAAGAGAGTTCTAGCAATGTTAAACATATTAAAATAATAAGTCTTTAAGCATCTGTTAAACATTGTCAGGACAGTTGGTGCATGGTTCATGAACTAAAGGGCTTGTCCACGAGTTAGGGTGCTACGGTTCGTAAACTAGGTTCGCCAACCCTACTAGACTACCGAACTCAGTTGACCACAGTTCGTGAACTGGATTCGCCAACTGCTAGCTTATTTATCCAACTTAAAATTCAGTTCACCACGGTTTGCCAACCGGGCTCGTGAACTGCACCCATCTGAACTTGCGGTTTGTGCCTTTGGTTCGCCAACCTTCATGTAATTTTGTAACTCAAATATCTATGGTTTTGCGAACTAGTTTGCTAACCTACCCTGAGTAGGAATATCATTAAGTTCATATTTCTCTCTTATGAGGTTTGAAACATTCCCAAGTGGTATAATCAGTTTCATGGGAAATTTTCAATCGATCCACAAATTAATTCATAAAACTAATATTGTTAAGGACCGTTTAACATTTTATTTGCTAAATCATATTTCGAGATTTTTCACAAGACAAGCTTGACTCAAAAATTCTTCTTTGTAAATCTACTAGAAGTCGTACAACATAGTCTTAATAGATAGAATGATGGTATAGTGAGTAAAATATAATGGTTCGGTCTTCACATACCTGATACAGAAGTTCTCCAAATGTATTCATAGCTCTTCAGTCTTCAAGGGTGATCTTTGACACTCAACTACAATTTTAACCTAATTCAAGACTTGACTTAGTAGACTAAAAATCAAGATAAAGTTTTGATCACCTAACATTGACAACAAGCTTGAGATAGCAAAACTTATGGATTCAACTGAGAAATGCTCTAACAATATCCCCCTTTGTCAATTTTAGTGTCAAAATATGGATAAAATAAATAAACTTTTTAGCTCAATCCAATATGCTTGATTTTCTTGGTTCTTCAACACACGTCTTGAATTATTCGTACTTCAAGTTCTTCTAATGTTCTGCATGTGTTCGTTCAACACTTTGTTGTTGAAGATCCATAACGATAACAATTAATGAGAATACTCATAAAACATAGTATGGTGATATGTTCCCCCCTTTATAGAATGAGGTAAACACACTTTACTCATTAGTCGTTATACAAAAACATAGTATTGTTACCTTCCTCAAAATTCAATTGCACCAAAATTTTTGAAGCATTACTATGGTGATATGTTCCCCCCTTAGTCAATACATACTACTTTTGCAAAATAGGTAAAACCTATAGATAGTAATTCACTCCCCCTTACATGATGCTCTGTAAATCCATATGTAATGTAGTAAGATACTACTTAATATTCTCCCCCTTTTTGTCAAGAAAATTGGCATAGGTGAAAAATGGGATAATCATGAATTAATCAAAAGAGTTTCAAGACTAGAGAACACATACCAACCTTTAGTTTAGACAATTTCAACCAAAAAATCTCGTTTTGCGTTAAGGAGACATAAGGCACAAGCATCTCCTACAATTCCACATCCGCTATCCCCACAAAGATATTACCATCAAGCACAAGTTCAATAGAACTCTCCCCCATTAAATGTCATTCCCGGAAGAACAACATGAACGACCTTTACTCTAATCACAGGAGAAGGATTTTCTTGGACTTTAAATTTATTCGCCAGTTACAAACAAAATAAATTTTTATCCAATATTTTTCTCTCTTCTCGCCATTTACGAACAAAGAAGTTAAACATAGCAATCTTAATATTAAAGGCACTAAGATACAAGATTTTTCATGAGAAAAATCATCAACACAAACTATTCTCTTTGCCAGTTACGAACAAGAGAACAATCAATGCGATATGACTCAACATAAGAATCATAATCTCTCTAGCCATGTATGAATGTAGAGATTAAATTTCACCACTTATTTCATGGCGGCGACACAATCAAGGAAGTCCGTCGATCCCTAAAAAACATCGTACAAAATCCTATAGCAGTTTATTCACAAAAGTGTAATCGTGGAGAGATAAAAAACTGCAATTCTCAAAATAGTTTACTCCTTTTTTGCAAGAGTGAAAGAGCTTAACCTATGAGAAAACATGAGATATATGTTTTAATCACCAAATAATTAATGATAGCAAATCTCACAAAATAAGCAATACAAATATATAATCCATGAAGATTAGGTATTGCAAGTCATCTTCCAAAATAAAATTTAATTAATAAACTTTAAACATGCAAGATGATAATATTTGGAATAGCTAATGTAACACCTAAAACTACTCCAAAAACTAGTGTTCCTCCTTAAACAATAAGAATAAAATTCCTACAAGGAGTTGACTAGTAAAAGATAGACCATCTCTAAGAGATTGTGCTGAGAATTCATTCTCATTGTTGAAGAATTCATTGATGATCGAACCATTCAACTATCTTGCATCTTTAGAGATATCATTTAACTCACTAAGCTCTGTTTCAGGACTACACATGGTATTTTCCACAGATTAAGCTTTTGTTCATAGTGAGTTACCTATTTCAAGGAGTGATTAATCTTGAACAATATATCGTTTTTCGTAGTCACAAACTCTTTCACTTTGGCTCTAAAATTATTGTCACGGTAATAGATAACAAACATGTAGCTGAGGAAGAGTCTGCATCTTTTGAAGACTTGTTTTCTTGATCTTGATGATGTGATTCCTTCGCACAAGAAAACACTGATAGCTTCTACTGCATCCTTCTTCATAACACCTCTAGTAATAGAAGCCATTGTTCTCTACATTCTTTGGGAGTTGAATAACATATGTATATATATACATATGTTATTCAACTCCCAAAGAATGTAGAGAACAATGGCTTCTATTACAAAATATATACTAGAGGTGTTATGTATATATATATAAGAGAATCATAAAATCAAGAATTTTAAGAAAATAAGGAAACTGGTAGATTAAACAGAACATTCCATAGGAAGTTCGTGACCCAGTATTATCATGGGTTACATAACCCAGTAATAAGCCTTTAATACCTTACAAACACAGAACACTTATAATTTTTATAGTTAAAGAACTATAAGATACAGTGTGACACAAAATATTGTGACAGACTTGAGTGACCTTGACATCAGAAAACATAATTATGATGTTATTTTGTGCAAACCTCACATTCTCAAGCTAATATAGTGAGGTTGCACTCATCACTAGAGTTAAGTAGTAACGCGATGAGTGGATAACTCACCACTCGTGTCAGCTGACACAACAAGGTTAGTTGCATTTTTCTTACCATTTCTGGGCTTCATTTTTATTTTCTCTCGTTGAGGTACTGAAGAATTTGTAAGATTTTTCAAAGCAAGACTCATCATTTCCAAGTTTTTCTTTAGATTAAGATTTTCACGATGAATTTGTTTACTATTATTCAAGAGTTCAAGAATCTCTTTATCTGCTTCATCATCTGAATCAGGATTAAGATCTACATGTATTTCGGCAACAAAAGTAGAATTCTCCGTTGAATCTTCAGAGGGAGGCTCATTAGGCATATCATCAAGAGAAACTATGAGAGCATTATTTCCTTGATAGTATTCCTTACTTGGGCATTCCTTTTTCATATGTCCAAAACCATGATATTTAAAGCACTATAGTGAGTTTTCATCATGAGAAGAAGAATCATCTTGAAAGTTTGATCTAAGGGACCTTTTTCCAGAACGTCTTTTTCTACGTCTCTTGAAAATATTTCTGACATGCTGTGTAATCAAGGATATGGTAGAATAATCTACCTCATCATGATCGTTACAACACTCATCGGCTCATGATAAGCTACCCTTTGGAGGAGGAAGGCTTGTGTTAGTCACAACGTTTAAAGCAGAGGATTTTTCTTTAGCAGTGAGTTGTTTATGATCAAAAATCTTTAACTTTCCAACAAGCGTGCTTCGGGATAGTGTAGTAAGATTCTTTCCTTCTATAATGACATATTTCTTAGATTCAAATCAGGCTTTAAAGGATCTCAGAATTTTCATCACAATATCCCGTTCAGGAATAGTCTTTTCTAGTGAATAACAAGTGCTCACTATTTCCGACGATTTGTGATTAAATTCTTCAAACGAATCTTCAGTCATATGAAGGTTTTCCCAGTTAAAAGTTAGGTTTTGAAGCCTGGATTCTTTCTCTGCGGAATATTCTCAAACACGATTTCTAAGATATCCCAAGCATCTTTTGATCTAGTGCACGTAGACACATGATGTTGAAGATGTTGGCTTATGGTGTGGATAATGACATTCAATCCATCAGAGTTATGTTTAGCATCTTTGATTTCATCATCGTCATATGCCTCTATGCCTTTAGGAACATCAGCTGTTGCTTCTCCAACTATTGGAGCATTGTATCCTCTTACAACAAGAACCCATGTCCGAAAGTTATGAGATTGTAATAAGGAACGCATAACAATTTTCCACCATAAGTAATTTGTGCCATCGAAGGCTGGCGGTACATTAATTGAGATTACACTCTTGTCCATAATATAAATCGTTTCATACACAAACTTATTAGGTATAACAATGTTTTCCTGCTTTGATACCATTGAAAATGCAGGGGATACCAAATACACCCAATTTTTTCATTCGACAACCTGTATAGACGAAACTTAATACAATAGCAAGCAGAACAACTAAATGATCCTTGACAATATGTATATAGAGTTTATATCTCAACCTCTACTCAATCAGTATGTATATAGACACAAGGTCCGTGAACCCGATTGTTAAGTAGAGTACTTGGACGATATCAAAAATTAGTATCCAAGATCAATCTAGTCGTATCCAAATAATCTAGTCAGAATTCCGCCAAGTGATTAAACTTGTAATCTATCTTTCAAGATACGAATTCTACAAGAAACGAGTCTCATAATCAATTATAATTAAGCGGACGAGTCTACTTGGATTGAATACGTATGAACCTTCATAAAGATAAACAATATAATGCGGAAAATGAAAAAACACAAGACACCGTAAATTTTGGTAACGAGGAAACTACAATAGACAAGGTGTGGAAATATGTTTGCAATAAACAAAGCTAGCAAACCTCACAAATCCGGAACTTACGACTCCTGAATAGCAGCCTAGAATCTTAACCACCTCTCAAGAACAATCATTGAAAGATCAACTAAGATCAGTTTTCAAATATCTATCTTGAGGAATCACAAAGTCTAAGACGTAGAGAACTTTGCGATTACTATTTATCTTGCCTGAAAGAGATTACGAAAACCTCGATAACAGAAAAGAAAGATCAGGATTCACGAACTATCAAGGTAAAGATAGTCGGACCTGGCTTCACGAATACCTAAAGCGAAGTCTTTTAGTCGTAGACCTAATTATGTTTCTCAGAGGAACCTAGGTCAATAAAGGATGACTGTAGAATCAACTAGGACAAAAAGTGTCAGGGATTGATTTTCTTAGTCGGAAGAGCATCCCTATTTATAGTATTCCAAGACCAGGGGTTGCTTAGAATTCAAGCTAAGATAACTTGAGAATCAAGCAAACAATTCAGGCTTAAAAATAAAATAGAAGAGTATACACATGGGTTCGGTTACGGAACCGTGTATAATGACTATTTGGTTTGGAAAGTTAGCCAAAGAACTAAAAGATATTTGATGTTCATTTAAACACCTAAGAAATTAATCATGATACACACACATAAGTATTTAAGTTATTAATGAATTCTTAGAAGTGTTTAAGAGAGTTCTAGCAATGCTAAACATATTAAAATAATAAGTCTTTAAGCATCTGCTAAACATTGCCAGGACAGTTGGTACAACGGTTCGTAAACCGCAGGGCTTGTTCACGAGTCAGGGTACTACGGTTCGTGAACCAGGTTCGCCAACCCTACTAGACTACCGAACTCAGTTGATCACAGTTCGTGAACTGGATTCGCCAACTGCTAGCCTATTTATCCAACTTAAAATTTAGTTCACCACAGTTCGCCAACCGGGTTCGTGAACTGTACCCAAGCGAACTCGTGGTTTGCGAATTGGTTTGCCAACCTTTCTATAATTCTGTAACTCAAATATCTATGGTTTGCGAACCGGTTTGCTAACCTACCCTGAGTAGAAATATCAGTATGTTCATATTTCTCTCTTATGAGGTTTGAAACATTCCCAAGTGGTATAATCATTTGCATGGGAAATTTTCAATCGATCCACAAATTAATTCATAAATTTAATATTGTTAAAGATCATTGAACATCTTATTTGCTAAATCATATTTCGAGATTTTTATCATGACAAGCTTGACTCGAAACTTCTTCTTTGTAAATCTACTAGAAGTCATACGACATAGTCTCAATAGATAGAATGATGGTATAGTGATTAAAATAGAATGGTTCAGTCTTCACAGACCTGATACAGAAGTTCTCCAAATGTCTTCGTCGATCTTCAGTCTTCAAGGGTGATATATGATACTCAACTACAATTCTAACCTAATTCGAGACTTGACTTAGTAGACTAGAAATCATGATATGGTTTTGATCACCTAACATTGACAAGAAGCTTGAGATAGCAAACCTTGTGGGTTCAACCGAGCAGTGCTCTAACGATTTCCCCATATCTCTAAAAAATACAGATTTTTTAAACTTTCCCTTCAAAACCTCTTCATTTTTTCTTCCCTCTAGACTAACTTTATAACCAACTCCAATTTATTTAATCTATGTTAACAGTTAACAAGCTAATGGGAATTAATTAGTAACTAATTAATTAAGGGTAAACTAATGAGAGTTAATTAGGAACATCAACTAATTAAAAATATGCTAGAGTTAACACCTTTCTAGGTCAACCACCAAATAAATACATGTATATAAAATAGACTTAACCATGCTTGAGACAACAATAATGCCATAAGGTATATTCACTAGGTTTTGGTTTGGCGATCTACAATACATGCGATGTAGTAACACACCCAAGATGAGAAAGTGAGTAAGTCGTGCTGGCATTTGAAGGAGTAAATGGATTAGTGGTCTTACAATCACCAAGTCTCCATAACGAAGCAAAACTGGTTTTTATCATGGTTTTCACTTCTCTGCAACTGCCACCACTTACAAAAGATCAATGTGTTAACTACCACTGCTAAAAATAGGTTATTCAACCTATCATAATGATATGAAAACCATTTCTCAAAAACACCATACAAAAGCTTTCTCTCAGACCTAACACAGAAAATATATTTTCAAAGCAGTTCAACATATCCCACCACTGGCGTTCAATTCTATTGATCTCAATACCTTCTCAGCTTCCCTTCCTACAGACTGACCCTTTTCCTCCTATTGTGACCGAAACGATACTGGAACGACCATTTCTTGATTTAGGTCAGAATCATATAGATTGGTCTCTCGAACTCAAAGCATCTCCATACAATGCATTTTTTTAAGGGTTTAGACGATTTTCTGTTACTATCATCAGCTAACTAACCATTTTGCCTTCCCCCCCTGTAAACAATTTTTACCCCAAAACAATCGCTACAGACAATAACCTACTATTAGACTTCGGACTGGAATGTAGTAGAGACCGAATTAACCATTTCAGCAATTCAGCTGCAGTCGTGTTCCTTGCACCTCTTGAACCTCACAAGATTCTGCGCACTTGATTCCTTTAGCTGACGTCCAGCCTAAGAGTTGCTTCAACCTCAGTGAAGACTTTTGGTACCTATCCGCTTATAACAAACAAGCCTATTTCATTTTACCTTTGATTTATCAATCTAGGTTTGGAAATCTGTTTGTAGTAGATAAAGTCTAGTAAACCTCACAAATCCGGTAACTAAAAAATTAAAGAAGAGTTTCGATTTGTATCTTGGGGAATCAGAAAGTCTGAGACGAAGAGAACTTTGTGATTTGTATCTATCTCGTTCCTGATCTGAGTTTACAAAAGCCCCAAAGATCAATAAGAACATGATCCAGCCACACAAACTATCAGGTAAAAGATAGTCTGACCGGGCTTTACGAACCCTAAGTGAAGTCTTCGAAGTTGTAGAATACAGTTTCATGAAGAACCTAAGTTATATAGGTCGACTATAGCTTAACAACTAGGACACAAGAGTGTCAGGGATTAAGAAATTATGTTGCAAGAGTATTTCTATTTGTAGATTTTCAAGGCTCCAAGAAACTTCGAATTCAAGCTAGGGTTGCTTGGAATTCAAGAAAATACTTTATTAGTTTAGATAAAATTCTTATTAGGAATTCATGTAAGCATGTGAGATGTTTTCCTTGAAATTACACAGAAAAGTATGCATTACGGTCCAGGGTTCTTGAACCATGCACAATGATGGTTCATAGGGCTCAGTAGTCTTTGACCTTACTAGCACATAGTGGTACTCAATAACACTTAATCAATGATCCAAGAACACAAAGTGATTTAGTGAAGAAAATTGTCTTAGAATTGTGTATGATAGATGTAGCAAAAGCGAACATAATCATATAAAGAGTTCGCATAATTATGCTAATGTTGGAACTGGGTTGGTTTGCAAACCACTGATAGTTCGTGAAGTCAGGCCACAAGGGTTTGCAAACCAGGTTTGCAGACCTTGGAAGTTCGTGAAAGTCAGGCCACAAGGCTTTGCAAAACTTGCCAGTGCGCGAAACTCAAATAGTAGGGGTTTGAAAACCGGGATTGCGAACCCCACTCATTATCGAACTCAGATGTAAAGGGTTTGCAAACCAATACAGTGTTCAGAATTCAGACTGACTTTGGTAAAACATACAAGTATGTATACCTATCGCCAATCAGTTCTTTTTCTCACGTAATTAATTTGAAACATTCACAATAGCCATATATAGTCTGAACTGTTGCTTGAGAAATTTCCAAATGATCAGATCTGTGGACATCCGTTGCTTAGCCATATTTCAAGAGTTTAACCAAGACAAGCCAATTGAACTTGAAATTTCTTCGTTGTAATATTAAATATATTAAAATCATAAGAAATAGTCTCATAAGATGGAATGAGAAGTTCTCGCAAATGTGTTCGTTTGTTCTTTAGTCTTCGATCTTCAAGGGTGATTCCTAGTCCGAGACTTGACTTTCATTTGTTAAGACCATTAATTCATGTTAAGTGTAATTAATCATATTGTAAGAGTGTTAGGACAACTGCTAGTTTCTTCAGTCACTTTCATGTCATCTGTTGGTCCATCTTTCCTCTAATCCAGGTGTTCAAAAAATACTTCCTATAACAATTCTTGACTCAATCGATCAGTACATCTCTCTGCGAAGAAGTGTTGCACCTTGGAAGCATATCAAAATGGCCAGAAAGTAACCCTAGTCAGGTGACTCAGGTCTGGTCTGAACTTCACCGAGTTAGTTTTGACCGTTCCTACCGATTCAAAGGAAATAGAAAGGACATCTGTTTCAGAGAGAGACCAGCCAAAGATTTTATTATCCAGTAGATTTTAGAAATTTCCATTAAGATATAGCACATATTTTAGAAATAAATAGGACAAAACAGAAAAACCTATTACAGACTTGCAGTATCCACGGTCAAAATCAGGAAAAACTTTCATTTCAGGGTAAGAAATGGCAATTCCACTTCCACTCATGAGTAATGCTGCTACTACTACTTCTACAAAAAGAGATGGAATTTATGTAGCAGCAATGCCTTTGAGAGCTTCAAAAGGACCTGCTCAGATTATAATGTCATTAACTTACTCTCTTAATCTTTGGGATTTACAACATTACATGGTTATCATCAAACCCGATTCATCTCAACCTCAATCTCAGGTTCTTCTCAATTTCTATTGTTTCCATATTATCTATAGTTATTTTCTCATTTCCTTAAGTGGGGTTTTCTTTTTGCGTAGAATTCTTAAGTTTCAATTGATTTTAGATTTCGTTTTAGTTTCTTAATCAATGATTTCGTTTAAGTTTAGTTCTACTGTATTAACACATCAAAACTGGATTATTTGATTACTTTGGGAAGAAGGCTGTGCTTTTCTCCCATAGTCTCCCATCCTTGATTAGCCACCGGGAATTATAAGTTGGCTTCATCCTCCATCTTGACCGACCTACTGTTATCTAGGGTATAGGATCTCGGAGTGATCTACTCTTGTACCTAGGAGTCTCAAGTCAAGAACCATTTGATGAGGCTATGGTGAAGAGTTCCAGAGGCGATGCTATTTTTTTCCATTAGCAAGAATGATTTTTTTTTTTAATTTTTTGCTTTTTTTTGGAATTTAACTTTTGTAGGCTTTTGTTTTTGATTTTCAACCTCAAGATCCTGAGAACATAAATGTAGCAATTTCTGCATTATCTGGACGACGACTACCCGGTGAGCAAACCCATTGTTATGCAACCATTATGGTATTTCTGTCTCACTAACATACATGCGTACAGATAACAAAAGACCAATGCTAATTGCCACTTTGTAATACAAATATAATCTTTGTAGAGGCAAGACTTTCCATGTTAATAGGCCTTTAAAAGTTACTTCTTATCAGTTTTTTAATGGTGGCTACTCCTTGCTATGTTTTCAGGAGCTTTACTAGTGAGAAAGCTTGCTAAACTGCCTAAAAGAAAATGCTGGTTTGTGGGATATTCAAATGTGGATAGCGTAAGTAGAGCAAATAAATTCAATGAGGTCTGGGAGACTGATTTGAGGATTGGCCTGCACGACTGCCGTGATTACACTAACGGTAACAACATCACTTCTGGTATCTTTTTGTGGTGTTAAACATGTAGAAGTGTTTTAACAGTTTCTCTACTTTAGTTTCTCTAGCCTTAGTCTTTAAACTTGACTTTTAGAGTTGGTCGAGTGCCTCATTGGTGAGAAGCAAGTTTTGGAGCGTTTGAGGGGATCCTTGGATGCCTTCCAAGAATCGTAACCTGCTTGGGGAGGATGTCATGTTGGTAAGTTCTTGCGTACAGCTTACTCCACTTATCAACTATTCAGTTATTCACATTATATTGTGCTAGAACAATGATACTTTTATCATCTTATTAGGAATGAGTAAAATATCTAAAATCAAGACTTCTATGATAAACAAAAGACGGACTATATAGAGATGAATGATTCTAACCTATTACAAAGCTATCTCAGCATAACCCAATCAAACAGACATAAGGTCCAGACTCGTCATATTTTTCCTCCGTTATGCCTGATTTTGTAGGATGCTATCTGGGGTAGCATACTAACTTCGAACACAGCGAAATTTAAAATCGCTATTAAGTTCACCATCACCGTTCAGTGCTTGTATTTTGAGGTTGTAGTCTTTGCTTGTTGGTTTAATATCAGACACTGGATTATTTGATTAGATGTTGGGATAAGGCAAATCAATTATAGCTGGAGACACTTTCCTTCAATTAGTCTATCAAGTTGTTGCTTTCTGCACTAGTATTTGAGATGAGTAGTGGCAAATATTCTGGTTTCCCTTTCTGCACTAGCATTTGAGATGAGCAGTGGCAAATATTCTGGTTTCCCTTTTCCGGACCAAATGGTATAATATTCCATTGTCTTACCGGTTCAGATAATACGTAATAATCTGGTACCCTGAATGCATATTTTTCCATGGAAAACGGGACTTGTATAAACTTGATCAGTCTAATACTCTTGTGTTGAAGACCCACTAGCAAGTACATAATCTTTGGACTAAAACCAAGGACATGGACTTCATTTCTAGGCGTCATGTTTATCATCGTTCGTATTAATGCATAATATGGTTGCAGCTTCTTGGTATTAATGCATAATATCAGAGTTTAAAATGCACCACCTTCTAAGTTTATCATGTAACCTTTGTCAAATAATTACAATTCCTTCGATTCTTAAACCTTTTGTTCCAGTACTTCAAGTCCACACTAGTTCTGAATCTATCACTTCACCTTTATCATAGCATGAGTTACTCACGGCGTCTTATTTACAGCTTGAATTCCAGGAGGTATCGACTGCTAATTCTTCTTTGGCTACACAAGAAAACACTACAGCAGTATATTAGAGAGTGTTATCGGTGATCATAAAGAACCAGAATTCAACTGTGCACCTGAATTGTGGGAAGGACTACAAGTGCAATCCTGAGAAGATATGTTAATGACGATATCACAAGGCAAGTCATGTAAGCACATGTTTGATTTGTCTTCTCATCATATAAAGCTCTTTTCTGGTAAGTGGGTTAATATATGTAAAAGGATTTTTAGTGAAATTCCTGTATTTTGATATTAGAAATTAAGCAATTAGAATTTTAGTAAATAAATAAATAAAAAGAATCCTAGTCACAACTGTTAAGGTAATCTTAACTAGTACACCACATGAATAAAATCATAGAAATTTATTTCTCTATGATTGTTCCTCAGCTGAAGAAATTTGATATTCGCAGCTACATCCACATCCACTCAAGTTCAGCAACATCTGTTACTTGTTCATCTTCTCTTTCTTTTCTTATCCTTCTGATTACAGGATGCATCTGTTGCTTTCTCTATGTTAGCTGTTCCTACAATCTTCTTTGGTGAAACAAGGCTTTCAACATAATTTTTGATTCTTACCAGATGCAGCTCGTTGCTATGGATACCACGCCCCAATAAATCGATTTCTGTATTAAGGTTTACTGAATACAGACAAGGCTTTTTCTGACCTGCTCTGAATAGTATTATACCATTGTCTAACAACCTCAGTGGCTCAAAATCCTCAGTATTATCTTCTTCCAGTTCAATAGTGAATTGTTTGGAAGTCCAGGACTCCTTCACATTGTAATCCTTCATCACCCATATCTCGTAAATACTGACGAAATCAACCTGCATGCAGAGACACCCTTCAAGAACACCCTAATAGTTATTCTTCTTGGCGTGCCTTGTTTGAAAACAGGTTGTGGTATCTCCATGAATTTTTCATCGTCGATGTTGAAAGACAGGATAACTGCAGTGAGGGATATTATTCTAATATTGGAATATTATTCTAATATTCCAGTGAGGGATCCCATTAACCAAAGCTTGGGGCGTATGGAATATTTTTGCAAATCCTTTATATGATAAGGGATTGTTGCAAGTTCCCTCCATAACCCACTGCTCACTGTGAAGACCTTGACTTCAGATTCATCAATGAGTGTTTTATCTTTCTTGATGATAGGTGCAATTCTAACTATTTTGTATTCTCCAGTTTTGGGATGATAACCGAATCCCCAGGTGACTGGGTTACGACATACCACGTCAAGTTGGGTACATGGGTCTGGTATTTTTTGCCACTCTGATTGATGGGTTCCAGAGAACTAAGTCACCAGTGCTTCCAGTGAAACAGAATAACCCATTGCAGCAACCAATTTGTTTCTTCAACGGGCATCTGCTTTGACCATTAGACTTGAAATATGGTTCTCCGGCATCATGGTGTTTGATTGGAAGCTGAACTTTCACCACTTTATCACGTCCTCTTTCAATGCCGTCAAGTACTATAGAGTAGGTGTCTCGAGTCATAAGGAAGAACGCTTGTTGATCATCGTTTGTGTATTTGAGATGTGTTCTCATGAATTCAGAATCGAAGTATACAAATACTTGGAAACAGATTTGCATATCAAGATGTTATTCACCGGTAATCTTATAAGTATTCTTGTAACGATTTCTCTAGGTAGATTCCACATTGTTGTGGTACACAGTTTGTTTTCTCTCCTCCTGTTAGTCTTCAAAGTTGGGAATAAAATTTGTGACAGTATGAAACCCAAGTGTTTGTTATTTATAAAGAAGAAGAATCCAGGAAGCGTGAGTGATTTTGGAAACCATTAGAAATCATCATAAACTTGTATTCTAAATTCTGTTGGAACTCGGAAGTCGGAAATAGAAATTATCTGTCCTCCTTGACTCGTATTTAGCTGCCCGCCGAAAAGTATTTCTGTTGCAGTGGATGGGAAAGATAAAGAAGCAAAAAGAGAAGGAGATTCTATTCATTAGAGATGATGTGTGTTACATGGATACAGTCCTTTATATACAATAGGAATAAAGCCATAGATATCATATTGGGCCGCACATTCATGGGCGAAAGCCGTACAACACTCCCCCTTGTGCGGTTCAATAGAAATTCATACTCAGTACTTCACATACATTATGTAGGTCTTCAAATGTCTTCTCTCCTTGATGACTTATGCCGAAATCAATTTCCTAATTAAAACTTCGACAAGGAAAAAACCCAGTGGGATAAAACCTTGGTACAAATCTTCACATGTAGTACTTCACATGTTGTCTCGTACTTTACATGTAGCAATACGATCTTCAAGGACCGACTAGTCTAAGTTAATTGCCTCGTTAAAACTTCGTCAGGAAAACCCAAAGGGGCAAAACCTGAATTAAAGAAAAAGAGTACAATATTAAGCAAACTTAGAACATAGTTGGACTCAAATATGTTGCCTCATTAAAACCTTGACAAGGAAAACCCAGTGGGATAAAACCTTGTTGAGGGAAAAGAGTACAACGTGAGATGCAAGTAAAGGTGATCGATTGCGAGATGAACACTTTGCTCCGTTGAAGTTGACTAGTTTCTTCACAACTCTTAAGGCAGAAAATCCCCGTGGAAAAAATAATAGCCTTAGCTGGGAAATTACATTCCCGATGTTTGTTGTTGTCTCATTAAAAACCTTGCCGAGCAATAAAACCCTGTGGGAAAAAGTAACCTCGGTGAAGGAAAATAGTTCAACACACCATTAGATGCTCCCCCTGATGTCAGACAATTTTCATTAGTCTAATGCAGTCAAAAGGAGTTTATCACACTTTACTTTGGTGACTTGGATGTTTATAGAACCATGTTGTTGATTCTGGAAGTTACGTTGCTTAACGGACTATCGTGTTTCATTTCTTTGATTCAGATATTTTCAATAACATCAACGCGATCGTTATGTCTTCAACGGTCAACATACTTGATGCTTTTAGTGTTGTCTCGCTAAAAACCTTGTCGAGTTACAAAACCCTTTGGGAAAACTATTCTCGATCGAAAGGAAAAAGAGTACAACACAACTTCAATTTCAAAGTAAAATATGTCGACATCATATCCTTGGATCCTCCCCCTGATGTCGGCATCTCCCCGATTACTTTCAGAGTTGTTCCAGACAGTTCCTTTAGTCATGTACTTTTCAAATCAATATCGGTAATGACTTAGAAAATAGTCTATCATATCTTCCCCTGATTACTTTCGTTGGAGAAGAGATTATTGTTCCTTCATAATCAACAACCTTTGGATTGCATTTCCTTTAGCATTCCTTTTTATGTATTTGCAGGGATAAAACAAACTCATGTCAATGGTTACTTTTAAGTATATGATTACATTCACTGTACCATTCCAAAGATGTTGCGTTGGCGCTGAGCTATATTTAGCTAACAAGTTCCCTGAGGATGTAAAATTTAATCGAGTATATTACTATACTAAGTACAACAATGCATCTATTGCACTTAGATATGGGAATTTCATCTCCCAACACATCTTCGTCATATTCCTTTGGACGAAATGGTTACTTACTTACATTTGAACCTCGACTAATCATGAGAGTGCTATCAGAATGCATGTCTTTGTTAAATTGCCTGACAACTTTAGGCATATGCAAACTGGTGGAATAATATACCACAATCTCAAAATTCGATCGAGCTTTCCCTAGATTTTTCATCTCAAATTCGGATTTTAAATAGCTTTTAAGGTCTCTTATCACATCAAGAGTACACATCATGTTTGTACCATCAACATAAATAGCTACAATTCCAAATCAGTAACTTTATTATGAATACGCAAGGAAAAATAACTTACTTGTCTATCCCCTCCAAATAAAATAGTCACTTAGACGGGTATACCACATCCGTCTGATTGCTTGAATCTATAAGTGAGCATTCTATCTAACTGTAAGCGCACTTCGTGGTTTGGAGTCATTTGATTTGGGTAACAAAAGTCTATCAAGTACTTTTGTAAATATCTTCTATCTCTTGATTCTTTCAGAGATACGTAACAACCACATACATATGCTGCATTTCAAGTCTTTTTGAAATTACCAAGCTAACTAGGTAGCGGAACTCTATAACGTTCATTACAAGAGAACAATTCCAGGGCTTTGTGAGAAACCTCGCGCCACAAGGCGAGTCTTTGTACTTTAAGACTACTTTCTTCTCATTATGATTTATGACAAATTAATTATGTATGTACAATAGGCTTTACACTTGGTTGGTTAGCACTACCACACCAAATACCCGTATATTTGCCAAAAAACTAAGTTCTACCTGGATTGTGTAGGCCAAATATGCAATTTATTTGAAATTAATCAAAATAAAGCATGGTTCGATCTCATTGTGCTCTACTTCTGGAGAAACTATTTATAGATTATATCATCATTGTGCACGCATGATCCTTCCATTGACTCATGTGCATTCTCATAATCCGCCAGGATTTCATTGTTCTCTAGAATCATTTAAAACTTCGGAGCGATCTCCAGTATTGATTCATGGACATAGTCAGAGACAATCAAATGAGATGATTTCATTGATGATAAAAATTAGGTTGTGCCTTATTCATATACTTCCTTTCTAGGTGAGCATTGATCGAACCTGGTGGTGTCTCCATCTTCCTTTATGGAGCCACAGCCTCAACTACACTTCCACCAAGTGTAGTTGCAACACCTTAGTCTATGGTGTACCCCATACCGAGGATTTCAAACCTTGCAGGAATATTTGTAGCTGGTATGTGTGATCTTGTCACTTTAGCGACATCAGTGTACATTCTAAAAATTGATTATTCCTTGTCACTTCATATTTACATTTATGGAGTACAAGAATCAATATGAGACACAGTGGGAACACACCACGAAAATTCATGTCGTTACCTTAGAAAATACTTTTTCTTATCTTCCCCCTAATGACGGGAAGACTGTCTCATTAAAGTGATAATCTGCAAATCTAGCAGTAAGAGATCTCCTGCCAAAGGTTTTTAAAATGCGGAAAATTGTTGAGAGTAAATATCCAACAAAATTACTTAATCATTTTCGTGACCCATCATAGTACGATGTGGACTCGTAATGGCACATATATAGTGCAACCAAAAATGCGTAATAACACAAATGTCAGGCTTAAATTCAGTTACCAACTGGTACGCAGAAAAGGTTGACTAATATTGGGTTCTAAAACGAATTAAGTAAAGATGCGCGTAATATTGCATATCCCCAAGGCAATAAAAGGTAGGTTGGTACGCATAACCTATTCCTTAGACACCATCTGTAACCTTTGATGGTAGCCTCTGCGAGACCATTGGGTATAAGATGTTCTATAATGATCTTATTAAACATGCAATATTCATCAAGTCCTTTTGATGTAAATTCTCTAGCATTAACAAGGGTGGTGAGCCTTTGCATTTTGCTTTGTGTAATATGTGTTAGGAATTCTACAAAAATTAAACGCATCGTTTGTTAGGAACAACAACTGATTCAATGCGTCGAATCATCCACCAGAGCCATAAATCACTTTGAATGGTCTACATTATGCGTGTATATGTGTTCACTAACAACACTTTATTTCTTTGGAGAATGAGTTATTTAGCATTTGCATCTAAGTAAAACAGGATGGTCTCAATCATGTTTCACTAAAAAGAGACTTTGTAAGATGAGTGACGTGCTTTCTTACTCTAAAGCATAATGGGGAGAGGCGGTGCAAATCTAGTAACTTTAGAAATCACCATTATGATAGATGTCGTAACTTCGCATTCTATTAGTTCATTTTCTTATACACTCAAATGAAGTTATGCTCGTGTTAGTACTTTCAAAAACGGAACATCGTGTCACAACCAATGTGCCTTATGGTTATGTAAAAGTCTTTATGAATCAATCCCAATCATTTCATTGTTGGGGGTTAATAAGGATTCAGTAATTCAAGTTCCAGTGATTTACAATTCACTAGATTGACACATTAATTTTCTAAGAATATGCTTCCTTCCACATTCATTAGAAATAATTTATAGATACAATCAAATCCATTCTCACTGTAAGGGAAGACATATGATCTAGTTCGATTAAATAGTCAATTGGTCATGCAAAGTTCTTGTTGCCATTAAAGTTGATGTGAAAATTGGTTGCTACTATGTTACACACATTACATTGTATATACTAACACCTATAATCAGATGCATTTCCAACTCTTTCATTTATGATAGAAGCTAGAATTACATTTTAGCTTCATCCCATGATATATATGTCCCTTTTCACATGCTTTATATGAGTCGGTAGGTTTAACCCTCATTACTTAGTTATTTGAATTTTCAATTTTTCTACGATTAGCTTAACGTGAGAAATTTCTTTATCTCAACGGGTCAAGAGAATCCCATTTTGCATGTCAACCACTTACTTTAGGTTGAATAGCTTACTAAAAATAGAGGATCTCTTGTTTGCATACTTTAACATATACTGGTTCGTTAGTATTATGAATGAAGTAGAAAATGGAAGAAAAATAAATCCACTCATGTCACTTTCCTCGTGAGTCCTTCCACAAAAGTTGAGATTCATGTGCTTTTAATTACAACATAACTTTGTTGGAGCTACTGATTATAATATAATAATCTAATAAGTGGATTCCATCCCACTAGACATTCATGCTCCGGGAAAAATATCATGAGTGTTTAAATTTTATACATAGCATAGGGGCATATGGCTTCACCTTTTAGACGGTACATTGTCATTGGTAGAGAGTTTTAGATGGAATATACACCTTTTCCACATCAAATAGATAACAATATTCAAGTACTTCTTGCCCTTTCAAAAAGCAAAGGAGTTATATTTGAATCGAGTTGGTTCGACCAATTAGACAAAACACCATTCAACAATGCCAATATCATATTGAAGAGAACAAAATAAGATTAAGATCAAAATTTTAATGATCGAGATCAACAATCATAATTTAAGTTGACTGTTTTATGGTATGGACTTATCTTAAATCAAAGATAAAAGCAGAACTAGGCATGTTCTAAAAAATAAAAATAAACAAGCCCAATGGGTATTCATTTGGCATAAGCTTTGGTTCCCACTTTACATACCCACAGTAACCCGATGGCCTTGGTCATGCACACCCTAAGTCAGGTCGGACCAACAGACAGACACTGGCCTGATGAACCTTGAGACGGGGGTGGTCTCAGGTGGACGAGAACAAAGTTAACTGCAGGTGGGCCGGACCGGACCATCTTTCCTTCTTCTCCTTTCACGGAGAATTACAAACGACAGAAAACGAACATCATCAAACCACGCACATGAACATCAAAGTTTCGAATCAAGTTTCCAATCAAACGTACAAATGTATTTTTTAATTTTAACATATGAATATATATTATAAATTAAAATATAATCACTCCATTAAAAAAAATGGTATAGAACATAAATCAAAAATTAAGGAAAAGCAAATAAAAAAATCAATTTTCACCATGGACTTAATAGATCCAAATACAGAGATACCATTAAATCAGTTTTCACCCACGGATTAATGCTTTCAACACAAATTTAATAATTCCAATCAAATTGGGTATGCAAAAATCAAAAGCAAGGGGAAAAAATAGAGAAAATTGATCCAACTTAGTCGATTTGACGATGACGATTCCATTGATTCCAATTATTCCAACGTAGTGTATTTGATAACAATCCAAAAAAAAAAAAAAATCAAAATCCATCGCCATAGGTTAGAGCTCGTGCGTGATAACGTGTTGCAGTGGATGGGAAAGATAAAGAGGCAAAAAGAGAAGGAGATTCTATTCATTAGAGATGATGTGTGTTACATGGATACGGTCAACTTTATATACAATAGAATACTATGTGTGAGAATCCTTCAAGATCTTATTGTTTGAATATTTTAGATAATGTTGATCTTTGGCATAGAGGTTAGGGTATTTACCTATATGTATAGGTCTGATAAACTTCTTGATCTTTAGTAAGAATTAAAGTCATTTCCTGTTATTTCAATTTGGCGGTGGGACTCGTCCAAATACTCTTGGGATTTCAAGAAATTGTTAAATACCTTTTGCCAGTAAGTCATTTCGACTCTTAGGATATTCTACATGAAGTGAATCCGTATTTTTACTAAATGCTGAAATAACAAAATATTTTATGTTTCCAACTTAAAACAAAAACTAAATTAAATTGGACAACTTTTATTTCTTTTTGTATAAAACAAAGAAATATGACTTGAATCAAAGACACTTGAATGCAGCATAGGTGAGAAAATGAGAAAAATGCAAAGATAGGTGTACTAATTCTATAAGCACTTTGAATCATGGGAAACTTCGTTACACCATTCTAGAATCATTTCGGGAATATATAAAATATAATTGGACCATGATAGTCTCCTATCTCGCCTCAAACCGAACATTTTGAATTTTTCTTTATAATAACAAAGAAACACACGGAATAAAACTCTTCACGCCTATGAGAAACATTTCCAGTGAGTTTTTTTAAGAAACAAAGGAAAACTTCTTGGATCCTGAATGCAGGAAACACTTCCAAAAGTTTAATCCAAATCTTGCAAAACACAAAAATCAATTGAACTAAACAGAGGAGACCCTAGTCCTAATTTATCGTACCGGGTAGAGAACATTTGTGAATCATTACAACATATGGAGAAAACACTGCATTAACTAATCACAAACTAAGATGCTGCAAGAGCAAACAACAACCAATGAGTTAAAACAAAACAAAAAATGCAAAAAAAAAAAATATAGTGCAATTGTTACAAAAGATATCTAAGAGATAGTAAAATACTTTGCAGATTTATATGCCTATTTTAGACTGACACCAAATTGTTACTTACTTTTGTGGCAGCCTTCTTTTCAAATCCGCCTTCTTCCACACCATATAATCTCTAATGTTAATTGACAAAGAACCCGCACCGACAAAAAACCAAAAGTTGCATAAGCCTAGCCTGTTATGGGTCCAAAACAAAAAAAAAGTAATGCTTGACTGTTAGCATGATGCAAGGAATTTAAATGGAGGAAGGAGATAGACAAACTATGCCATTGAACTTTCATAGCCATATTGCAGATTAAGGTTTCTCCCAAGTCAAGCTCGCTGGACGCTGTAGCAGTAAAGCATGACCAGGAAACACAGATAACCTATAAAAACGAAAATCAAAATGACAAACAAAAATGACAGTAAAGAATGATATAAGACCAAAATGAATATAAGACTAAACGAAAAGAAACAAAGTGAAGAAAAATTTAACAACATAAAAATTTTTACAGCATGAGTAATGAACCACAAAGGTTTTCCAAACTATAGTCTACGCATTAATCAATGAAAAAAATAATCAAGAGTAAGTAAATTACAAACTTCCGTTTTTGGTATACTTATTCGCAGCCTTGCATAAAATTGTACGCGTAATTTTGGAGGCTATGTTCGTAGACAAAACTTTTCTCTTCCACAAAATCATTATGGGAGTCATGGACAGACTCTCTCGCACAATTCACCATACTCACACCTTCAAAGAATATCGAAACTTAATAAGCCACGAAGAAAATTAGATACTCATTGGCACAATATGGTCAGTAGGATGTAACTTTATTAGATCCTATACGCACGACATTGCAGATACGCTCCAAGCACAAGTGGGTTAATCTAAGAAATATGAGGCAACAAATTCGGAAACCAAACAAACAAGATACCGACCGTGAGAAAAATATGACACCTCAAATTTTCTTAGAGGCAACAAATCAATTCAACCACCGAAGGTACCTTCCGGTGCATTGACGCAAACATTCATCTCAAAGCAAACATTTCAAAAAAAAGAATCAATTCAAAATATTGATGTTGATTGTGGGGAAAGAGAAGAAATTATCCGTGAAACAAACAAATAAAGAAAAACAAAATTAAAATAAACAAAAATGATAGGAATATTAGGGAGTGAAACTCACAGGTCTCTTCTTCATGGTCAAGAACAAAAAACTAACAATTAAGTGGAACCGATTTGCAGTTACCTCTCAATTGAGGAAGTTATACAAAGTTCAAGAACTACACCTACGCAAGATAGGAGAAATATAAGGAGGGCGTGACACGTATGTTTCAATATGGATTTGTAGTGGTTTCTCACGGTTGCGAGAAAGACAAAGGACTGTGGATGAGTGGATACCCAAGGAAACGGGACGGGAGGAGAGCTACCCGTCATTGAACTACAAAATCAGACCACTATTTGTCATCGCAAGAACTCATCCCTACACTCTTTGTCTCCCCCAAAAAGACAACTGTGTCATAGTTAATTGATAGCCATAGATATCATATTGGGCCGCATATCCATGGGCGAAAGCCCTACAACAATTTCTTATTTTTATTTGTAGGAAATACCAATCCATTCTAAATAATATATTAGATTTAGTTTCAGTCCATTTGACCACTCAAATGTCCTGTTTGGTCCTATTTTAATATAAATTATAGTTTGGTCCTAAAATTATTGTTTGGTCCTACGCTCGATGTCATGGATGATGTAAATGTCACCTTGTAGTGGCAGAAATACTCCTTTTGGATAAGACCATATATATAGTCAAAAGGTAAGAGAGATGGAATCATTCTCGAGTTTACTTTCTCTCTCTTCTTTTCTAGATCTAGTTTTTCTTTTCCTCTCAATTTTTTTTTCTAAGGTTTTAATTTTGTGGAAACAAGATGATGAAGATGAAGAAAGATGATGAAGATGATGAAGATGAAGATGAAGAAGATGATGATGAAGATGATGAAGATGAAGAAAGATGATGATGATGAAGATGATGATGATGAAGATGGTGATGATGATGATGATGATGATGAAGATGACGATGATGAAGATGATGAAGATGAAGAAAGATGATGATGATGAAGATGATGATGATGAAGATGAAGATGATGATGATGATGATGATGATGATGATGATGATGATGATGAAGATGAAGATGATGAAGATAAAGAAAGATGATGATGATGAAGATGATGATGATGATAAAGATGAAGATGATAATGATGATGATGATAAAGATGATGAAGATGAAGAAAGATGATGATGATGATGATGATGATGATGATGAAGATGAAGAAAGATGATGATTTTGTGGATAAGGACCATATATGAAGATGATGAAGATGATGATGATTTTGAATGTTGAAGATGAAGAAAGACGATGAAGATGATGATTTTTTTTTTCTTTTTAGGAGTCGCAAGATATAGACTTCATTCCTGAATGAAGTCTAATTTTTTAGTTTTTGTATGGACTTCATTCGTGGGAATGAAGTCTGCTTTTTTAAACTTTTGTATGGACTTCATTTCAGAATGAAGTCGCTTTTTAGCTTTTTGTATGGACTTCATTCCCGGAATGAAGTCTGCTTTTTTAGCTTTTTGTATGGACTTTTTAGCATTTGAAGAACTCCTACAAAACAAAAAAATTTAACACTGGAAGGGTATTTTTGTCTATTTAAATATTTTTAAATAATTATGGATCAAACAGTAAAGCTGTTTCACCAACCAAACGACTAAATGTATTTGCCCACCTAAAAAAGGAACAAACGATATTTTTCCCTTTTTATTTCAAGTGTTTTGACATTATAATTCAACCCAAAAACGATGCTTCACTAAAACCACAGGATCGGATGGGAACCACGTGTATTTATTATACGGCTGAAGCTAGGAAGTAAAATATAACCCCAGAAGCATATTATCAGCACTTACTTATCTACATCAAAACCCTTTTCTCTTCTCTTCTATCTGCAAACCCTCCATTAAACCCTTCTCTCTTTCCCCATTTGATTTACTCAAGAAAACCTTGAGTAAACCGGTGTTAAATTTTGTAGCAGAAGATTTCATTTGAAAATTTATGAAGAGCAAGCCGAGTAAGATTTCTAATTTTCCCGTGTCTGTTGTCTCTTAAAATTTTCTTGTGGAAATTTATTAATTAACTGAACTATCTGTAACCTAAAATTGCATATTTGAAGAAATCTTGAAAACCTATAGCCCTGTTGTATTTATTTTAATCGTTAATTGTTAGTAAATGCGAGTCTCTGAAAGAGTTCCAAACCAAAAAAGCATTGGAATAAGTTATATTTGTGTGTTTGCTGCTTTTTTCATGAATTTAGGAATTAGGCTAGACATTCAGTGAATGGCTGATGTAGAGATGTATGAATGTGGGAACACGTATTATCCTATGCTTAGGGTCCTATTTCTATTAGGTTTCAGTCTTTGCTCATTATTCTTTTCTACAAATGAAATTGCAGCTTGAGGCAGAGCTGGTTCCTGGGAGCACTCAATACTTTGGTTTATTTCGTTACAAACTGAATCTAGTATGAGAAGGTCATGAAGGCACTACTTTTACAGTCCAATCGAAGCATGCTTACATTAGTCTCAACACGAATATTATTCTCTGTCCGAGCTCCTCCACATTTAAGAAAGTTATCCTGGATTTCTCGAACAACAAGGTTCCACACTGGTCTACAATGTCAGAGCAGTTATGATAGGGAGAATGGGCCACTTACTCTTACAAGCCTTGGGTTCAGGGGTCAAGAACTTGAAGCAACTGAAAAAAAGGATGCAACACTTGAAACAACTGGGAAAAGGGATAGAACCTATAAAAATGAAAAACCTAGTTCTGTGTCCTGTGAAGCTCCTAAAATTATACCAAAAGCAGTTGCTGGTGCAATCAAACCTGTGAAGGTGAAAGCTCCACTTAAAGTAGATTCTACCCTATTTTCTGCAAAAACTTTTTCAGAGCTGAATCTCCCGTCGATGCTGATCGCGCGCTTAGAAAGAGTGGGCCTTACGGTCCCAACTGATGTTCAATCCACAGCTATTCCCACAATTTTGCAAAATCATGATGTTGTAATTCAATCCTACACGGGATCAGGGAAGACTTTAGCTTATCTTCTACCCATACTTTGTGAAGTGGGTCCATTCGCGGAGAAGCTTTCTGGGGAAGAGGATCCTGACAAGAGAATTGGTGTAGAAGCAGTTATAGTAGCACCTTCAAGGGAACTAGGAATGCAAATTGTAAGAGAGTTTGAGAAGATCTTGGGGCCTGAAGATAAGAAACTAGTTCAGCAACTTGTTGGGGGTGCAAACAAGTCAAGACAGGAAGAAGCTCTGAGGAAAAATAAACCTTCCATTGTTGTCGGAACTCCAGGAAGGATTGCTGAAATCAGTGCAACAGGGAAGCTTCACACACACAACTGTCGATTCCTTGTATTGATGAAGTTGATGAACTTCTTTTCGTTTAATTTCACGTGAGGACATGCATAGGATATTGGAGCATGTTGGAAGGAGGCCTGGCGCTGAACCACACAACAAAGCCAAGGGGCCACTTGTGCGGCGTACTGAATTCGGACAATTTTTGGTCTCAGCTACTGTACCGTTTTCTGTCATTAGGGCTGCTAGTAGTTGGGGACGTGACCCAGTCCTTGTTCGAGCGTAAAAACTGTTGTGCCACTTGAGTCTGTCCCTGCTGCTGGACCAGATACGTTATCAAAAATCCTACCAATTCTTCTTCAAGCACAATCACCAAGGAGCAGCTGACAGCTTGCCTCCAGGTTTGAAGCACTACTACTGCGTCTCTCAAAAATTACAACACAAGGTGGATAGCTTAAGGAGATGTGTCCATGCACTTGATGCCAGATCTGTTATAGCCTTTATGAATCACACAAAGCGGTTAAAAGATGCAGTATTCAAACTTGAAGCTCGTGGAATTACGGCCGCTGAGTTGCATGGAGATTTAGGTAAATTAGCTAGGTCAACAACTTTGAAGAAGTTCAAGAACGGGGAACTGAGAGTTTTGGTCACAAATGAGTTATCAGCTAGGGGGTTTGGATGTGGCTCAATGTGATTTAGTAGTGAATCTCGACCTGCCCACCGACTCAATTCACTATGCACATCGAGCTGGACGCGCAGGTCGACTTGGTCGAAAAGGTTCTGTTGTTTCAATGTGCGAAGAGTCAGAGGTGTTCATTATGAAAAAACTGCATAAACAGCTCGGAATCCCTATTCAAAATGTGACTTTCCAGAGGGCAAGCTCAGTGTATTTAAAGAAGAAACCATAAAAGAGATGAGTTCAGAAGCAACAGCAAGGTAACACATATAGACTCCTTATTGCTTTCATTTTCATAAAAATTCTCTTTAAATCACTTGAGAGATCCATCTTGTTATTCCGTTCGTGTTCTACATACTTTGTCTGCCTAGATGGTATCTGTGTTCTTTTAATGATCACTATTTTGTATACATATACCGAGTAGTTATATACTTATATATGCCAACACTATTCATTCTCTTAGAGTCTCAGGACAAACCACTAAGATAGTTAATCATTTGAAATTTTGACGTTGTCAGACCAAACATAATAGAATATTTTGAAATCTGATAGTACATTTACTCTTAGTGTAAATCACCTTATGAGACCTTGGTCGTTTATCCTCCAAAGACTTCCACGAGAACATCTTCGTCGTAAGGATAAACCTAATTTGGCCCTTGAACTACACTCTAGAAAGGAAATGAAAAACTGCTCCAGAAAAGGAAGAAGATTGTGAAAGGGTGGAAAGACACCTTCTAAGATGAGATATATGGTATGTTTTAAAGAAAATTCATAATGAGAAAAAATATTTGTAGGTAATCAACATCAAAAGTTGTTCAATTATTTTCAATTACGCACCATGATAATCTTACTTTAGTCTTCTTTTCTAAGTTTTTAGAGAGAGAGGGATGAAATGTGCGGATGAGATTAGTATTAAGCACTACAAGGAAAAGTTAAAACCATCTTCATCCAATAAAAGAGATAAGAAGATAAACCTAGAAAAGAAGATGAGTGCACCTACCTATCAATCAATTTGTTATTATGGTAGTTGTGCTTCTCTCACTTATCTTTGATCAATTTTAATCTCATAAAATCTCCATAATCAATAATTAAGCCTTTAAAGTAATTTTACTTTCTTATCTTGAAAACAAAGGTGAGCAAGGGTCTTTTAGAATTTAATCTAGTGGGTGAATGGATCCTCTAGGAATTATGATTAGATTATTTTCAGGGCGTAGTGCTTTAGTACTTTTCCGGACAATGTACTATGGAGTTCTGGGTTTGTACTTATAGCTAAAAACATGCTCTTGGTCTCCCATGGTCCCATTCCCATCAATTGAACCAATCATGGGATTCCATAGCTGTTTTGAACAGCGAAAGACAGCTCTGCTTGTATATCTTATGCATCATGATGTTAGATAATTTGCTGTTCCGCGAAAAAGACCCAATAGTTGAAATTTATGGTTGACCGACGTGCGAAGTTTTTGGACATAATGCATACTTCTTCCGCTCTATAAAATATTTTATATCACCAACTAAAAATATAAAATACTATAAACATGGCCAAAATGGAAATACCCCTGACCATCCAATATCCCAAGTTGTCACCAAAGACAAAAACCAAAAAGAAAATACCCCCAGCCATCCAATATCCCAAGTTGTCACCAAAGACAAACTAAAAGATACAAAATGGGAGAATATACAAAGAAAACAATTGTAGCGAGAATCAAAATTGGCCTTAGATTATCTTTAGTGCACAGCAACTTACATATACGCTTACAAGGCTTCGAGCAAATCAATAATGATGCCAATGGCGCACTTCCAAACTCTAATGTGAGCCAAAAATGTCACTTATCAGTATCAACACCGGCAAACGCATCAATTTCTTCGTTTTATTAATTGATTAATCAGGATGAAATAATTACAAGCCGACTTGGTCGAATTAATATATTATCTCAGCGAAGTTGCTAAAAACCTCCTGGAAAGCTTTAGGTCGTGTCTGGATACAACTATAGAGGTTAACTGGCTTATATAAATCGAAAAAGAAAAATGTCGGTCCAAGTGCGTATGCAATTTCTTGTAGTCATTAAGCAAAAGAAAAAAGTTTGTTCCCTCTGCCCTTCTGTCGTTTGTTGGTTATTTCGACGACCATCAAATAACTTCACCCCGAGGGCGAGAACCAGCTTTTCGTTTGCCAGAAGAAACTTTTTCTCCCAGTCTTTGAACGTACTGTTTACAGTTCTCAGATCTCATTGGACAAACGTAGACTTTTACCATCTTGATTTGTCTTTCTAAAGTAGACATCTTTCTAGGATAATGAAATCGTTAAGTGGCATTATCTACTGCTTAAGATCATACTTGTCTGAATATAATTAATACTTCCCACGGAAGAAAAACAGTTTTCATAACCATATTATAAGAAGTGTCACCATACTAGTTTTATTCGAATAAATGGAGTCCTCTAATTTAACACGGTACATATATATCAATCATGCATGGTTTACTAATCTACTAATCAGAACTGTTCGAAGTTCAAAAAGAGACCAATAATGCATTCTTTATACTACTACTTCTACATATAAATTGCATATCGCATGCTATCATTTATCATGAGATTATTCATCTCGGACATCCTACCTAATTCACCAGACATCGCCCATGCACCATCAACACCATTAGCTTGAGGATAATAAGATACTGCACCGGACAAAATAGCGAATGGAGCCTTGATAATGCCATATAAAATCGACGAAAACCCATTTAGTTGATGATGATGCCGTCTTCCATCAACTTCGTTATCAAACATGGGTACTTCAACTATGTTTCCATTTCTAATCATGTTTTCATCACCAACCCGTGAACTCTTCCTCAAGTTCTTGAAATTTCTTCTTATCGACGATATGATGTGCCTCATATCTTAACTCTCGTGGTGACCAAGATGGTTTCTGGGTTCTGATGCCCAAGAACTATCTGCTAATAACCTTGCCGAAGTTCAACTGAAGGAGCCATGCATGGATTAGAATCAAGCTAGGTAGAGGAAAGTGGTTAAGAACAAGGTTTAAATGTCATGTTCTCTAGTTTCATCTACCTCTATATATATAGAGACGTATATAGATTTTGATAGTGTCAATCTTTGGTGGTATTGGTGTTTATCTAAAGAAATAACTTTTTGGTCATTTTGTTTTTCTTTAAGATTGTAGGGTCGTGAGTTAAGGTAGTAGTAGTGTAACTTACCAATAATTAGACCTAATTTTCTTCTTAAAGAAGTGAAATAAAGATACTGATGGAGTTATGTGAAAAAGCATCTCTACATATAGGGAGAATAATCTAATACCCAAAATTTGGATGGAAATATGGTTATTGAGTGGTCATCACTATGTGTTTTTTTGTACATAGAATACTACCGATTTGTAGTTCAATGGTTGTTGGGTTCGAAGATATTTGTAATAGTCATAGACAAATTACTTTTTTAGGCTATTTTTATAAACCTTTGTCCGTCCAAAGTAATTGTTAATGTTTGGAATTGATTAGATTTGGGAACATAAAAAAATGGAATCTAATATTGTTGTTGATGAACATCATAGTATATGGTATTTTTTGTGGAAGAAAACAAAAGAATGGATACTAACACGTTACTAGTCAAACTCAAAGAAATATGATGGGACAATTTCAAATGCAGTAGCTCTAACATTTTTTAGGACCATTTCTGCAAGAAATATTCGGATGTTCGTCCATGTTTGTTTTGATTTTTTGATCTTGGTTTTGTCTTTTCGTTATCATTCTGTTCATCCCACGAATAAAACTCATCGTCAAACCCACTTGCATTGAGGTGGGGTGATTGGGCTTGACTTTCTTATATTTTAGTTGTTCTTTCGTTCGTTGACGTGTATTTTTAATTTTCAAGTTTTCTTTTCTCTAAACAAGGAAAGTTTTCTTCTCCCTCTTTGTTCGTCCGAAATAAAGTACGAAAAAGAAATTAAAAACAAGAATCTTGATGAAGATGCGTGTGCTTGTATTTTTGAGTATCTAGTTATATGTTATGCTATTATAAGATTTTATTTTCTTAATTTGCAATTTTGTTAATCATGCGAAGGATGAATGCAATCAAATATACATCATGGGGCCACGTAACTGGGTAGGGTTATGAGCATAAATGCATTAGAACCAAAAAAGCAGGGCAACTAACATTAATATAGAGAGGTTAATCCACCATAAGCGTATAATTATGCTTCGAATATTTTTACAAGCACAAAACAAAAATCTTTGCTTAACCAAAATGAAAAGACTTAATGATAATAATGATGGTATTCAAAAGCAAATGAAAAGGAAAATGAAGATTCATGATAATTTTCAACATGTTTTATAGCATCAAATTCTAAACTACACTTTAAGGATTATTATTCGTAGATCGATTTGAGCTTATAAATCCCTAACTCTATGATCAACATTGCCAAAATGGTTTATGTTCCATTTCTTCAGATCATGTTTGATAAACCAGAGTCTATTAACAAATTCAAATGTGGTGATCCTCTAATATCATTGGAATAAGCATTCCTAATAACCTCATGGAGGTGGGATAACTAAATCATCACTTGTAATATCTATAGGGTTTATTACATTGGTGATTTTGGGTATTAGTTACCAAGATGATCCAGTGATTGATCGACCCAACAAAGATTGGTATGAAAAACTTTAGAATTACTATAATGCCTCAAGCCACTTAAACTATTAACTAATGTCATATCAAGTCTAGCTCTTATTGAGTCGGTCTTTGTATGCATTAGGGCCGTGTCATCTTAGGACCAATATAACCTGAATCACTACACCAAATTCGGGGAATAGTAATACGTTCAGAGCAGATTATGAGCCGTTACGAATTTGGTGTTACAAAAGTCGTACAAAAAAATTGGTGAATAGCAGAGTCACATTAAATTTCTAAAATTCGTAATACCTAGAGCCGTTTGATTTTTTAGGCCATAAAATTTCTTCTGTGTGCCACTCACACGCTTGGTCACGGTTAGTTTGTCACATTTTGAGTTTTGCGATGCGACTCACATGCGCACCGTTGTGTTTCCACCCAAGATCAATAACACTAGAGGATATTTCTCCCATGCGTGTGCGATTAACATGCGTGATTTCGTATACCCTAATGAAACCAAAACGCAATCTTTCGTTTTTTCATTTTCTTTTTTCTCTCTTCTACTCTCGGCCTCCCTTCTCTTCCTCTCACCCGGGCCGAAACCGATGAGTTTCGTTCTCCTTCTCTTCCTCTCACCCTATGAACGGTCCCGAGTTTGATGAATCGTTCCATTCGATTTCTCATCATCTATAATAGGATTTTTGTGGCTTCATAAATCGATTTTAGGGTTTCATACGATTCATTTTTCGATCTTAGTTTGTTCATCGTAGTTGAACTTGGAAGAATCGATCTTCACTCTTAGCTAATCGTGAGAAAGCACTGCTCTACTATGTTTATTTTAGGTATCTATTTTTGGTTTTGATTTATATTTATTTTCATCTAGATTTAGATTTTTAGGGTTTCAAAGTGATAATTGATTTAGGGTTTCTTCTTCAATCGATTATGAGATTTGCGTTTCATATGCGGATGGGAATGAAGTAGATAAGTTGACCGAGAAGCTACAAGGGGTTGGGATTGCTTACGCTAGTGCCGATGGTGTCGTCTTTAACAACTTCTAAAGGTAATTTTGATGTTTTGGGTTATTGGTTTTTGTTTGGTTTTACAGTTTAATTGTTATCAATTGGCAAGTTTTTTGTCAAACCTGGATTTGTGGGTTTCTCAAATCGGTACTTAAGTTAGGGTTTGATTTGTGGATGTGGATTTGCAATCAAGGATACTTGAATTTTGCGTCCGGTGATACCGTATACTAGCTCCACTCCCCGCAAGAAATCAAGTATGGTTTTAGTTTTTTTTTCGGCTCTTGAATCAAATATCTTGGTTGTTTTTAATGAATTACAATTACATTTATAAATACTTCTACTATGATATGTGGGTTCAAAAAGCGATGCGATTAGCCATACCGGTAGATACTTCTTTAAACCTCTTTCCCCAGCATTTACTTCCTCATGTTTTTCCTCATGATTTTATCTTCATAAATTTTGAAGGTGGGATGTTGGGATCTTAATTGTTGTACTTGAGGTCTCGATGATTCCCGATTCGTCAATTAGGCAACTTGCTCTTTGTGTGATAGTTGAAATGCTTAATAATTAGGTTAGTGAGATTTTGTTCTGGTACTTTGTTAGTTGGCTTGGTTACTTTGTAATGGAACTAAACAAGTATTGTCTAATTTCCAGAAAGAATCCATGGAAGACTCAATTGAGATTGCAATTGAAAACTGCTTCATGTTACTAGGGTTCTGATTGCAAAGGTATCATACTTTCTAATTTGGACTCGAATGTTCTACCCCATAATCTTATAATTCTCGTTTCATCTGTCATTAGGTTTCAAGTGAAAGCTGTAATATTGCTTAACTTTATTTTTGTCCCGGTATGATCCAGGATGCCTACCGTAAGTAACTATGCTTTGTATAAATTTTTCCAAGATTTCCTAGTAAAACCTTCTTTATTAGTGCCGAAATACTTATCACTGAATTAAGTTTTGTAGGTTATTGTGCCCTTATTAGAGTGAAGATGAGAACACTCTTGTTTCTTGCACTAACAGTCTGACCAAGGTATCTTTAGTTCAACTCTTGTTACATACCCTACATGTGCGCCCGCATATCCTAATGTTTCGCTAAATTCTTTGACTCCAAATGATAAATAGCACAAGTACATTCCTAGAGTCTTGAATGTTCATCTTTCTAGTGGTTTTGATCTCTTTTCTAAAATGAGGGCTTAGTTAGAGATCCAAGGTTGATTTAGCATCACAAAAGTCTCATACTTATGAGTATTTGTGGAGATAATTTTTATTAGAGCCGCTTTCATTTTGTTGAATGCTATGGAGGTAATTTTTATTTCAATTTATGCCCATTATCGATGCCTAATTTTTGCACTTCCACTTATTAGAGCTCTACTTTCATTTATGGAAAAAAAAATGAGTTTCTCTTTGTATATTTGTATGCAACTCACATAGGAAAGATCTCGACTTAATATGGCAAGTCATTAAGGGTGTGTGGAAGCAAAAGCATGGTTGAGAGAGGACAGCGACGGGAAGACTCTGCCTAAATATGCTAACCCGGTGTTATGCTCGATGATGTTAAAGGGAAGGTATAGGCCCTTGATAGGTACATCATAATTTCCGCATGATTACTTTTTTCTTGGCAAATAGATAAGTATATCTACTATTGTAGTTTGTGTCTAGCGTTTGGTATTGCACTTGAAGAATCTAAGTGATTCGCCGAGGTCCGCCATTTTATTGGATGGGTCTTTGTTTGAAACTCTTGTAAGCAAGTTTGACTTCGTGATCGATTACCTCATCCACTTTCTTCAGTGATGAATATATTTTGTTTGTTTTGGAACGGCTTTTGCGGGACCATTTACGAGACCTGCTTTTCGGCGCCAAAGCCACCACCATGGCCCGAATCACCATCACCTCCACCACAAAGCACAACCGATCCCAAAACGATGGTGCTGATTTTCGATGAGAGCACGGGGGAGGGTGAATTGTTGAGTGAGAGCATATATTGGATGGCCATGTGAGATGCTTACTCTTCTTTGATGAGTCTAATTCTTGTTTGATTAACAATGTTTAAATTGGAGAATTCATCTATCTAGGACTTTGTTGTGATGTTATGATCTGTATTTGATGTCACATGTAATGGGAAAATAGTTGATTTTGTTGTTAGTTAACTTTGGAAGCATATATGAATGAAAATGTGACATTCAGTGGTTTTACATGGACTTTATCATCCTATCACTGGGTTGACGTTATTGCTGACTAAGGTATATGTACTTCATATACTTATATGCATAACTTCATAAAGATGCTTTATAATAGTGATTTCTAAAGTGGGTAACGATGTTGATGGTGGCGGCTAACCATTTGGCGTTTCCACAAGGGCATAGTTCATTGTTACAACCGAAATCGATATGGAGAGCGAAGAAAATCGAAGACCTCCACCGATTGAACATACCGCATGTGGATCCAATTCAATATGTTTCACTCTTACTATGCTTCTTTTATGTTTCCCTTTCTACTAGATGTGTCAAAAAATAATTATCGTTTCGGGTGATATGATATATCTTATTAATTATGAGTTACTCATTTGTTTCATTGTGTTTTGAAAGGTAAACATATTTCGTGGACTCACATTGCTCGATGCTCCCAAGGTTTGCACAGTTTTGGAGGACAAGCTGATTTGGCCATGCATGCTTTGACCATTATTTTACTTCTACTTCTTATTTTTGCTATTTGCTCAAGGTATTTGATTATTAAATCTTGGTGGTATACAAATTTTCAAGGATTGTGTTATTTCGATAATATCCTTCGTCTTGTTATTCTAGACATTGATTGGGTCATGCACTTTTTGGATTGTGTTGTGCGTGCGAGAGAGCTTATGAACTTTGGTTTGTTGGGTGTGGACCAATTGCAATAATGGCCCGGATCAATGGTTGCGCTTGCGCTAGAGATCTTGATGACTAAATCATGGACTTGTTCTTTATTACAAAACCATTGTAAGTATTTCCCATTCTTCTTTTCTCCGATTGATATGCTTATTGGGTGTGTCATCTCTTACTAGTTTTTGTTTACTTCAAACATCTAAGTATACATTTTTTTGTGTTAAAGGTTATTTTGAATGATGCATTTTTTGATCGAAGGCTGGAGAATCAAAGCATCACAAAGTTTTGTAAGTTTGACGTGGGAAGTTAGTACTCTGGTTTACATGTATTCCTTAAATTAGAACGGTTAACAAAAAGGTACTTAGAAGAATTTGTGTACTTAACAAAAAAAATTGTACTTACAAGAAGGTATGTTCTTTTTGACATGAATTGGCTGAATGTGGTGTAAATTGATTGTTGAATGTGATATGAATTGATTGTTGTTGAATGTGGATGATGGATGGCATGAAGGTGATGCGAGGTAATAGAAATTAGGCTTATTTAGTAGGAAAATCCATTGTCGGTGACCTTGACTTGGTTGACCTATTTTGACCAGGTCAAGGTTAGTAGCGGTAATTTTTATTAGAAAAGTTAAGTAGCGATTTTAAATTTATTACAATGCGCCACGTAGTAACGGTTCTAAATTTGTTACAACGCACGTAATGTGTCAAGGCTGATACATGACTATGTTACAAAAAGAAATTGCAGCATTGTCATGTTACCACGTGGCAAATTCATGCTTGGCTCGAACCATTACGGTAGCAAGGCAGATTCGTGAATTCGGCTACAAAGCCGTTACTGAATTTGTAATACCCCTTTTTGCAACGGTGAGAGCCGTTCTAACCGTTTTAACTAACGGCTCCAACCCGTTACTAATCCCGCATTTAGTGTAGTGGATCCACTAGATCGAGAGGCATCAATAATAGTTTGAATGACTAGATACTCGGTAGTAGTAGGGGTAGAAAATGTAGACCTTTCATGGGCAAAACCATTTGTGATATTGGAGATCACCAATGAGAACCACTGAGATTAGATCTTTCACCAATATGTTTAATATAATTCCATTGTCGTAGTTTCTCATCATGGTATGGGCTTACGTAACCATACAAGAAAAGTTACAAGGAATTCGGGCTTCCTACATGAGTTATACCACCCGAGAGACCATGTGAGGGACATACCCAATTATTAGGGTATCCGAATCTCTTCATGTATTGACTCATCTTTGGGAGTCATTGTTAGTTTCACAAAGAAAATGACATCCAGATTTTGGCTTTTAATTACATTTGTCAAGGAAGTTCTAGTGGAAGGGTTGCGAAGCTCTGACAATTCCACGACAGTATTCTCACCGGAAACGAGTGTATATAATACTAGAACTTCTTTGAACCAATGTAACGACACTAGAAAGAAAAAGACTAAACTTGATATAACATACCACAAAAATGATTAAGGTGCGGGGTATTCCTAGTTAAGGTAACTTCAATTATGTGATGAGTAGACCAAAGTAGCATGCAAAGAATAATTGGGTATGAGAAGAATAATTAATTATTATGAAAGAAAAAAATCCTAATTGAAAAATTCAGGAAGTAAAAATTGAACAATGACTTAAAATGGATTGACTAATTATAACCCTAAATTGAAAATTAAAATTTTGGGTGATGGGGATTATCGTATTTGCGGTATTTCCATGAATTCCATAAGCGAGATCTCCGAAGCATGTCAATTTCACCCACTCATTTCAATATCACCCTCGACGAATTGTCTTTCGGGAGTAAGTGGTGATCGGTGTTATTCATCTTAGTAGCAAGGTTAGAAGAAGATTCATAGGGTTGAAAGATATGGTTTATGTGTATAGATTGGGTCGATGAACTTCATGATCGGTTTCCGCATCTCTCATCCTCTTTTTGCTTGTGTTCTCGTCGATTCATATGAGGACCCAATTTCTAGTATTTTTAGGCTTATTTTGATTTAGGAACCTATCTTTTTTCCTTAAGCCACTAAAGCACCCTTCTGGATCATTCGACACAAAATCCAAAATTCTTGATTATACGCAACAACTTTTATATTCTTGCCAAGAGCTTCACAGTAGAATAAATGTGGTCAACAACAAAACATTACTTGCATATCTTATGTGGCTGCTTTTCAGTGATATCTTGCCCAATGTATTTTGTTAGTTCTAGTAGTGAAGAGCCAACCTCCCTCCTCTTTTTATTAGCTTGTGCAAATCAACTTTCACACAAATAGTTGTAAGCTTTGTACCACTAGAGTGACAATTTTTGGTTCTACATCCACCTTTCTTTCCAATATCCATACATATATCATATACCACTTGAGTATCGAGATATTCTAGTAGTAAATTCCTTAGCTAAATGGTCCAAACTTGTGATATGAACTTATGATTATTGATTCAATCCTATTGTTGTATTTTTAAACAACTAACATGTATTATGTAAAAGCCATGGACCACTTTTGATTGTTTCATCATCGGATTCTTAACTTAGGTTTGATGGAATTTTTTGAAACCATTAAGTTGATTTGAAAGAGGCTTGTGTCTTCTCCACATTACATTCATTTCGGTCTTTATGTTGTAAGTCCAATGGAACTTTGGTGATAAGTTTTCATAGTAAACTTGCGGACCAATCCTCTGCTTTGCAAATTCGAGCATCCAGGAAGTGATGACTCTACCTATAGCTCATTGTGTTATAGTACCAAGATTTGCAGATCTCAATCTTGTGATTAAAGTTTGAAATATTTTCATTGTTAAAGGATGCCATGATAGTACAATGAAGTTGATTGAAGTTTGGTGTTTAGCTTTGAAGATATCATCTTGGTGACGAGAAGAAGTTTTGCTTACTTAGGATTTATATTTTTGAACCTAATCAATTGAATTTGCCAAAAAAGGGTCATGAATATAAATTCCCCTTCCAAAAATAAGAGAAGGTATTATTTTCTCCATATATTTAGGAGGTGAATAATGATAATTATTTTGGAGAGTATAGTCGAGGAGAATCGCTTAAAATATGAGTTTTGTAATAGTAGTAAGTGGCGCCATGCACGTAATTGAGTTGATAGTTATTGGATCAAATTTCTGGAGGAATTGATTGAGAGTAATTGAGTAAGTTAAAAAGGAAAGGCCGTTACTCTTTTGGTGGAAAGAAAGCTGGAAAGTCATTGGATCGGTTCATAATGTAACTCGGTAGGTTGAAAAACAGCGAGATTGTTTAGGAACAAGATAATGAATTATTTTAGAACTCGAAATTTCTTATTTGGTATTGAGATATCGTGAGAGAATCACGCGGATCGAGATAGACTTGTATTTTGAAAACTCCTCGTAGATTTTTGATGATAAAGCACTTCTTTGAGATATTATATTTGCTATAGACTTTGAATTCACACTTCTTTTGAAGAACCACAAGTTTGGTTGATCTCAAATGGAAGACGTGGCTTGCAAACACAAAGAGAGATTAGATGTCCATAAGACAAGAACTCTAACTAAAATAAAAATATCAAAAAATTAAAAAAGTAAATAGAAAGCAAAAGAAAGCAGTTTGTTAAATCGGGATAGAAGTTAGGGATATAGAAAAACTAATGAGCGAGGTATACTAAGTTTTTAAAGTTGATAAATATAAATAAAATAATCAAATATGCACAAAATAAAGAACTAAATAAATATAAATTAAGATGTAAAAATGACGTGTTTTACACTCATCAAATCCCCCAAAACCTACATTTGCTAGTCCTCGAGCAAAACTAAAATGAAAAACTAATTTATATGAAATAAAAATCCTAACTCACTTTCGCATAAATCATGACTACACTTAGTGTGTCACAAGCCTTAAAAACCCTAGGTTGTTATTAGGTTGTCAACCTATCAATAATAATTCTCTTATTCTACACAATTCTATAAAAGTAGTGAGGCAAAGTCGAGTTCGAATCACGGGGGAGGTGTGAGTTTTAGTTATTATGTAAGACAAATTGTTGTTGTTGAAAGACACAAACTTTTAAGATTGCAAAGATTGTAATTCAAATTATGAGATGGAATTGACTAGAGATTCATTCGCCACTACCAAACAAGATATTATTAATCATACAAGTTCTACTTTCAAATAATTTCGATTGTTAAAACTTTAAGATAAGTTATAAGTTCAACTAATCTTTAGACTCCAAAATTCACCGCATAGAATAAGTTCTCTAGCGGATTCTAATTAAGTGAACCACCCAAAACAAGTTCTCTAGGTGTAATTCAAACAATTGCATTAATATTTATGAATCAAGTTGCTCCTAGCCACATGTTCGTAAGTTCGACACATTAACCTAGGAGTTATCTTTTACACACTATTGCATACAAAATCCTTTGCCACAAATAGTGCACCGCTACTTTTGTAAAAGATTACTCAACAATTACGGATCAAGTTCACCAAATACTAGCATTAAAGTTGCATATGAGTTACCTAATTGTGCACTTAGATACCAAGCATACTACTCATGGTCATATAAACGGTAAAGACTGATCAACAAAAGATTTTTATCGGGAAGAATAACTTGCATAAAATTGATCAATAAATCATGTTAGGAGTTTTGAAAATCCTCCCAAATCAATGATGGGGAATTAGCTACTCATATTCATGGTTTAAGACACAATAATAAATTCAAGGCAAAATAAGGTTTCAAAGCTAAAGAAACTCGAAAGCAAACCACTATGAACTACAAGTTGTAGGCCCAAGCGGTTCGAGGTTGTTGCTGAGCTCTGCGACTAGTGATGTATCTCTGTCGGGATCTCCGGCGTGAACAGCTGCGGCACAGTCTGGTGATCGGAAGGTAGGTTTATTTGTGTTCTGCGCCTCCTCTTTATAGATTTCTTTCCCTCGGTTCCACGACCTAGCAACTCAACAATCCTCATCATTCAACAAATCACGCAAACTTTCAATCTCGGCCATTCGGCTCGAAACTCTCGGCCAAGTGATCATCATAGAGCGTACATTTTCATGCTCAAAAAACTCTCCAAGTTGAAATAGGCTGTTACCCAAGTTAGCTCATCATCTTGGCTCTAAATATGAGCCCTAGCCTTTGCCAGAAAACCACTTGTACTTAGCCATGAGACCATTGCCAGGAGGCTGTGGCAGGGAATTCTACAGGGCAGTTGCTTGCCAAAGCTTGGCTTAGTCTACTGCGACATTGAGACATGCCCTAACCCGAGGCTCTTATATAGCACTTGTTTGTGCTTCTTTCTCACGCCGCGATAACTCACACTGAACCTCCTACTACATGCTTTGCGATCAGTGTAATGGCCGACCGCGACAACCGCTTGTTAAATAGCCGCACAGTCACGAATCCTTTAAAGCATCAACCTGATAGACAATTATAAACACTTAAGCTCAATGCAAACCAACCTACACAATCACCTTCATTCAGGCAGCCTTCGAGCCCCTACCAATTATGAGACAACATTCCGGCCATGGATTATGAATGACAACATTATAAAGGACTATCCTTTGCCGTTCCATACTCAATACTTCACCTTAAGCGCTCGTACCAACCTCCATTTTCTACGTCTGAACTAGCCCATAACACCGACCTTGAGGTCATGTAATACCTCATTGTTTCGACTTGAAATGCTGACCAACACTCACCATTGCAATCCCATCCTCTGGTTCGAGCCTAACCCATTCACATCTCGGGCCACCTGACTTGCACTGACTTCTGATTTCAATGGTATCATCACCATCTTCACCTGTTTCTTCTCTAGCTCGAAGGCGTAACATGAACAACCTTAAATGACATTCACGACAACCCCGGCTCCCAAATTGCACTTGCCGACCCAGCAGAAAATCTTCTCACGGCTTCCTCCTCTTGAACCATCGTTTATCTTACGTAATGAAAAGATACAACTACTAGGTTTAGGTTATGTTGAGAGATGACACAATAGATCTAGAAAGAGATAACTCTGGATAGAAGACTTTCTATTGATAATAATCGTGTGTATTTTACATTGATTTGGGATACAATGATATATACATGAATTCTCTTGAACTACAAGATACCTTGATTTCCTAAACTACTTTGGTTTCCTAATATACAGAAGACTAAAGTTTAGAATAT